>JAOUQZ010000022.1:6426536-6444567 GCA_028564935.1 Neosilurus hyrtlii
GTCTGGCAAGTATCTCCTCATGGATGGCACTTCACCAGCTGAAGCTTAATCCCAGCAAGACTGAATTGCTGTTCATCTCAGCTGACTCATCCCCACATCAAGATCTTGCAGTCTCCTTGCACAGCTCTGTGATCTCTCCTTCAGTCAAAGCCTTGCAGTAACCATGGACAATTGCCTGTCCTTCTCTTCTCAGATCACTAATCTTTCTCAATAATGTCGATTCCTCCTCTTTAACATCCGAAGAATTCGCCCATTTCTTTCCACTGAGGCCACACAGATACTTGTTCAGTCCCTTGGTATCTTAAGACTAGACTACTGCATCTCACTCCTGGCAGATCTACCTTTCAGTGCAATTCGACCTCTGCAACTGATTCAGAATGTAGCTGCACAGGCTTGTTTTCAACCTTTCAAAATTTTATCTATCTATCTATCTATGTCACCATAGGGCCATTGTATTTAGTGACAACCACCAAGCCCAAGCCTATTGTGTATGTAATACTAAGGGACATTAACAAAAAACACACTAAAATGAGATTTTTATGATCTGACCGATGCTGATGATATAATCAGAAGTAGGCTAAATGCTATGTAGCTGTTTAGCTTATTTGTTCAGAGTTTAGTATATACTACATGGAAATGTAAGTTAACATATTCCATATAGGTGTTTTAGTATATACTATGTGGAAACAAAAGAAAAACAAACCTAAATAAGATCGCGAATAATTATTTTTCCATTTCTGGAATTTTGTCCAATGCCCTTAACCAGAGTGACTTACAGAGCAGTTGAGAAGTAAGGGACTTGATCAAGGATCCAACAGTGGCACCTCAGTGGTACTGGGGTCTTGAATCCCCAACCTCCTGATCAGTGACCCAGAGTCTTAACCACTGAGCCACCACTACCCATACCAAATTTAAAGGGTGATAGTGATGACACCACTTGCTCCAAGTGACCGTGACAAACTGTGAGTATCCGTTATTTTGATTCAAGCATTATCCACTCTGATTAATGTTTTTTTAATTCCGAGATAGCGGACAAATCAGATCACACCCTTCCTGTGTAGTATATACTAATACTTTTTAGTAGAAATGCTACAACTATCACTATGGCTCTCACTCCTACTGCTATTAATGTTGCAACTATTATTACTAATTAAATGAATTCTACTTATTGTTGCTACTGTTGCTACCACTTTCCCTCCTCTCCTTTCTCCTCCCCCTACTATTCTCAGTTATTTGCCAAACCACTTAAACTTACTTGGGTCATGGAGAGGGTTTTAGCTGACTCTGGGTGTCGATTGCAGGGCAAGCACACAGAACCATTCACACTCACACCTAGGGTCAATTTGGAACAGCCAGCTAGTCAAATGGGCTTTGGACTATAGGAGGAAACAGGAGTACACAGATGAAACCCATGCAAGCACAGGAAGAACATGCAAATTCCACACAGAAACTCCCTGAGCCCGGCTAAGCTACTGTGCCACCCTCCCTAATATTCTTGCTACTGCTAACACTAAGGTAGTAATGGAGTTCTAATGAGGCAGCTCTGAAGTCTGGAAGCCTTTGTAAAACAAAAAGTTTAATTGACTATCAATTCTAGTTGGTAGTAAGCATTCACCACGTTCATTATGGTCCACTAAGTGAATTTGGGAATTGCAGGGAAATAACTTTGGCTGCCTGTGGAGCATGGGCTTGGAGTTTAATTAAATGCAGAGCACATTAAGAAAGGAATTATCTGTACATCCCACAACCTTGTCACTGTAAACAACAGGACGCAAAAGGCAAACACCTGCAACTTAAAGAAGCTAACTCAGAGATCGAGAAAATCTATTTGTTATTTTCTCATCCAGCTATGGGAGCTGAAGAGACTTTTAATGGAGATTCATATTAAAAGTGGTCTCTTAATTTTTCTGTTTAGCCGTATCAGCTGCTTTTCCATTAAGACCTGCTCTTCTGGCTTGGCACTCCTTGAAAGCACTGCATTACAGCATCACGATACTGTTATTTAATCTGAGCCTTAAGCTTTAGACTACATCAGACAGGCTGGAGATTTCGCAACATACCGTTAAAAATAAACTCATTACTGTTTTGCACCAAGGATATAATTATCATGCTAGCTTATCAGCATGAGCATTGTAGCTGGCGAAGTGCTAATTAAATTATGCTTGTCACATAAAATTATGCTAGTAAAAATTACATTACCAGCTCAGGAAAATGAGGCAATTATATATGACAGCGAGATCTCGGAAAGCGTTGGGTATTATTGCCTGGGTGCAACGATTTTGATGGTTCACTTAAAAGATGTTTAAACATTCAATTTGAATTCCATTTTTGCAAAACATGCTCATAACTGAAGTAAATCATGTTCCAGATGCTGTAGAATTTTAACTAGAGTTTCATTACAGAAGGTGATAGTTTAAATTCAGTCTCATTTAGGCAGTTATATATTAAAACAGGTTCATTTCAAGCATGACAGGAGACTTTACCTCCAAAATAGGACCCATCTGAAAGCTTCATTCCCAGAGTTCCTTTGGTGAGGACATTGACCACACCATGCTGGATGAAGTACATCTTTTTGCCAATGGTGCCTTCGCGGACAATGTAATCTCGGGGTTGGAACACCTCAAAGCGGAGCTTAGTTAGCATAGCTGTGACAAAGTTGGGGTCAGCATTGGCAAACAGGGGCATCGAGGCCACCAGCTTACGGCAGTTGAAGTTCACGATTTCCTAAAGAAGGAAGCAGGAGTATATACTCAGTATAAATAAAATACCGTACACTGCATAAAAGCATAGAGCTGCAGGTCATGAGCTTCAGGTAATACATCACAATGAAAAACGTAATTTCAGTGACGTTAATTGAGACAAGGTTGTTGGTCCAGACAGGCTGGTTTGAGTATATCAGAAGCCTACTAGGTTTCATATTTTGTAGACTTCAGTTCAGTGTGTGTGTGCTCACCATAGCAGTACAAACTACTTATTAACTAAATGTGAGGTCAGTACAGTGAAATTCCAGACCAAAACTGAACTGTACTGACTGAACCATTGCGAGGTTAAAGCACACCTCCACACAGACCATGGGGGTCTTATGCCAAAATATGATGACTGTGTGTTTCAAAGCAGAGGTGGGTTTGGTGCAGTTTAAAATGACAGTGGTGTGGCAAAACAATTGTGAGTAGAAGGTGAAAACACAGCAAGAAGAGGTTCTAATGAGGTTATATGGAACACTGTACAGAAAGGTTGAACACTGAACATGGAAGCTAGATGGTGATACATGCTTTTTAAAAAAAAAACAGTCATGAAATTTTGAAAATCTCACAGTTTATGGTGGTCAGTGCAGGTCCATGTTGAGCATCAACACAGTGTCAAAGTGATGTCACTGTGATCCAACATGGTGTGGACTGCGCTGAACTGTTGTCAGAACAGCCCAGTGTGAGGCCCATTTAATGCGTCACGGCATGAGGTCTGAAATTCCCCTGTACTGACCGAACTAAGGGGGTTAGTGGGTTATTTATCATATGGCACTTTTGTAACACCTCAGAAAAAGGGAAGTGAAAGTTAATGTCTATGTTCGGTTGTGCATGCACTTTTCATTTGTAATGAGGCTGTGCTTTATGAACCAAAATGAAACTTACATGTGCATCAGGGCCACAACTCTGTTTTTGGATTTATTTAAGCAAGAATAAGGATGGATGTGATACTTTTTAAAATACAGAGTGCAAAAAAAAAAAAAGTATGTACTTGTGTTTTGGTCAAGTGATAGCAGGCTGAAAAAGAAGTTACTGACTGGTCTTTACAGAGAACATCCAGGCTGCTCAACAGCCAATCATACTATTGTTGCCATATAAGGAAGAGTAATTACTGCGGCCTGTCTGTCAGCTCAGAACAGTCTGGATTTTCTCCTCTTCTTAACTAGCCATTTACTGCACACTGTGCATATTTGTGTGTGTGTGTGTGTGTGTGTGTGTGTGTGTGTGTTTGAAAAGGCCAGATCATCAGCAATTTGTGAAATATGAAAAACAAGCCCATCTGGAACTCCCTCTTCCACTTCTGATGTATGATATGAACACTAACATTGCACGGCTGCCACATAATTGGCTGGTGAGTGTAAATGCAGTGCTTAAACATTTTCAAACACATACCAGAAGTATGTGTAAGCATTTTGACAAGCACCAATTAACTCATTCTTCAGTCCCTTTCACAAACAACCTGAGAATTGTTTGTTGTATGAATTTAGAGGGGTTATGACAGAAAAGGCTGACTGTGTATATCACACCTGGTAATTTTACTTTGAACGGTCAGACCGGATGTGGAATGTGAGTTATGCTGTAAGGTATGCGGAGCGAAATAAAGTGCCATGGGAATAGTTACCTGGACGTCTCCTGTGCAATATGTTCAAGTCTGAACAATGCTGTAGATCCTAAGTCAAATTGTACAATATTTATACGAAAGTCATATGATTGTTGCGAGATGAAAAATTCCCTATACAACATTCCTGTGATACTCGATTGATGTATGACTGTCATACGTACGCTACATGGCGTATGCACACTAGGGTGGTCCTTATTTCCAAACTTTTGAATTGTAAAACGGGGACCCCCCCAAAGAGGTTTCAGACGCTGAAAAATGAAATATCTAAAAGGATTTTTCCAATCAAATAATATTTAAGGTATGCTCAAAGACTCTGAAGTTTCTCTTCTATAAATGCCTGGCATGGTGTGCAAACGTGATAAGTTCCCAAACTACATATATTTCAGGCACTACCATGCCATTGCCTCATTGGTAAGAGTGCAGCTGAATAATGTTGTAGATCTGATCCTACAGAGGTAAACTAAACATGAGTTCTGTAATTTATATATGGATGGGATTGTATGGCGCACTCAGCAAAACGCACGCCAAGCCCATGCTCCACAGGCAGACAAAACGCACGCTGTGTAGACTGTAGACTGTGTACCATGTGTAGAGAAGCGCAGAATATTTCCTGAAAGTAACTTTCTTTATTGATCTGTAACATTATGGTAATTAATCTGTAACAGATTACGTAACGTGCAGTAGTACTAGTAGTTAATGCTTAGATAGCATACCTTAAAAATTTAGATTTGAGTAAAATTGGCAGGTGCCCATTAAATTGGTTACATTCAATGTAAAAACACTTGTAGTAAAATATTTTACATTCCGAATAATATTTAAGGACCACCCTAATGTACACTCAAACTAACACTGTTATAAAAGTGTTGTGAGTTTACCACAGTGCAAACATAGGACTATGACAAAAAAACTGTATGATTCCCGAGCATACCATATGATACAAATCTGTGAAATTTGTATAGCTATCAAAACACAACCATAGGACGTCGTAGGGCATCGTACAACAGAGCTAGGAAATGGACCTTGCTTCACAAATTATCTATGAGACGAAAACATGTCCAAAAATCCATGACAAGTGTCTATGGGGACTACATTTACAACATTTGGCAGACGCTCTTATCCAGAGCGACTTACAATTATCATTTTTTATACAACTGAGCAATTGAGGGTTAAGGGCCTTGCTCAGGGGCCCAACAGTGGTAATAGTGGGGATTGAACCTCTGACCTTCGGATCAGTCACCCATTGCCTTAACCACTAAGCCGCCACTGCCAGGGTGACTAAGGGACTATGGTGTTATTTTATGTGAGTTTTAGATGAAACACCCACACTGTCCTAGGAATTTGGCCATTTTAATGTCCTAGGATCTGAGAGTAGACTAAAACTCTCACTCACTCATTTGCCAAACTGCTTAATCCTTCTAGGGTCATGATTGGGCAAATAACTGGGCAAAGGCTGGGTACACCCTGAACAGCTGACCAGAACATTGCAGTGCAACATAGACACAACCTTTCACATATACACCTAAGGACATTCTAGAACAGCCAGCCTAATGTGCATGTCTTTGGACTGCTGGAGGAAACTGTCATACTCAGAAAAAACCCCCGCAAGCACAGGGAGAACATGCAGACTCCACACAAACGCCCAAGCCTAGGACTCAAACCCAGGACTGTCTTGCTGTGAGGCGGATGTGCTAATCCTTACGCCACCATGCCACCTAGACTAAAACCGAACAAAACAAAAAAATTGTAATAGAGAAAAAAGGGATTTTACTGCGCACATCATGCATGTCTAGAGCGCAACACATTTTACCATCAGCATTGTGTTACTGTTTTGGAAAATAAGAAGAGATCCATGGTAGCGCATGGCCTTCTGGGACGGATTTTCCATAGATGTTTACACACAGTGTTCCAAGCACACAAAGTGATGCATTCTCTGTCTCACCTCTCTGAGTGGCTCATTCAGCTCTTCCAGGATGCTCTCCTCATCGAACATCTTGCCCTGGTAGCGGTGTTCATAGTAGTCGTGGATTTTTTGCCGGAAGTCTGCTGGAAGCTTGTGGAATGACATGTACTGCTCCACTTGCTTGTACTAAGAAAGGACAAAAAGATACCAAAAATCTTAGATAGCATGTTAAAGGAATCATGCCTCTCTATCTTATGCACATATTCATATTTGCCCAGATGCAGCTTTTGCATTGCTGTCATCACTGAACGTATCACCACGTATCACCATTAGTTAATGAGGCAAATGAAATTTCTGTACAGATGTAGGGAGGCTGGAGCATATTCCAGCCAACACTGGGCAAAGGCAGGGTACACCCTGAAAAGCTTGCCAGACCATCGCAGCGCCAATATACACACAGCCATTCACACTCACATCTAGAGGCAATTTTGGAACAGCCAATTAGCCTAATGTGCATATCACTGGAGTGTGGGAGGAAACCCATGCAAGCAAGGAGGGAACATGCACACAGAAATGCACATAAACACTCTCCACACTGAAACACTCTCACGAAGCCTGGAAGTCAAACCCAAGACCTTCTTGCTGTCAGACAGTTGTGCTTACCATTACACCAGCCACTGTGCCCCCCTCATATGACCAATGAAATCATTACATTAACCATTCATAAACTGTAAAAGAATTTATTGGATAATGTCATGTGTGGGAAGTAATAATCTTATAAGGCTGTTGTCTTTGCACAGTCTAAATCCAGCTGTAGATGGCATATCTCACACTGTTTTCATGACACTATGTTCAGCAGTGAAATAATATGTTGTGTTAGCATTACTGGTAAACGCGGTGACAGTTGTCAGAGTGTTTAATGGCATGGTAGTTTAATTATTTAAAGTCAGCATGCATGTATTTGATAACTAGTTTTAGTCCCATATCAAACAGACAGCAACAGTAATGGCATATGTGATCCAGTCTGGCAAAATGGCTCACAGTGACCAAAAATTCTAAATTGAGTTAGCCATACCATTTAAAAGAGGAGACTCTAAGCTTTAAAATGGTATGGCTAACTCCATTTTGAATTTTTGGTCACTGTGACTCATTTTGCCAGACATATGTTAAAAAAAAAAAAAAAAAAAAAGAACTGTCATGACAACATACAGTATTTTTATAACCTGATCATGGCAGTTTTATAATACAATCATGCAGTCAAAATCATTATATAATGCTAGGCATATAAGGCTCCAGCTGCTTGGTTTTTGGTCTTAGGATAATAAGACTAGTGCCAGGTCTTGGTACATCCTCCTTCATCTTCATTAACATCATAATACAACTGACATCAAACATTATGAGAGCTGTCATGGCAATTACAGTGGAGACATAAACTGTTATTGTAACCCCAGGCAGGAGATGACATACTACATACGAATCCCAAAGCCACACTGGAGCACCGAGAGTGAGGTGCGAATACACCCTGGATGATATGCCAATCTATCACATGGCACCATACACACATATACATACATCCACACTCATTCACAGATGGGAAGGTCAAGAGTCGCCAATCCACCTATCTGCATGTTCTGTCCGAGAAGGCGGGGTAGACCTGGAACAACTCACCATTTCCATCACAGGGCCAATGCACACACAACAATTCACACTGACACTCACGTCTAATAAAAATCTGGAACAGCCGATTAGAACAATATGCAAGTTTTTCGACTGTGGGAGGAAACTGTCATACCCAGGGCATGCAAACTCCACACAGAACCGCCCTCTCTGAGCCCGGAAATCGAACCCAGTGCTTGCTGTGAGGCAGATGTGCTAACTACTACGCCACCGTGCCACCAATTGCCAAAGCATATTGGTTAAAATTCAAACAGTGTAATTGGTTTTCAGAATATTGGTTGTAATTAAGTATATTTTGGTTGCCAGAAATATAAAGTAATCCATATGGTGCTACCGATTAATATTGGTTGTCACTAGATTGGTAAAAATATTCGTAAGTGATAAACATGGATTACGTACACTGCCCAGCCAAAAAAAAAAAAGTTGTGCATTTTAGTACTTTGTTTAATACTTTAACCTTGATTAGTTGTGTAATCTCCTTGGCATTGTTGCTCCAGTTGGTCGAGTCGAGGCTCAGCAACATTAATGTGGCAATAGAATGAAGTCAGCCGATGAGCTGAATGAACTGAATGAGCAGGGTTTCAAATCAATGGACTTTTTCTTCCCTGATGGCACGGATATAGAATTATGGCTCAAATAGTGAAAGAGTGGTTCAGGGAGCATAAGGAATCATTTTCACATATCTATTGGCACCCCTGAGTTTTGACCTTAACCCTACTGAAAGTCTTTCTGTGCTGGAGAAGACTTTATGGAGTGGTTCAGTTTTTCTTCCATCAATTCAAGATGTTGGTGAGACATGAACCCAACACTGAATAGAAATAAATGTTGTGCTGTTGCTTCAGCGAAACAATGCCATATTAGACAGTGTGATTTTTTTTTTTTTTGGCCAAGCAGTGTGTTGTGGTTAGGAGTGAGCTCAGACTATAGCCAGAGAAAATGATGTTCAGTTAGATGCATTTATAGTCTTGGATCCATGGGTCACTGTGTACATAAACTAAATAAAAACATACGAACAAAACATACATAGGCTTTCACATTCACCTTGTTTTAGCACTTGGGGTTAATCTGGAAATGCCATTCATAGGCGAGTTATATGACTTAACATGTTAATATATTTCACAACCAAGATGTCAATTGTTTGAGGCAACCAATGTTTTGGCGACATGGTAGTGTGGTGGTTAGCACACCCGTCTCACAGCTGGAAGGTCATGGGTTCGAGTCCCAGATGTTTCTGTTTGGAGTGTGCAAGCTCTCCCTGTGTTTGTGTGGGTTTCCTCCGGGTACTCCGCTTTCCTCCCCTAGTCTGGAGACATGCATGTTAGGCTAATTGGCTGTAATTGGCTTGGTGCGAATGTGAAAGTGTGTCGGCCCTGCGGTGGTCTGGCGAGCTGTTCAGGGTGTACCCCACCTTCTCCCAGTGTCAGCTGGGATAGGATTAAGCGGTTTGGTGAGTAAGTGGGTGAGAGAGTATTTCTACAGTTCATATTGGTCTTTTTTTTTTTTTGACCAGTTTGTTTTTGCAGTGTAAGCTACTTTAGCATGACACTGCTCGATAAGCATTAAGTTGTAAAAAGGAATCTGGGCCATGATGGCTCAATAGTTCATTGGGTTTATTGATGGCTGAATAAAGATAATTGTGTTTAAAGGTTGACTGCGAAGAGAAATAAATGTGTCTACTTAGAAACATTTTTCTGGCTTCAAGCCACTTCTGTAGACTGTAGAGTGTTATCTCTTTATGAGGCGTAAAACATTGTCTGCTGAACCTCAATAAAGAATTCAGATGGAACGGGAAAAGTAACTGCATTATTTTTTATTAAAGTTGGAAAAGGTGCAATGGGTCACTTCCTGTAGGAAGCCCATTTCCTTAGGGATTAGTGGCTTAGTGCATGAGTCAAGCATCTTATCACTGGTTTTGACAGGCCAAATGTGGATTATTATCCCTACATTTTGCTCCGAAGGGGAGCAGCAATAATTTTCAAAAAATATTAGGAACTACTGAGTAGTAGATGTAGCCCACATGTGTTAGGTTACGCTTGGAGGTGTGTTCCCATGTAGGGAATTAGTACAGAGCTGTGATGGCTGTCTGGTTGTTCTATCTGTGTTGTGTTGGGTGATTTATAGCTGCGTATTTATAGCTGTGCCACAGGGTTCTATTGAGATGTGCAGTGGCAGTTAAGCTCAGGGACGGTCGGAGGTCTCGGTGTGCTGGTTCGTGTCAGCCTCTTTCTCCCTAATTTACAGAAGGACTGCATATAACTGCTCGGCTTCATCAGACATGAGTACAAGCAGTACATCAATTTAACTCAAAACGCATACACACACACACACATACAAAACAGTTTTATCTTCAAACTAAAGGCCAACATACCCCAAAGCATAATTCCATAATAAAAGGAACATCTACGAAATTATAATATAAACAGAGCTTGTTTAATATTTGTGCTTAAGCCCCTGGCCTTTTCTCAGAACTCACCAGATATACACAATTGTAATCATTTTAACAACAGACAAAAAAAATATCAGCACAGTTACCCTTCCTTCAATCAACCACTTAATTAAGAACTCCCGCACACACCTCTGCTCATTCCTATGATTAAGCAATCAGCAAACCATGTGACACGGGGACACAGTGGCGTAGTAGGTAGCACTCTCTCTCTCTGTAAGAAGGTCCTAGGTTCCAGCGCTCTGGTTCCACAGGGTGAGGGGGTTTCCATGTGGACCTCTTCCCATGCTTGTTTGAGCTGCTCTGGTACTCTGGTTTCCTCCCATAGTGCAATGACCTGCACATTAAGCTAATTGGGTGTTCCAAATTGCCCCTAAGTATGAATGGGTGTTTGTTCTAGTGAACAGGTTCAGCAGGGGGGTTGCAACCCTCTCAGATGAAAACAGATTGCAAAAAAAAATCACAAAAGTGACCCAATGCATCATTGGTGCGAATTGAGATAATAATAAAATTATGTGACATTGTGTAAAATCTGGCAGATACAAATGACTGTCGGTATCAATGAGCAGGTCTACATCTGTGTCTCACAGTGCCAGACATTAGCAACTTAAACTGATGTATTTGTCAGTGCTGCATTAATATGTATAATAAAACAAACCTATTTAACAATAAAAGTAGTAAAGCAGCAAAAGAAATAGCATTCTAGTCTTTATTATGGGCCAGCAGGGTGGTGTAGCGGTTAGCACGTCCGCCTCACAAATGGAACTGGGTTTCCTCCAGGAACTCCAGTTTCCTCCCACAGTCCTAAGACATGCACATTGGGCTAATTGACTGCTCCAAACTGCTTCCAGGTGTGGGTGTGAATGGTTGTGAGTTGGTCCTGCGATGAACAGGCAAGCTGTTTAGGGTGTACCCCACCTTCACCAAGAGTCAGCTGAGATAGGCTCCAGCCTCCCTGCCATCCTTCTAGGATTAAGCTGATCTGAGGTGCCATTTTTCTCCCCAAAACAGATAACACAAAAATCAGCACTACACCGCCGTGCCTCCCTGGTTTGGCATTTCCTGTGAGTATATATTTATATACAGTGTGTTTAAGTCTTCGCTTATTATTATGATAATAAGAGCCAAAATAAACTAAAATATTATAGGAGAATGATAATAAAAGCTCTTACAGATCTACAGTAGGGAACTAGCTTGTTGCTGCTAAGTTTCACTCTGAAAGTTTTTTTTTTTACACATTTCATATGCGAGAGGATTACCTAGGCAACAATAGCTGATTGACATCTTTAGGATGGACAGTTAGATTTTTGGTTAATTTAATGCATTTTTTAATTAATTTAATATATTTTTATCAATGAGCTAGAATGCACAAAAAGTAACATACAAAAAGTAGCATTTGTGCATTTAGGATGCACAAAAAGTAACATACAAACACTAAGGATATATAAAGCAGTTCTTGGAAATGGAGAGCCCACTGCAGTGGCATCTCACTGTGAATTCACAAAGAGAGCAACAAGATTTATATAGAAAGGGCATAGAGGCTATTCCGTATGCCTCAGCTGTGACCTTCAGTTCTACATCTACTGATTGAGACATGGGGAACGGTAGAACTGAGACCAAGGAGGAGGGAAAAGGAAGTGTCCCTGTAGGCCAAATGTCTGGTTGTGAATAGCTGAAAGGAGGAAAGATTCCCCACAGCTCCAAGCATCAAACTATTTTTTCTCGAGGGGCCACAATTACATACATTGCCTTGCAAAAGTATTCACCCCCTTGGCATTTTTCATGTTTTTGCCTCACAGCCTGAAATTAAAATGGATTGTTTGAGGTTTGCATCATTTAATTTACTGAACATGCCAACAACTTTAAAAATGTGATTTTGTTTTCTGTGAAGCAAACAACAAATAGGACACAATAACAGAAAACTTCATCATGCATAACTATTCAACCCCCCTAAAGTCAGTACTTTGTAGAGCCACCTTTTGCAGCAATTACAACTGCAAGTCTCTTTGGATGAGTCTCTGTGAGCTTGCTACATCTTGCCACTGGGATTTTTGCCCATTCCTCAAGTAAAAACTGCTCCAGCTTCTTCATGTTGGATGGTTTCCGCTTATGAACAGCAATCCTCAAGTCTGACCACAGATTCTCAATTGGATTGAGGTCTGGGCTTTGACTAGGCCATTCCTACACAGTTTCCCCTTAAAACAACTCGAGTGTTGCTTTAGTAGTATGCTTTGGGTCATTGTCCTGCTGGAAAGTAAACCTCCATCCCGGTCTCAAATCACAGACAGGCTGAAACAGGTTTTGCTCAAGAATATCCCTGTAATTACCACCATCCATCATTCCCTCGAGTCGGATCAGTTTCCCAGTCCCTGCTGCTGAAAAACATCCCCAGAGAATGATGCTGCCACCGCTATGCTTCACTGTGGGGATGGTGTTCTTGGGGTGATGGGATGTGTTGGGTTTGCGCCAGACATAGTGTTTTCCTTTGTGGCTGAAAAGTTCAGTTTTAGTCTCATCTGACCAGAGCGCCTTCCTCCATACATTTGATGAGTCAACCACATGTCTTTTATCAAACTCAAAATGTGCCTTCTAATTTTTAACACTAAGTAATGGCTTTTTTCTGGCCACTCTTCCATTAAGACCAGCTCAGTGGAGTGTACGGCCTATTGTGGTCCCATGCACAGATACACCAGTCTATCCTGTGAAACTCTGCAGCTCATTCAGGGTTACCTTTGGTATCTGTGCTGCCTCTCTGATTAATGCCCTCCTTGGGTGACCCTCTCTTGGCAGGTTTGTTGCGGTATATTGTTTTTTCCATCTGAAGACGATGGATTTGATGGTGCTCCAGGGGATCATCAAAGATTTGGATATCTTTTTATAACACAGCCCTGACCTATACTTCTCAACAACTTTGTCCCTGACTTGTTTGGAGAGCTCCTTGGTCTTCATGGTGTAATGCCTTTTGCTTAGTGGTGTTGCAGCCTCTGGGGCCTTTCAGAAAAGGTGTGTTTATACTGACCTACCATGTGACACTAAGATTGCCCACAGGTGGACTTTATTTCAATAATTATATGACTTCTAGAGATAATTGGTTGCACCAGAACTTTTGAGGGGCTTCATAGCAAAGGGGGTGTATACATATGCACAATCCAATTTTCAGATATATATTTTTTTTTATTATTTTTACATGTATTTTTCTCATTTCACTTCACCAATTAAGACTATTTTGTGAAGATCCATCACATAAAATTCAGATTAAAAACATGTAAATTACAGGTTGAAATATAACAAAATAGTTAAAAAGCCAAGGGGGTTAATACTTTTGCAAGGCATCGTACAGTATGACATCTACACTGATCAGAAATAGCATTGACAGGTGAAGTGAATAACATTGATCATCACGTTACAGTGGCACCTACCAAGGAGTAAGATGTAATAGGCAGAAAGAATGTGAATGGTCAATTATGGAAGTTGATGTGTTGGAAGCAGGAAAAATTAGTGTAAGGATCTGAATGAATTTGACAAGGAGGACACTGTGATGACTAAACGCCTGGGTCTATTCGTCTCTGAAACGGCAGGTCTTGCAGGGTGTTCCAGGTATGTACTGGTAAGCACCAACTAAATGTGGTGTGTCATGGGTGCCCAAGTCTCATTGATACGCATTGACATGTCTGAACTGATCCCATTAGTAGAGCTACTATAACACAAACTGTTAATGCTAGATGTGATAAAAAGGTGTCAGGAAAAACATTGCATAGCAGCTAGCTGTGTATGGGGCTCTCTAACCACAGACCAGAATGATGGCAATAATATTGTAGCTGATTGGTGTATATCAGTTTTGCATGCCAAATATCATGACCAGTATTCAAAGCCAAAGTGGGCGTGGCCTATTATTTTTAAGTGGCCTGGTTCATTTGTTCATTGCCGAACCACTTAATATTACTAGGGTCCATGGAAGGCTGAAGCCTGTATCAGCCGACTCTGGACGAATTAGGGGTACAAACACACAACTATCACACTCACACTTGTGCCTAGGGGCAATTTGGAACAGTCAAATAGCCTAATGTGCAAGTCTTTGGACTGAGAAAGGAAACTGGAGTACCTGTAGGAAACCCACACCAGCATGCAAATTTCACACAGAAATGCCTTCGCTGAGCCCGGGACTCGAGGCGGACGTGATAACCATTATGTCACCATTTTTCCCATATTATATATCATATGTACTAGAAGTTCTCATAGAGAAGTGGGCATGCTGTTAGGGGCAGTTAATCCAAGTCTATATAGTCCACTTGTACGCTTTTTATTTATCTCTTGAGGCCCAGTTTATTCCTGCATGGGATCGCGAGAACTCTAAAAACTGCTGCGCATGCGCTACCATATAAATCGAGTTGCCCGTGGAATTCTAGTAAGGCCACCATGCCCAACCAAAGAGGCCCTCTCAACCTTACAATAATGGTGACGGACATGCGCTACCACATAAATCCAGTCACCCACAGAATTCTGGGAGGGCCACCGAGCCCAACCAAATATTGGCTTTAGCATCCAGGCAGGAAAGCACAATTAATGTTGCTGTTCTGCTCGATGTGCTCGATTCATGGCAATGAATTCAGGCTCTGGCAGTGCCTCAACCTCAGCTATATTATGCAAGTTGTACTTATTTAGCCTTATTAGGCTATTTCCCTATCCCTATAGCGTCCAGCTAATGCTAAAACATTACTCACTCGCTCACTCATTTTCCAAACCACTTAATCCTGTTAGGGATGCCGGGAGGCTGGGGCCTATCATAACAAACACTGGGTAAAGGCAGAATATGCCCTGAACAACTCGCCAGAACATGGCAGGGCCAACATGCACACACACACACACACACACACACACACACACACACACACACACACACACACACACCAAGGGGCAATTTGGTACAGCCAATTAGCCTAATGTGAATGTCTTTGGAAACCCACTCAAGCACAGGGAGAACATGCAACTCCACACAGAAACGCCCTCGCTAAGCTCAAGACTCGAACCCAGGACCTTCTCGATGTGAAGCATTACTCATTACTCATTATTCAGGTAAAACATTACCGAGATGAAAAACATGAAGTGTGTCTCAGGGAAAATGCTGTCACTCACTGAGATTATAGAAAAGACGAAACAGTTAAAGGTCATTTGTACTTGGAAAATGATCATGTTTTCTCCAATATAAACAGCCGCACTACAATGCTAAAAATAGATACATGTCTGCTGGAAAAGGTCACAGAAGAAAAGAAATTATTCTGTTTGACAAGGTTTTGTTCTCTTCCTTTTTCTGTGTGAGACTCTTTACGAAGCCTGTCATTTTATTTTAGCTTTTTTAATTTTTTCTGAACATGTCAAAGGCTCAACCCTGCTCTCATTATACGGTTTAGATATGCAACACTGCTCGCTGTTTATAGATTTTTATAATCCAAAACAAAACACTTCAGCCATTACACAGCAAGTGGAAACTGCTAAGGAGATAAACCTTCAGCAGGGGATGTGTGTGTGTGTGTGTGTGTGTGTGTGTGTGTGTGTGTGTGTGTGTGTGTGTGTTAGGTACAACATGTCGACCCTCCTGCAGCTCTGTCGCAGTGCCCTCCTGTAGCAAGTGAGGTTTGACTAATTTGAGGTTAGGAACAGGCACTTCAGCACACGGTCAGCTGGGAGGTGCTTAATTTGTCCCTCTGATTTCGGCAGAAAAAGATGCATTCAAATACTGAGCAGCAACGATTCCCGAACCAGCTGGAAAAATGCACATTAGGCTGACTGGCTGTTCCAAATTGCCCCTAGGTGTAAGTGTGAGTGGTTGTGCGTCGCGTGTTGGCCCAGTGATGGTCTGGCAGGCTGTATCAGGGTGTACCGTGCATTCAGTGTCGCCTGGGATAGGCACCAGTCTGACCGCGACCCTTGACCAAATGAGTGAGAACAATTTTAGCAGTTGTCATGCGATGTGCATCTTTAACCATGATCTTCGTGCAAACGTTTGCACCATCAAGTTAAGCTGATTGCGATGATGAGGTCCATTACATCAGAAGCCTATAGAAACATTCTGTAAGCTCATATTCTTTGCCTAGATCAGCAGAATCAGCTGCTTGGGAAGTCAGATGTAACATGACACGATGTCCACTCACTCACTCATTTGCTGAGCCAATCATTCCTAATAAGGGAGGCTGTGCCTATCTCAGCCAACACTGAGCGATGGTGAGGTGCACCCCAAACAGCTCACCAGAGCATTGCAGGGCCAAAACACACAACTTACATTCACACTCACACCTATGGTCAAATTTGGAATGGCCAGTGAGCCTAATGTGCATGTCTTGCGGACTGTCGGAGGAAACCAGAGTACCCGGAGGAAACCCACGCAAGCACAGGGAGAAGATCCAAACTCCACACAGAACCACCTGAAACCAGGATTCAAACCCTGAACATTCTTGCGTGAACATGGTTGACGTGCTAACCACTATGCCACCGTACTGTTCACGTTGCCAGGAATAGATAACATTCCTACATGGTGCAGTCCGTACCTACGATGGCTTGAGGTGAACCTGATTTTCAAGCAGACCAAAGATTAGTTTTCTGGTTTGCTTTAAAGAGAAAATTAATGAATGGCATGACCCAAGTTGCACTTCTTTGGTCCATTTGTGTACTTCTATGAATAAATCTCTGCTTCTCAGGGCTATTAAACTCTTACAGGGTAGAAATAGAAGTGCTATAAATAACAATCTGCCTTTAAAAGCCTCGTCAGAACATTTAGATTGGATCATGAAAGAAGAAACATAGATTTGTGTTTTTAGCCCCGAGTTTTTTTGGCTTTTGGTTTTTATTGCATGTATTGAAAGTTTCCAGTCTTTGTTAAGCCAGACAAATATGAGAAGTATTGATTTAACAATGAAATTATTTTCTCACTATAACCAACCAAACAAAGTCTCATAGCCGCTCTAACGAGTCCAGGCAATTCCCCAGGATGAGGATCAGTTCACTATAGGATGCATATTTTTAGCTGTGTGCAGACAAGAATAATGGCAAGGTGCCGTATTAGATAAACGGTCAGAGATGAGAGGCGAATGGAGGTGATACGCGATAAGGAGCAGGAACAATGCAGCCGAAGACAAATGACTGCCACGAACTGGTAGTAAAGAGAGAAAAAGAGACTCATTCTTCATGCTTGGCTCTTTGGACTGAATTGCAGCTGCCCCTGTAAAAAGCCCAACGGAGCTACAGATGGAGTTTGCCGTGTGCTTCGCCTACTGCAGCAATCAGCCAGATGTGGCTCGCTTAGCGATTTGTAGTTTAGATGGGGGGAGGCTTGTACAGCAAACAAGTATATGTACCTGCTTCCAAAAAAAAAATGCATGATACACAACAGCAATGGCTTTACCTCCAGCTTTAAATATGAATGTAAAATATGTAATATTCATTCATTCATTCATTCATTTATCAAACCATTTAATCCTACTAGGGTTGCAGGGAGGCTGCAGCCTATCTTAGCCGACTCTGGGGGAAGGCATGCTACATCCTGAATAGCTTGCCAGTCCATTGCAGAACTAACCCACACACACACACATACATACACACACACACACACACACACACACACACACACACACACACACACACACACACACACA
>JAOUQZ010000022.1:6444667-6455010 GCA_028564935.1 Neosilurus hyrtlii
ACACACACACACACACACACACACACACACACACACACACACACACACACACACACACACACACACACACCCTTTTATCTCCACTGTCATCACCCTGCATCGTTCTGCCCCCGCACACAAACACGAGGTGCATCACACCTCACACGATTCTCTGCTCTTCATCTCATCTGTTCATTATCATGAAAAGGGTTGATAAAGCAGGAAAACAAGCCAAAACTGAAATTCTTTCCTCAACAGACCATTCTCCAAACAGGCGTCCATCTCTTATTCTTCCAGATTTTGAACCTTAGCGTCTTCCACACAGGCCAAGCTAAGCACAAATGTAAATTGCTAAGGTTTATGCTTGTGTATTATATCTGCCAGCGTCATTGCATTTCAGTGCATCTCAGTGCACTTAGTGAACTAGGGTGCTGTATATACCACTTCTATGAATGTTGGAAAGCAAATGTCACATCGTATTAGAAAATTCAATAACCGAAATTCTATAAGATATCAAATTTTGGCTAATTTCCCCTAGCAATCTGTCCTCCCCGGTTTCAGGAAGCATTCGTCCGGATATTTATGCCAAGGAAGCAGAATAAATAGAAATTAATTCAATTACATTATACCACTCCTGTATTATGGCTAGGCTAGTGCGCTGATTTGCATATTCAGCATCATTGTGCTAGTGTTAATGCATGCTGAGCAGGATAGTCAGTGGTCTCTCAGTGAACCTGGACCTATTGTTATTGACATGCTCTACACGGCATGTGGCAGGATATGGCCTTGAATATTAAAATGCTTAGTAGACTACAGACTAAATGAATGACAAGCGAAGAGGATGACGTAAGCAAATGAAAAAATTGGAATGGATGGATGGATGGAAGCCAGCTGGGAGAAGCCCATAAGCTCAAGCCACCTATAAATCCATTGGTTCTGATTGTTAATGCTTTACGTACCACCATTTTGTTCAGCGAGACCCAACAGTCTGAGGGGAAGTCCTGCAACATGGGCACGAGGAACTGGAGACAGCCGTCCCAGTGGCACAGCAGAAGCATCATAGCGATCAGGTTGAAGATGCGCATCACGGCACTCGCCAGATCATAGGTCATGTGGAAAATCTACAAGGAAGCACAACACAGCAGGTCTATGAGTATATGGAAGGACAGAGAGGCATCATTGTACTCTACTCTGTACTACAAGCTACAGCTGAGCTTCTCCAAAGATTCAGAGTCAGCGATTTGTCTGTTTGTTTATTTATTCATTTATGATATTACAGCTTATTCTTATTCCTGAACATTACACCCACAAACCAATTACAGTGTGTTTCTTTGTACCATATCCTTTTCATTTGATTTTTTTCTTAATGAGGCAGATTTTTAGATAAAAAAAAAAAACCAATAAAAAATACATCATGGGCAGCACGGTGGCATAATGGTTAGCATGTCTGCCTCACAGAAAGAACGTCCTGGGTTCAAATCCAAAGCTGTTTCTGTATGGAGTTTGCATGTTCACCCTCTGCTTGCGTGTTTCATCCGGTTTCCTCCCACAGTCCAAAGACATGCACATTAGGCTAAATGGATGTTCCAAATGGTGTGAATGGTAATATGTATGCTGGTCTGGCAAGCTGTTTAGGATGTACCCCCGCCTTCTCCAGGTTTCGGCTGAGATAGGCTCCAGCCTTCCCTGGACCCTAGTAGGAGTAAGTGCTTCAGCAAATGAGAGAGAGAAAGGATTTTATTATTATTATTATTATTATTATTATTATTATTATTATTATTATTATTATTATCATTAAAACAGTGCAGGAGGCCACTCAATTATTTAATTTGAATGGTTGCAGCTATATTTTTAAGACGTGCTAACTTTTTAATCCAGCAATCTGGATTTAAACACAGTGTACAGTGTGACTTTAAAACAGAAGAAGTCACATGAGTAAAAGTAGACTTTGTAGCAGGTGGGGTGTGATTTACGATGGTTCTGAACTGGGAAGGTGTTTGGAGATGAGCTAGAGCGGTGATAACACCTTGCCCATGTGATACCTGTTACCCCATGTATATTTCTTTTTCTAGCTCTGAGTAATGAATGCAGTGTGTGTGTGTGTGTGTGTGTGTGTGTGGACATAAGCAAAGAGAAATCCAGAGCCAAACACAAAGCAGTGAGCAAGTGGAATGCAGCAGAATTATTTCTGAGAAGCTTTAAGAAAACATTCATGATTGACTGCAATGCCAAGGGCACAAGCACAAAAAAAGCTCTACCCTCGTTCTGCTGTGCTTTCTGCCTTCTGCACAGAAACAGGAATAAAAAGAGATGCTGATGCTTTACCACTTTTTTGAATCCACGGCCTTCTTAAATAGCCTTGGTGCTGCTTCATCCAGAAAGTTTTTTTATATATATAAAAAAAGCTTCTACTTCTTATGAGCTCTAAATCATCTGGTTTGAGCAGAAAATAACTTCCGCAAAATAAATAAATAAATAAATTTGAACAGAACTCTCGTGAGTTTAATCAAAAGGAAATAATTTGTTCCGTACAGGGCTGATGTTTAATAAAGCCTCGGGCAAGGCTACGTCTAATACAGAAGGCGGTGAGATTTTCTTTCATTTCTGCTTTATATAACAAACCTGTTTCCTCTCTCGTGTATTATAGCAGGGTGATGTAGTGGTAAGCATGTCTGCCTCATAGTGAGGAGGTTCTGGGTATGACTCCTGGGCTTGCCATTTCTGTATGAAGTTTGCAGGTTCCCCCTGTGCTTGCGTGGGTTTCCTCCGGATGCTCCAGTTTCCTCCCACAGTCCAAAGACATGCACATTAGGCTGACTTGCTGTTCTATAGGTGTAAGTGTGAGTGAGAGTGGTTACGTCTGTGTTGGCCCTGCTATGGTCGGGCGAGCTGTTCAGGTTGTACCCTGCATTCACCCAGTGTCGACTGAGATAGGCTCCAGACACCCCGTGACCCTGATAGGATTAAGCTGTTGGCAAATGAGTGAATATAATTAGCCAGGATACTGTTGGGAGCCGAAAGAAAAACTTCTGAAACATTGCAATGACTTGCGTGACTGTTTATGGAAAAAAATACACGTTTTGTGTATATTCAAAAAATATATTTATTTTGCCTTGATGGAAGGAGTCTCCAATATTGCTCTCCAGTACTTAGTAAAACTGTAACTTAAGGTTTTCCATCATGGCTCTTTATCAAGGATTTAATGTAATGTGAAATTTTATTATTATTAGTAGTAGTAGTAGTAGTAGCCCATTCTGCACCCATAATGCATTGCGCCAGTTTTGTGGTTTCCTTTACAATGTATGTTTTGACCTGAAAGGGTTGCAAATCCCCTGTAGAACCAGTTCCCCAGGACAAACATCCATTTACAATTGCATTTGAACCTGAGGTAATCCACAGTAGCCGAATAGCCTAATGTGAAGGTTTCTGAACTGTGGGAGGAAACCCAGAGAACCCAGACGAAACCCACACCAGCCCAGGAAGAACATACAAACTCCGTGCAGAAACGCCCTCACGGATCACAAGGTTCGAACCAGGACATTCTTGCCGTGAGGTGAGGGTGCTAAGCATGACACAGCTGTGCCGTAGCCTTTTCATTCTCTTTTTGGTCTCTGGTGCTGGGCTACATTTGTGTGCATTGATGGATGCACCGGAGAACACAGAGTGATTAGTGCTGATTAATCTGACAGTGCACTGTCCATCATCCATCAGGCACAGGACATTTGTTAGCACACAGCAGCACTTATCAATCAATGATGCCCTACATTTCCTCACACCTTCCTGGAGTAGTAGAACAGGAAGTACACCAGCCTTACATATACATATATATTAATACAACTGCAGTGTTTGCAAACTATTTCTTCACATTACTGAAATGAAAACGAGCAGGTCAGGAGGGAGTTGATGAATCCACTGCAAAGGTATAATCAGCCTTCAGAAGGTTGCCTCCGCTGACTCAGAATACAAATAAGTATATACTTCAGCATAAAAACTCCACAGGTCGACTGTTATAAAGGGGAGGATATAATTGCGTGCACTCAGGTTTAAAAACAATGTGATGAATTGCATAATTTTTAAAATGAATCAGAATTGAAGCCAAAGTTTGTCATCAGTAAACTTCACTGGACAGTTTAAAGTAGGATCTGAACTGCATTATACTATATATTATTTTATTTCATTCTTGAAAATGTAATAAAAATGTACATTCTTACCATAAAATACTTTATTGGAGAGCCAGTGAGCACAGAGCTAGCTGGTTAGCTGAAGGCCTGTTCCCTTGGCAGTCCAATAAAAGTATGTTTAGTGGAAAAAAACCTGTTTAATTATTTTTTTCAAGCTATTATCAAATACTTTAATTCCATGTTTTGTTGCTTTTCATGGAATTGGTCTAGACTAAAGAAAGCAGCATTAGCGGCACTTTGCCAGTTTGCTAGCGGCAGTAGCTTCAAGTTTGGTCAAACTGGGTAAGATGCTCTCCTTCAGACATCAGCATTACGCCATACTAAAGACTGAAGGCCTGTTTGTTGCAGAAAAAAGTCGCGTTTGGAAGGAAAATAAAAAATAGCCATTCTGTAGAACATCGTAACCCCTCAGCCAGGACACCTCAAGCACACAGAGGAAAAAAGCCATCCTCATATGAACAGTTTTGGACAATCAACATTTTATTTGCCACTTTACGCACAGCTTTAAGTCATAGGGAGTGCCTATGCAAAATTTCAGAAATTTCATACATATGAGCCGAGCAATAGCCCAGACAATGTTTCTATGTTTAAGGTCACTATTCCAAGGTCAAAGGTCACATATGCAGATTAGCTGCCCCACACATAGGTTTAGGTCATAAGGGGTGCCTATGCAAACTTTCGAAAGATGGCATGTGCATGAGCCGAGCAACGGTTAGGACAAAATTGTCACTAAGCCCACCCACTAAGCCAACAACCAAACCCTCCAGCCATAACTGGCTGAGGGGTAAATACTGTCTTATTCTTAATAATAAATTATACTTTCATTCCAAATATTGTTCCTTTTCAGGGTTTCAGTCTTAAATGACAGGCTGGCCAGCATTAACATTTAGCTTAGCATGAATCAGGATCACAGGGTGGCACAGTGGCATAGTGGTTAGTTCGTCTGCCTCACAGCAAGAAGGTTCTTAGTTTGAGTCTTGGGCTCAGGCATTTCTGTGTGGAGTTTCCATGTTGTCCCCGTGCATGTATGGATTTCCTCCTGGCGTTCTGGTTTCTTCCCACAGTCCAAAGACATGCACATTAGGCTAATTAGCTGTTTCAAATTGCCCCATGGTGTGAATGTGTATGAATGGTTGTGTGTGTTGCCATGCAATGGACAGGAGAGTTATTCAAGGTGTATCGAGATAGGATCCAGCCTCCCCACAACCTTAGTGGGATTAAGTGGCTCAGCAAATAAGTGAGTGGGTGAATGAATGAGTGAAGCATGATCACTTCCAGGTTTTTTTTTTTTTTTTTTTTTTTTTTGGGGGGGGGGGGGGGGGGGTTCCTTGTAGTGACGTATCAGGTCATATTTGAGCTGATATTCTAGGAGTAGGTTAGCCAATTAGAGCATACAACTGCTATTATTTAGTGACATAGAATAGAATAAATATTTGTAAACATGTACAGTGACTAGCAAAAGTATTCACCCCTCGTGGAATTTTTTATTTTTCGTTGCCTTACAAACTGGAATTAAAATGAATTGTTTGATGGTTTGTATCATTTAATTTACATGCCTACAACTTTGAAGACGTGATATTTTTGTTATTGTGAAGCAAACAAAATAACAGAAAACTTCAGCATGCAAAACTATTCACCCCCCTAAAGTCAGTACTTTGTAGAACCACCTTTTGCGGCAATTACAGCTGCAAGTCTCTTTGGATGAGTCTCTGTGAGCTTGCTACATCTTGCCACTGGATTTTTGCCCATTCCTCAAGTAAAAACTGCTCCAGCTCCTTCATGTTGGATGGTTTCCGCTTGTGAACAGCAATCTTAAAGTCTGACCACAGATTCTCAATTGGACTGAGGTCTGGGCTTTGACTAAGCCATTCTAACACATTTTAAATGTTTCTCCCTAAACCATTCAAGTGTTGCTTTAACAGTATGCTTCATTATTCTGCTGGAAGGTGAAACTTTGTAACAGTCTCAAATCACACGCAGACTGAAACAGGTTTTGCTGAAGAATATCCCTGTATTTAGCACCATCCATATTTCCTTCGACTTAAATCAGTTTCCCAGTCCCGGCTGCAGAAAACCATCCCCACAGCATGATGCTGCCACCACCATGCTTTACTGTGGGGATGGTGTTCTTGGGGTGATGGGATGTGTTGGGTTTGCGACAGACATAGCATTTTCCTTGGTGACTGAAAAGTTCAATGTTAGTCTCATCTGACCAGGGGACCTTCCTCCATACATTTGGGGAGTTGCCCACATGCCTTTTGCCATGGCTTATTGTGGTCCCATGCACAGATACACCAGTCTTAACATTTAAAGGTTGTAATGTAACAAAATAGATAAAAAGCTACAAAGGGTGAATAATTTTGCAAGGCACTGTATATATCTTGCCTCCTGTACTGTTCTTCTCTATCATTAATCGCCGGGTTTAATAAATGTATTATTCCATGAAATTAAATATATTTATTTTCTGAATATAGCTCAGGCACAATTTAAGTTCTAGCATTTTAAATACTAGCATATTTTGCCCACCTTTAAAATGAAAAAGAAATGATCATTTAAGTCACCACAGACAGCTTTGGCTAGGAGCCAAGACAGCAGCATTAGCCATGGGATGCTATGCACTCTCTCAGGAGTGAGAGAGGTATTCAGATTATTTACTGAAGTACTAAAACCACACTATAAATACTCCCCTACAAGTAAATGTCCTGCATCTATAAGTAGAATCAGCAAAAATGTACCTAAAGTAACAAAAAATAAAAACAGTTCTGTGTCTGTTTTATTGTTGCATAAGATGTTTTTGGATGAATATTACTGCTGCATTAATGTATGTATATGTTGCATGTTTTATGAGTCTGTTGTGGCCAGCGCCATCCTCTATGCTGTTGCATGCTGGGGCAGCAGGCTGAGGGTTACAGACGCAAACAAACTGAACAAACTGATCTGCAAGGCAAGTAACGTTGTGGGGATGGAGCTGGACTCTCTGACGGTAGTGTCGGAAAGGCGAATGTTGTCCAAAATAAAGATAATACCTCCCACCCACTGATCAATCACAGGAGCACGTTCAGTGAGAGACTGATACCACCTAAATGTACCACTGAACAACACAGGAAATCATTCCTACCTGTGGCTATTAAACTGTACAACTCCTCCCTATAGCAACAACATCCACTCTTATATACTTACATTGTACTGTTTATCAGATAATACTGTACATATTGCTCAATGACAGAATTCATTCTTGATGTCTTTATATAGATATTAGTAACCTCTAATTTAGACTATATATATATATATATATATAATATTAATTTTTAGTAATTTTTCTTATTAAGACTTTAATCTTCATCTTATCCTTTTCTTTACTTGGTATGGAGCAACTGTGTGCACACAATTTCCTCCGGGAAAAATAAAGTATTCTGATTCTGATTCTGATTATTGCTGTAGTAGTTTATGGTTGAGCTGGTTTTAATTACTTTATATGTAATATTGAGTATAATATATATATAATATAATGTATTGAGTAACTTAATCTACAGCAAGCATCATATTCTATACACTCTCTCACTCACTCATTGGACAAACCTCTTAATCCTACTAGGGTCACAGTGAGGCTGGAGAGTATCTCAGGCATCTCTAGGTGAAGGCAGGGTACACCCTGAACAGCTTGTCAGTTCCTCACAGGGCAGCACACACACACAACCATTCACATGCCAATCCACACCTTGGGGAAATAAGGAACAGTCAATAAGCCTAATCTTTGGAATGTGGGAGGAAACTGGAGTATCCAAAAGCGCAGGGAGAAACACTCCAGCCGAGCCCAGGACTCGACCCCCAGGACCTTCTTGCTGTGAGGAAAACATGCTAACCACCATGCTACTGTGAGCCCGGAGGCTAGCACGGTACTCGCATTTTTAAGAGAAATGGCTAACAAATAGCTACTGATGCTGGAAAAGTTTAAACAAGACAATTTAACTAAATATAAGGAACAGCACTGCTCGAGCTCCAGCTGGTCTTTTCTGGGATTTCTGTCAGTCAACTGTATCTACGCTTTCATACTTTGGAATATACAGAATACTGGTTTAAAAACTAATTTCAGAGGGAGACACTGGGTACATCCTGAACAGCTCACCAGACCATCAACACACCAGGGCAACACACCGACACACAACCATTCACACCTAAGGGCTATTTGGAAGAGCCAATTAGCCTAATGTGTCTTTGGACTGCCGGAAGAAACCAGAGTACCAGAAGGAAACCCATGTAAGCATTGGGAGAACATGCAACATGCACAAGCCCAGGATTCGAACCCAGGACCTTTTTGATGTGAGGCGGATGTGCAAACCACTTTGCCACCATGCCAGTTCCAATTCATTCATTCATCATTCATTCATTTCCTGAACCGAATAATCCTAATTAGGGTCGCGGGGAGGCTGGCGCCCATCTCAGCCGACTCTGGGCGAGGGCGGGGGTACACCCTGGACAGCTAGCTCCAATTAAATAACTACTAATATTTATGCATGGTACAGTGAAATGGTCTCATTCTATTGGAAAGGGCAGAAGGGTGACAGATAAATATACCAGCAGATGGCTGTCGGTATGAATACACAGATAGGTGTAAGTATACCTGATATTATTATAACACCATATTGTATTCCATATAAACCGCATCCTTCATCAATTTTCTAATATTCAGATTTCTGCCTTTTCTGCACAATCCTGCGTTCTGACTCACCAAACTGAATCAGCTCATCAGCTATTTGTATTTATTCTGTTTCCTCTTTGTATCTCCATATGTTACAACCAACTTCATTACATCCACATGTCCTTGGTGTCCCCACCATCCTATTTCCAGCTGGACTTCCTGCACCGTTTGCTGGCTCGAGTGGCCAATCAAAGGTTCTCAGAGGTCAGAGCTGAGTGTCTGACCGGAAAAGAGGAACGGAAGCCTCTGGGTGGCGGGACACAGGATTATACAGTTAAAGTAATTACAGCAGTGCACAGCCTCGCCACTACGCTCAGAATGATAATCACTAATGCCCCTAAATGAGTCTAGAATGTCATTTACCAATTTACAGATTCACGCTCACAAAAAAAAAAAAGGTCGGTGTTCACAGGCAGATCAAAAACACCTTAATTGTTGTTCAGCTCACTCTCTCTCTGACTCATTTGCCGTAACACTTAATCCTACAAGGGTCACAGGGAGGCTGGAGCCTATCTCAGCCGACACTGGTCAAAGGCAGCATTCACCCTGAACAATTCGCCAGACCATCGCAGGGCTAACACACACAACTATTCACACTCACACCTAGGGGCAATTTGAAACAGCCACTTAGCCTCATGTGCATGTCTTTGGACTGTGGGAGGAACCAGAGTACCCACAGGAAGCTCATGCAAGCACAGGGAGACGCCACACAGAAACACCCGAGGAGGTCCAGGACCTTCTTGCTCTGAGGTAGATGTGCTATCTCCTACGTCACTGTGCCTCCCTTGTTGTCCAACTCAGATTTGATCCATGTCGGAAATAACTGAGTTAATTTAAAATGCATGCAGTTATGTAGCTGGGTTATATTCTGTAAGGCTCAACTACTCGGTCATGTCATGTTAAAATGCCATCTTGCTTCCAGGTTTTCCTCACCGCAGCTACTCTCGTTTGATCACTGTTCACACCTGCTTGCTTTAATTAACCTCAACGTGTCTTGTTTACATGTTTATTAATGTTATTCCAATGCCAATATCTGTATCTGTTTTCAGATTTAATCCTGAAGGAGACATGCCAAAAACTGAAAGGGATTTTTTCTTTTATTTGTGTTTGTTTGTTTGTGTCACTCACTCATTTTCCAAACCGCCTAATGCTATTAGGGTCGTGGGGAGGCTGGAGCCTATCACAGCCAACACTGGGCGAAAGCAGGATATACCCTGGACAGCTCACCAGACCATCGCAGGGCATTCATACACACATTCACACCTAGGGGCAATTTGTAAAAGCCGGTTAGCCTGATGTGCATGTCTTTGGACTGTGGGAGGAAACCAGAATACCCAGCAGTAACCCACGGGGAGAATATGCAAACAATCTGGCTGTGCCCAGGCCTCGAATCCAGGACCTTTATTGTGTTTATTTATTGTGAACCCTATCACTGTGCTCTTGGAAACAGAAAAACATGGAGGAAAAACAAAGATACAGTAGAT
>JAOUQZ010000022.1:6455943-6473654 GCA_028564935.1 Neosilurus hyrtlii
CCAGGGTGTACTCTGCCCTCGCCCGGAGTAGGCTGAGATGGGCGCCAGCCTCCCCGCGACCCAAATTAGGATTAAGCAGCTCAGAAAATGACAATGACATGATTAGCTTAATGTGCATGTCTTTGGACTGTGGGAGGAAACTGGAGTACCCAGAGGAAATCCGCATGGGGAGAACATGCAAACTCCACAACCTTTCTGAGCCCGGGACTCAAACCTAGGACCTTCTTGCTGTGAGGAGGACGTGCTAACCCTTACGCCACTATGCCACCCCATATTACTAATATTACCGCTGAAATGCACCTACACCGGGGTTCTATACATCACCCTGGGTAGAAGTTAAAGCAATTCTGATTCCTGCCATGAGATTCTTATCAAATGGTTTACCATAAATTTATACCACATCAACATATCAATAAGACATTTGGAACAGAGAGGCATATTTGCCTACGGGTGGTTTTATTTTAGCCACAATTCTTGGATTATACTCAAATGCTGATTATCAGCTCCGGGTTGTTCTGACTGCTGGCTCGGAAACATGATTGATGATCATCAGTTGCTTGCCAGAACCATTTCTAAAACAAAATATTGTTGTTGGGGTTTTTTTAAGCTCAGCATGTCTGGTTTAACAGTGAAAGAGGTTTTAGCCAGAGGCATCACAGTTGAGGAACAAATGCATTTGCATAATTATTTATAGAACTACACTGTACACATCAGGCAACAACAACCTGACACACTGAATTAGATGACTTATAATTGCTTAAATTTTTACAGTGAAAATGTACAATAATGCTCCATATTGCATATAATAAATGACAGCGATATTGTGATGCATTCTGGGATATTAAAACCATTTCCAGTATATTACAGGATGTTCCTGAAAAATAATGGAAATGGGTGGCTGATTTTTGCCTCGTTCATGTTTGATGCGTATTTGGACGCATGTTTGATGCGTAAAACTGCCGTATAAAGCAGAATCAAATTCATTCATTTTATAAGTCGCTTAACCCTTAGAGTCGTGGGGAGGCTGGTGCCCATCTCAGCCGACTATGGGCAAGGGTGGGGTACATCCTGGACAGCTCGCCAGGCCATCTCAGGGCCAACACTCACACAACCATTCACACTCACACCTAGGGGGGGGGGGTTGGAACAGCCAATTAGACTAATGTGCATGTTTTCGAACTGTAGGAGGAAACTGGAGAACCCGAAGGAAATGCACTGCACTATATACCATAGGTTCACGTATACCAGAACATGCTTGTCAGTTGTATGTAAATGTAATGTAGTATAATGTATGAATGTGCCTAGCTTTATTTTTTTCAGAAGTTCATTAGTTTATATCTGATTTGTTAGTTTAAAACCTGTATATTGGGTTTTTTTTTCCGTTATCTTGCCCTTTTTATTTTGTAGAAACAGACTAAAAGTTGTGGTCTTTTTAAACAGGCTAATGCAAACTATCGGTTGGTATTTTGGTTGGTAGATTGGTTGATTGTTCTGACCATGGGATGAGTGCTCAGTATTTGAAATTTAATAACATGAAACTCCTGAAAAATTTTTATGTAAGCAATATATAATTGGCCACTGTTAGCTTACTGCCTTCTCTTAGTCATTGATTGTTATCCAATATTTTTTTTGTATAATAAAAAGAAATAATTAAAAATCTGGTGGGTCCACCTGGCTCTTTAGAGGGGAAACAAAGTAATTCAGTGTGAGCCACACAACACTGTTTCAGCCAATCAGTAACAAGGGGCATCATTGCTCATGCACAGCACAGAGAGATGCTGTTGCTGATTGGCTGGAGGAGCGATGGAGGGTATTATTGTTAATGTTGTTGCCTTGGCAATGCATGTACAATAATTTGTGGGGCTGGAGCTTCTGAAGGCACAGGACTGGTGATAGTAACAGAATGTGTTATGGACACTAGTAACACTGTAAACATTGCTATGAAGTGTATGTCTTTTATTAGGAATAATTGCAACAACATTGTACTTCAGAAAGTGTCACCAAAATGTTTACACAGTTCTATTTAATCTGCATTTTAAAAAAAAAAAAGATTCTTATTTGTATTTCTTTTTAAGTCCATAGTGAAGAAGGGAAAATATCCAGTCTCTGTGCTCTCACATGGTTCATTGCTGGCAAATGACCAGTTACTGGATAATTATCATTGGTGCTCTCTCATTATTGCATTACCGGTGCCTGCTTGATCCGCCCCTGGTGCTTTGATTGATCCAAACATGTTGACTTGTGTGTTTTGCTGCCTAGGAGTAGCACTCAAGTGTATCTAGGGATTAGAATAATGCTAGAGAGACTTAACCAGCAATGACAGCAGCAGTGCAGGGTCTCGGTTGCCGGAACACAATGGGCGGACCAAAGCATCTGACTGTGGAACTACACAAACAGCACACTGTACTGGGCACACAGCCTAGATTCACATCCAGACCAAACGGCCAGTGGGACAACTAGTACAAATCTCAAGGCAGTGGTGAGGACAATATTCCGTCATGCCTGTGATCATTTCGGTGAACATTCTCATTTATTGTTAGTTACGCAGTAAGACTGTCTGCTCTCTTTGCTCTCACTGCTGTGTGTGTGTGTGTGTGTGTGTGTGTGCATTCATTTTCTGAACCGCTTATTCCTAAATAAGGTCGCAGGAAGGCTGGCACCCATCTCAGCCGACTCTGGGCGAGGGCAGAGTACACCTTGGACAGCTCGCCAGGCCATCGCAGGGCAGAAACACGCTGACGGCTATACAGCCTCCTCTTGATGAAAATCAGCAATGGTTCTTTTGCATGCCTCTCACCATAGACAGTGAGAGACATGGCCGGTATTTGCTAACCCAGTTAGCTGCACTGGGGGTGTGTGTGACCATTAAAGATATAACATGTATTTATTTTTCAAAAACCTCAGCAATGTAGTCCATCTCTTTCTCAGCCGTAACAGCACTACAGAAAGAATGTATTTCTGCTATTATCCTGCTGTTTTGCTGGTTGAATTGACATTGGACACATTGTCCCTTGTGGCTAAATCACATTTACTCAAGTGTAACTAGATGTTCAATTGAGCAAATAGCTCAATAGAGGAGGCATCCCAGGTTTATTATAGTGGGATGTCCCATATAATCGACACACCACTTAGTAATGCTCTATGGGGCCGGACTGCATGTCCCTCTGTCCTTCTGTCCTTTTGTCACAATGTGTCACCAGTGTGTCACTTTACATACAAACTCAGATTGTAATGATGTCAGGATGTGCTAGGGTAGGAGCAGCACCCTCTCTGCTAACTTATCAGTGACTGACTGACCTAGGCGCTATGTAATGATGTCACAGTGAGGAGCGATACAATGCTGGGACATCCCACCTTTTCCAGGGGGTTAAGTCTTCACCTGTGTCGGTTTGTTAGTTTATGTGTTTGTTTAGAGTAGGGTGTGGTACAAGTAAAAAAACATTAAAGTTTCAAAGTGGACTGTGCATGTGAACATAATCCCAAAAAATACCCATTTTATAATATGAACCAACATATTCTTCACATGCCCAGTAGGGGGAGACATTTCATTATATCTTTGCCAAGTTATAATAATCCATTTATGTCTGATGGAGATGCCTTGCACTCTATGAGAGCCTCTCTGGTTATTAGTATTGTTTATTTTATTTACTTATTTTGGGGGGTTGCACAGCAGCTTACAGACAATAACGATAATAAATCTGTGAAATCTTAATGTAGCACTGAAAAATCAGGTACTGTACAAACACCAAAGGTTTAAGTATACAAAGTTTGATGAGGATTGGTAAAGTCTTTCTTGAGATATTGTCTGGAAATGGTAGAGATAAAACCTCCCTGCTCATCTTCAACAAATTACACACAAATAAACACTTTTGGAGGCCAGTAAAATGTGGCCTTAAGCAATATTGTGGATATTTTAATACCTACACACAAATGATTTAAAATGGTAAAGGAATAATCTTGTTATGTTTTATTATTATTCTTATTATTGTGGAAATGTCCAGAATGTGCAGTATAATATCTCAAATACTCTCACTCACTCTCACTCGTTTCCCAAACCGCTAAATCCTATTAGGGTCACATGGAGGCTGGAGCCTATCAAAGCCGACACTGGGCAAAGAGCGTACACCCTAAACAGATCACCAGACCATTACAGTGCCAACACACACAACCATTCACACTTACAATCACATCCAGGGGCAATTTGGAACAGCCAAATCGCCTAATCTGCATGTTTTTGGACTGTGGGAGGAGACCAGAAAACCAAGAGGAAACCCACACAAGCACAGGCAGAACATGCAAAAGCCACACAAAATCACCCAAGCCTGGGCCTAGAACCCAGTACCTACTGTACTAACTACTATGCCACCGTGCCGCCCATATCCTAGTTAACATGTTAAAAATAAGTCAACTAATCAGTAAAACTCAACATAAACTGGTGACCTTGTTGCTTTTGATTTACATTATGTATTATAAAAACATGAAGTATTTGGTGGGCAAAGCAAATGGGAGTAATTTGCAATCAAGGACATCTTCACTGTGCATCTAAAGGGAGTGATGATGTAAGGCATCAGCACAAAGAAATATTAATACTTAGATCAGTTAGCAGAGCTGTAAGTGCAGATTTAATAGAAATGTAAAACTGTGTCATAATATTGACTTGTAGCAAAGCAAAATATATAAACGAAATCATATAAAACATTAAAAACATATAACATATAGACATTTAAAACATTCAGTGAGGACAAAAGTATTATCTTCACATGAGTTAGAGTTCATCTACTGATTTCCTGTGAAAGTGATGCGCCGCGGTGGCTGAGCTGTTGTTGTAAGGTTTAGTGCATGCCTCAGTTAAATGTCACGCTTTGACATAGCTATATATAGGGCGTGTATTTACGTGGTGTAGTGCTCAGCACATCTGCCTCACAGCAAGAAGGTATTGGGTTTAAAACCTGGGCTCGAGTGTTTCTGTATGGAGTTTGAGTGTTATCTCTGTGCTTCCGTGGGTTTCCTCCGAGTACTCCAGTTTCCTCCCACAGTCCAAAGACAAGCGCATTAGGATAATTTACTGTTCCAAACTGCTCCTAGGTGTGAATGTGAATGGTTGCATGTGTGTTGGCCTTGCAATGGACTGGAGAGATGTTCCGGGTGTACCCCGCCTTCACCAAAGGTCGACTGAGATAGGCGCCAGCCACCCCGCGACCCTAGTAGTATAAAGTGGTTAGGCAAATGAATGAATTGAAACTTCAAACAAGAGTGTTATGTGTATTTTGGCTTCCAGAAGATAAATACAAAACATTATTGTCAATACATGAGGCCCAGTGTCTATCAACAAACAATTTCTACACTTCCTATCCCTTTTCTCAGCTTTATACCAGATCAAATGTTGGCCTGGCCCTTTTTTCCTGATGCTGGACATTTTTAACTTTGGATTCCGCCTCAGAACTGGATTGATTTTGGGCAAGAAATGTCATGTGCTTCTAATTTTTTTATATCCAAACAGCAGCTTACCTCCTCCCACTGGTGTATGTAGCGGATGAGTCGGGAGAGTCTCAGCAGCCTAAGCAAACTGAGGATCTTCGTGAATCGCACGATGCGCAGAGCCCGGGCCGTCTTGTACATCTCCGAGTCTATTCCTTTCTCCACAATGAGAAAGATGTAATCCACAGGGATGGATGAAACAAAGTCCACCACAAACCATGTCTTCAAGTACTTTTTCTTTATGGTCTTGGGATCCAGGATGATGTCAGAGTTGTCTTCAATAATGATGCCTGTACGAAAGTTGAGCACCAGGTCCACGAGGAAGAAGGTGTCTGAGACAACATTGAAAATGATCCAAGGTGTTGTGGTCTCCTCTTTGAAGAAGGTGATGCCTACTGGAATGATGATCAGGTTGCCCACCATGAAGAGGAGCATTGTAAAATCCCAGTAAAATCTGAAGGGAAGGAAGAGCAGGAGACAAAACAAGACAAATATTCAGTGCCAAAATGAAAAATGCAGCATTCATAACCCTTCAACATGACCAAACACACAATATGCATATATGCTCATGATATGGCCAACTGTTTGTGGACACCACACATCACACCCCTACGCACTCCTTCCTAAATTGTGACCATAAAGTTATAAGCACATAACTGTAAAGGATGGCTCTGTTGTGATGATTCTACACTTAACAAAATGAAGATAAATCAGAAACCAAGTACTATTCAAGTATTTATTTCATGTAATATTGGATCATATTTATGAGAATAAATAAACAAGCAACACTATATAGTAAACAAAAATAACAGTCTCTTTTTTGAGGGAAAAAAAGTCACTATTTATTGTGGCCACCCTGTACTTTGATTACAGCATTTAACCTTTCACGCATAGTGTTCACATATTTTTTTTTTCATTTCTTCACTCGCTAAACCATTCCAGATGGTCTGAAGTTCGTTCATGCTTTGCAAAAGTCAAAAAAGATAAAATCTTTACATTTTTCTGAAAGATTGTTTTTTTCAGTATTTTTATTTATTAGCCATACTTTACCTCAATATACTTGTCGGAATGATTTTTTGGTTTTCGTTGCCTAAAGTATCATTGTTCAATACATTTTCACCAAAAATTATAGAGAATTAATTTTTTTCTTCTTTTTATTAGGGACCCTTTTAGACAAAAGTGGTGGTGTATAATCTCCACTGCACATTACCCTGTATATATACATATATATATATAATGTATAATAGAGAAATTATTGTGTTTATTGGCTGTTTAAGTTTATCCCCTTCCTAAGCCTTGAAACTAACTTACTGGCCCACTATAACAATAAAAACTGATGTGTGTGTGTGTGTGTGTGTGTGTGTGTGTGTGTGTGTGTGTGTGTGTGTGTGATTAATACAGGATTCTAATTGTCCTGGATAAACACAGGATGTCTGATGGATACTTAATAGCCTTTATTAATGTTGTTTTTGTTATTGTTATTATTGTTGTTGTTGTTGTTATATAACCTCAAATGACCCTTGGACTGTTTGTGTGGCGCTGATTGAGCACGTGCGCCGGAGTGTCCGCGGGTTGGCGGAAGTGACGGGTTTCCGTGCGGCGCGTGGAGAGAGCTCAAGGTCACCGCTCCCACTCCCGAGGCGCGCTGCTTGCTCATAACTCGAGGCTGATGTAATCCGCGACCTTCGCTTCTTGAGTCTTATATGTTTATTTTCAATATAAGATGATGATGATGACGTAATGCTTGAGCAAACAAAAGGGAATCGCTCGAAATTGAACCTTTTCGACTTTTATTTTAAAAGATGCCACCGCAGAGAAAACGTCACTACACGAGGCAAGACATGACCACCCAAATCTGAGCGTCATAGCTCAGCGCGACGGCGAAACGACTGAAACAACAGCCCTCTAAAACACGCGCACACACACACACACACACACACACACACACACACACACACAGAGAGAGAGAGAGAGAGGGAGAGAGAGAGAGAGATTCTGGTTTCCATAACTTCAGCAGACAATACATGGACTTACTCCTGGATACTTACCCTAACCATCACTACTTCCCTATCCCAAACCTTAAAACGGCTTCAACTTAGTCCCCATAATGTGATGAAAACCTGGATTGATCACTCACACACACACACACACACACACACACACACACACACACACACACACATACCTGTGGGGTATGCACAAAAAGTCACTGGTGTGGACACCTGAGTCAACATCTCTCAATTAATTTCTTTCTTTATTCTTTTCTCTTCTTTATAAAACGATATACAGTGGATTGAATGATGGTCTACTTCAAAATGAGTGTCCTGACTGATGTTTTATGTAAGGCACATTAATAATATGAGGAAAATGTATGTCTCATAGGCACATACAGACAGGTTGGATAGGTCTATAACAAACCCAGAGCTGCTGTCAAAAGAAAGATTAAAAGAAAACCATTCTGCTTTAGGTGGAAACTCAAATCATGCCTCTTTTACCTCGGTCCAATTATTGCGCATGTAATGAAGAAGCTGACTGTAGTAGGCTAGGTGCACAAGTGTTTACAAATTTCTGTCGAATATTATTTATTAGATAAAGAATCGATTAATCAGTAACACGTCTGAAGGTCCTGGATTGGTTTCCTCTGGGTACTCTAGTTTACTCCCACAGTCCAAAGACATGCACATTACACTAATTAGCTGCTTCAAATTGCCTGTAGGTTTTGTGTGTGTGTGTGTGTGTGTGTGTGTGTGTGTGTGTTGGCTCTGTGATGGTCCAGACAAAATGTTCAGTACTCTAAAATGTATTCTACCTTCACTTAATGTCAGCTGAGAAAGGCTCCAGCTTTACTGTGACCCTGTTTTTTGTATAAGCTGCAAATGTGCTTATGTTTCTGTCACACTAAATACCACCATCACCAAGCACTCCATGTGTAAAAATCTGGATATGCCACTGAGTTCAAATGAACGAATAGTCAGCCCAATCTTGCAACCCTAGCATGGATCCTTCAGGTATTAGTGCACAATGTTAAACTCGAACTGCAACACAGTGGGTCAGTATGCAGGTTACTGTCAAGGCTTAGGAAGGGAATAAACTTCAACAGCCAATAAACACAAGAATTAGTAAGTGGGGTCTGAGAAGAGAAATGTTAAACATTAAGAATTGTGGGAAAGAATATTAAACCATAATGAATTGTAGAGATACTGGTGTGTTTTGTCGCTGTCCGCCTTTGTGGTGCTGAAAACCAGCCTCCGCCATCCCTCTAAAATCAAACACATCTCTTTATCCTGCTTTCATTCAACTTCAAGTGTTGTTTTGTGGCTAGACGTGACACGCCTCTCTTTTAATTCTAGTTTTTAAAGGTAGAGTGAACAGTTCAGTGCAAAAATTACAAACAACCACAATAACTTTTTCCTCTTTTGGATATCTCACCTGAAGTCGCTATAAGGATGAATGATCCACTTTCCAGCTGACTTGACGCGCTCCTGTTCTCTCTCCACCGCTTTCTGGCTGCCGTACATGCGTAAGGAGAATTTGTTGACTCCCGGCTGCAGCATGCTCCCGAACTGCCGCTGCATGAAGCTCGCTTGGCTCCCGCGCGTCTCAGAATCCTCGGGCAAGATCTGTGCTCCGTCCTCGGACTTAAGGAACGTCACGGAGTTCCTGGGCTGCTGGCTCTGCGTGGAAGCGGACGCCTTCCTACTCGGTGCATTGGAAAACGACACCTTGGAGTCCTTCTTTTCCGGGATGGCGGCCGGACTGGAGGAGTCTCCAGGGCCCGGGGGAACAGCGGACGCATCCGTGCCTGAAGTTGAGGTGCTCGTGGCGCGTTTATTCGCATCCTGCTTGTCCTGCTTGGACATAATGGAGCGCAAGCTGCCTGTGCCCGAGCCTCTCCTGCACTCGCCGTTTTTGTTGCACTTCATTGCGGAAATCGGAGCTGCGCCGTGGATACCTCCTTCTCCAGGAACATTACAGGCGTCTACCGTGAGCGCTGTAGGAGACGCTTTCCCGGGGTCGGAATCGTCGCGTGCCGCCGCATCACTCAGACGCGCAGGCGCGAATGTCCGAACTGCTGCGTCCGTGGAAGCGACTGCTTGCACTTGCTCGAGATCTGGAGTGTCTTGGACCGCCGGGATCTCATCGTTGGAGATGCTTTTGTGCGCTGCTCCCCCTCCCGACGCGGAGTTTTGCATCTTAGTGTTACCTCCCCCCCCTCCTCCTCCTCCTCCTCCGGTGGCACCAGCTCGCCTAAATCGAGGGTTCTGAAACTTGGGCTCTTCTTCACTGTCCTCCGCCTCGTCCATCGTGTCGTGCTTGATCGGGCCGCACTGGTTGGACAGTTTGGTGTCGCAGCGGCTTGCGCAATGAGACGGCGGAGCGCCACAACTGCTCACCACAGCAGGCTTTTGTGCGACAACTCCTGACCCGGGATGAAGCTCATTCCGGTCCATTGCGTTTGGGTAATCAAATTTGGCCTCCGGTGATCTTGAGAGGAAACCAATCACGACAGAGAGTTATTTAGAGAGAAAGAGAGAGAGAGAGAGAGAGAGAGAGAGAGAGAGAGAGAGAGAGAGAGAGAGAGAGAGAGAGATTTTGGAATCTTCTTTTATTTCTTTATACATAACCACATTCATTCATTCATTCATTCATCAATTTATGTTTTATCATGTTTAAGGTTAGTGCTCATTAGTGAAAAGCTCTAATTTTCTTATTTGAATAAATTTATACTATGAAGTAACTCATCTGTCCATCCATTATTTACTGCGTGTACAATAAAGTCACATTTCAGTTAAATATGAAAATCACACAGTTCCTCTTAACCCAAACATCATAATTCAGATCACCAGTCTGGTGTCTAAAGCCTGCTTCCTGTTTTTCACTGGACAAATGAACCTGCTAAGAAACCCAGCATGGCCTGACCAACCACCAATATAGTCAATTTGGAAGAGGATTTTGATCAGTTTTTATGCTGTCTTTCCAGCTTCCATCAATAAATAAATATCAAAATTGTTTTTATTCCACACTGTTGGCTTATTTTCTTTAAAAAATATATATAAAATTAGATTTAAATTTCGATACAAGATGGAATTGACTACTCACTTCAGCACTCACTAGCTGGTATAGTCTACCAGTTTGACCAATTCAGCTTGTGTTTTGATGGAGCAAGCTAGATATTTTGGCAGAGAATGGGACCCAAAATGGACGTAAAATAAATTAAGAATACCAAACATGTGTTTGAACTACAAAAACAGCATTTTTCACTTTTAACATATCTATTTAAATATATAAAGATAACATAGCCAATGATATCATTAGCTCACCTGTATTTCAATGGCAGGGGGGCTCAACCTTGTTCCTGGTGATCTAACTTCCTGAAGACTTTTGCTCCAACCCTAATCATGCCCACCAGACTATCTAATTACCTAATTAAGTCTTAAGACTTTGAAATGAAGATTTAAGGCGATTATTAGTTCTGTTAGGTCAGCCTCATTAGGGTTGGAGGTAAAGTATTCCCATCAGGAAGGAAGATATCCTCTGTACATTCAGTAATATGTGTAATATCAGGGAAACTGCCAATACACTCCCTGTAAATGAAAACAGATGATAAAAAGGGTACCTCTGCCAAGCATAAATGGGTTATTATCGCTTGGCATAGTTATAATGAAATGTCTCCCCCTAGTGGGCTTCAGAGGAACATTTTGCCCCATGTCAATTAAAGATAGGGATTTTTCAGCATTTTTAGATTTTTTTTTTCTCAGCATGATCCCATGCATGGACCACATTTATCATAAATAGGTTTTGTTCCAGGCCCCACCCCTCCACCAAGTTTGATGAAAATCAGATTTTAGTTTTTGTCCAATCCTTCTAACAGAAATACAATCTTTAGTAAGTGCTTGTTAAAAGGCCTTAAATTCCTGGCTCCAAAATGTCATGGCTTCTTGCTAGGCCCATACGCCATCCATCCACCAAGTCTGGTAAAAATAGGTTTAGTAGTTTTTGTGTAATCCTGCTAACAGGCAATAAACAAACAAACATATGCTGGTGAATACATTACCTCCCCTGCTAAGCAGCAGAGGAAACAACAACAACAACAAACAACTTCAAGTGTACAATCTTTCCACAGAAGGGTTTTTTTAGTAAAGGGGGTCGTGGTCTTTTCCTTCTGAGAGGTTTTTACTTGAATAAACTTTCCCATTATAAGCAAATCAGATAACTCTTTTGAGGTTTGGACTGAACTTACAAATAAGTGTATATTTGAATTTCCAAATGTTTATTTAAAGTGGCTGAATTTGAATTTCCCTTAAAGAATTTGAAATATCGTATGGCGGTCTAATGAGGTAACTACAACAGCACAAAAGAAACAATTAAAAGCATAACTCATCCCAACAACTGATACCTTTCTTAATCTATCCTTTTAAGAAAACAAAGCTAAAGAGTTAATTATGCCAGCTATTCCAGCTGGACCCATTGCGCAGCAATATCTGTAGCCGTTAAATTAAATTACTTCCACAGGCTTATTGCATTTCAATCTCTTGTTTGTTTGTTTTGTTCCTTCTCTCTGCATCAACTGTAGAGTTGCTCATAGCTTAAATAAATTCACCCATCTTATTAACCTGGGATCATTGGAATGCCACTGCAGTAACAAAGTACGGTACTGAGTAATCAGCATAAAACAAATTGCGGCGACATTGTGAGGTCCTTGTCATAGAGGATGTTTTCAATGACAGTTTTCCCTCAATGGCATCAGCCTACTGCCCCCTGGTGACAAAAATCAGAGGCTCTCACACATCCTAAGACAAGAGGAGAGCAGTGTGGTCAGGCTAAGACCTTTCTTATGTCAGTCAAATTGCATCTAAAGCTAGGAAAAAACCCTCATATATTTAGAGCGAGAGAGAGAGAGAGAGAGAGAGAGTACAAGGTTTAATTTGCTTAAGCATGCACTGCTTGACACATTGGTTCAGAGACCTTTCCCACCTTTTCTTTTATTAGAACTCTGGATAGTGTTCTATTTAGTATCTGTCCTTGGTCAGGACTTGACTTTGGTGTTGCTATGTAGTGCGACTGATCAACAAAGACCATTCCTTTGGAATATTTCACTGCAAATGAAAGATACGTACATAGTGTCACAGTGCTATAGACACCATCAAGATACAGGACTCAGTTAAGAATTTAAAACATCCTCACCACCACCACCAAAGCATCCAAGAGATAGTACTAACAATAATTATTCCTTAAACAACTCTTAATAGAGGTCATCAAGCTCATCAGAAGCCCCTATACATTCCTTTGCATACTTCGACAGAGCAAACTCTTCACATGGGAGAGTACTGGTATGCGCTTGACTTACACCAACTAGCAACAACTTAACAATAAAGCTCTTTTCTTTGATGCCACATCCCTTCGATTATCTTAAAGGATGCAGGACAGATCCTTCCACAATCTTGCCTTGATCTAAAATAGATTTGTCCCCAACAGGGAGACAGGCTTACCTTGAGAGAGCCGGTGTGTGCCAATGTCATTGAAAGGTTGTCTGAGCTCAGTGGACCAGAGCGTGGTTTCCATGTGTCGAGGACATGCATCATGCAGTGTCTATAAAAAGGTCAGTGAGCCGTCAAAGCATCCTGTTCTACCCGGTTGCTTCTTTTTACCTTCAACTGCTTGCTCCTGACTGATTGATGGCAAGCTGCATAACACTGAATCACAGTTTCTCTGTCTGCAGCGTCACGCACTTCCTGGTTGGACACACTGGAGTGTGATGCTCCCGGCTTCATTTGCATAAAAGGCAGAGTTCCGAGAAAAGGAGACAAGGCTGGGATTGATCTTGGAGGAGAGCCAGATGGACAAGATCACAGGACCGGAGACATGCTATTCTGAAGTACGGTGGTGCTTGATGTTTTCTAGACACACCGCATTACAGGACCTAAAAAAAAGCATCAACAAAGATTACGAGCCACAGAACTCTAATAATTGACAGCAGCCAGCATGTTAAATAAAATCACCACTGCCTCCTGCATGGAAGCTGTATTTCAGTGCAGTAGTAGTTGTAGAATCTCCTGGTGTTTATATTGTTATGGGTTCAAGTCTAGATGATAAAACAATCTATGAAACACATAAAATATAGTATATACAATTCCACAAGGGTAGCACAATGGTGCAGTGATTAGTGTTTCTGCCTCATAGCAAGAAGCTCCTGGGTTCAAGTCCAAGGCTCGGTTTGCGTGTTCTCCTCATGCTTGCATGGGTTTTCTCTGGGTACTCCGGTTTCCTCTTATATGCCAAAGACATGCACATTATCTTAATTGGCTGTTCCAAATTGCTCCTAGGAGTGTGTGTGTTTGGTCCTGCCATGGATGGACATGCTGTTTATGGTGTACCCCATCTTTCCCCAGAGTTGGCTGAAATAGGCTCCAGCCTCCCTTTATTTTTGGAAAAGATAACATCAGGATGATATTACTTAGTTTTGTATTGGGCAACGTAACAACTGATCAGTCTTTCCATCCATCCGTCCATCTATACTAATCCTTTTGGGTTGTGAGGAAAGTTGGAGCCAAGCCTGAACAAGTGGCGAGTCTATTCCAGGGCTAACACAAACATAATCAACCATTTACACTCACATTCACACCTAAGGGCAATTTAGAGTAGCCATGTACATGTACAACCCACACAGGTATGGGAAGAACCTGTAAACTCCACACAGAAGGACCTCTGGCTAACAACTGCACAGGTGTAACCCCCACACACATTTCATAATCCATCATAAATTAATTTCCCTTTAACGGCATGCACTATTGTGTTTTACTCACTCACTCACCAAACTGCTTAATCCTACTAGACTTGCGAGAAGACTGATGCCTATCTCAGCCGATGCTGGGCGAAGGCGGGGTGCACCTTGAACAGCTTGCCAGACCATCGCAGGGCAACACACGCACACCTAGGGACAACTTAAATAGCCAGTTAACCTAATGTGCATGTCTTTTGGACTATGGGAGAAAACTGGAGTACTCAGAGGAAACCCAGACAAGCACTGGCAGGACACACAAACACTCGAGCCTTGGGAATCGAACCCAGTTCCTTCTTTCTGCGAGGAGGATGTGCTAGCCACTACACCACAGTGCCGTCTTGTTGTGTTTTACTCTGTATTTATTGTAATTATCCTGCATGACTAATACACAGTAGAGCAAAAGCTTTGCAGCTGAAAAAGCAGCACATCAGTTCCACAGCTGTCATGATAAGCTGAGAAAGCAGCGCCACTGAGCCTGAAGTATCAGCACCGAGCACCCCGTTATCACACATTACAAACATGTAATGGGATAATGAGTGAGATAATCTCCTGTAGCTGTTCACCACAAGCTACGTTTGACCTTCGAGTCTCCCAGAATGCAGAAGAGGAATGAGTCATGGTGTACTCCGGGGGTTTCAGGACACAGGGGGCTCATTAGTACAGTGGCAACATTTGCTGTGTGTAGTGGGGGGGATTTACTCCAGGAAAAAAAAGGGCAAAAATCCGAGCCTACCACCAGGAACTGCTATAATATCATAAAATGTTACTTAGTATTCCAGAATGTGGTAATTTTTTTTTCAATCAGGGCGGCATGGTGGCTTGGTGGTTAGCACGTCAGCCTCACAGCAAGAAGGACGGAGTTTCTGTGTGGATTTTAAATGTTCTCCCTGTGCTTGCGTGAGTTTCCTCTGGCTACTACAGTTTCTTTCCACAGTCCAAAGACGTGCACATTAGGCTAACTGGCTGTTCCAAATCGACCCTAAGTGTGAGTGTGTGTGTATATGGTTGTGTGTTGCCCTGTGATGGTCTGGTGAGCTGTTCGGGGTGTATCCCATCTTTGCTTAGTGCCAGCTGAGATAGCATGCAAACTCTATAGAAACGCCCACGCAGAGCCCAGGACTCGAACCCAGGACCTTCTTGCTGTGAAAGGGACATGCTAACCTATACAGCAACATGCATTCATAAATTAGTGAATATTTCTGGACAAATACAGCTTTATAGATCTGATACTAAGCTTCTGGGTACTGGAGAATTCAGATTCCTCTGTGCGGTGAAGTAGGAGACGTCAAACACAAAGATATGAGAGCTAAAAATGGGTCACAAGATGTAGCAGCTCAAGGAGAGCTGATAATACTGACGATTTCCCACACATCTGTGTAGCTGACAGCATGCATCAACTTGTCTGTGCGTGTACATGGGAGCCAAACAGGTTTTGGTTAAGATGCAAATAATGTGATATTCAGTAGAAAGAGTTAAAACTCACACACACACATACACACACAAAAAATATACAGCTAATGTAGCAATTTGTTTCTATGGTGTAGTAGTTAGCATGCCTGCCTCATAACAAGAAGGTCCTGGGTTCAAATCCCAGGCTCAGGGAGGGTATTTCTCTTATTATGTTCTCCCTCTGTTTGCATGGGTTTCCTCCTGGGTACTCCGGTTTCCTCCAACAGTCCAAAGACATGCACTTAAGGCTAACTGGTTGTTCCAAATTGCCCCCAGTTGTAGGTGTAAATGGACCTGTGTGTTCAGGGTGTACCTCTCCTTCACCCAGAGACTGCTGTGATTGGCCCCAACCTTCCTGTGAATCTAGTAGTATTAAGCAGTTCGGCAAATGATTGAATGACAAGGGTGTCGTGTCCTCCTTGTTGGATCCTTGTTGCCATTTTTAAATAAATGATCTGTGCCACAATATGCTGCAGGTTCCTTGACACCTGCTTCCTCCAACAGCTTCAGGTGGGGATGCAGCATCCTCAGCCTGATGCAGCATGAAATCAGATTTTTTTTCTTTTCTTTTTGCTATACTGTATTAATCCCACAAGGGAAATTATTGCATCTGCATGTAACCCATCCAAAGTGAGCTCATACATACGTAAACAGTGAGCACATACACGGCCAGAGCAGATTGGGGCGCCCGGAGAGCAGTTGGGGATTAGGTGCCTTGCTCAAGGGCACTTCGGCCAGGGAGCTATGTCATACCTAAGGGACTCCATACCAGTATGTTAAAGATACGCTCATGTATGTGTATAAGTATACATGTACAGAGACGTATCAAAAGTACAAAAAGATACCATGAAAGGTTTACACACAGGTATACATATACATAACTGTATGTTGGAGAACAGGTGATGGAGATAACTCAGAGCAGTACTCCGACTCACTTGGACTTTCTCAGCAACATCACTTGCCTTACAACAGGGATTATTTTCAACAGTCCGCTTGACAGTGTGAAGACCTGTCAGAGAGCCCAGGTCGGCCTGAGCGGGATGCTGTCGATTCCTTGCCTTTGCTGGTGAATTGTACAATCATTCTGTTCACTGTGGCGAGAGGAATCCCAAGGTTTTATGGCAAAGTCTACCCTCAGACTGACCCACAATACACCCTGTTTGAAAATCAGACAACTCACGGAATAGCTAGTTGCTATAAGCAAGTTATATACTGTAAACTAAAATAAAATATTATATTTACAGGGTTGATCAAATGAGTTTTACAGTTAATACTGTGTAACGAGGGGTGTCCATTTACATTCGATGTCACTGTACTCCCTTATTGAGGCAGCAGCCCAGAACTGTGGCCGGAAGGTCATCGGTGCCTGTAATGGAGGCAACCCCCGAACCAGGTGGTGGACACCTGTGGTGAAAGGGAGCTATTAAGCTGAAGAAGGAGGCCTATCAGGTCCTTTTGGCCTGTGGGACTCCTGAGGCAGCAGACGGGTACCAACAGGCCAAATGTGCTGCAGCCGGGGCTGTCGCCGATGCAAAATCTCGGATGCGGGAGGAGTTTGGTGAGGGCCTGGAAAAGGTTCTGGACCACCATCCAGCACTTCAGGAGGGGGGAGCAGTACTCCACTGTTTACAGTGGAGGGGAGCTGCTCACCTCAACTGGGGATGTGGTCGGGAGGTGGAAGGAATATTTAGACGTCGTCCTTTTGGCTTCATCGAGCCAGGACCTTCAGCTCTAGCTGGAGCGATTCACAGCTGAGTGTGAAGCGACTGGAATGAGAATCAGCACCTCCAAATCCGAGGCCATGGTTCTCAGACGGAAAAGGGTGGAATGCGGGTCCTGCCCGAAGTGGAGAAGTTTAAGTATCTCGGGGTCTTGTTCACGAGTGAGGGAAGGATGGAGTGGGAGATTGACAGGCGGATCGGTGCAGCATCTGCTGTAAAGCGGAGCTTGTACCGGTCCGTCGTGGTGAAGCGGGAGCTGAGCCAGAAGGCAAAGCTCTCAA
>JAOUQZ010000022.1:6474529-6485116 GCA_028564935.1 Neosilurus hyrtlii
ATATATATATATATACACACACACACACACACACACACACATACACACACATACACACACACACACATACATACATACAAAGGGAGGTGGGTTTGTGGGTGTGGTTTCTTTCCTCTGTACACTTGTCCTTTGGCGTTTACTCCAGGAAGTCAGACGATGATGGAAATGATGAGTACGGAGAGATGAGGTGTTGGCCTTAAAGGGAACATTCTAGACAATCAGGTTTCAGCTCAGCCCTCACTTCATATTCAGTAACGGCAGAGCCGAATGTGAACTGGTTTGGAAAAAACATTCAAGGGCAGGGGTCGGTGTCATTAAGCAGATAGAATGCTGCAGCATTATCATTGGCACAAAAATCAGTACCCTCTCAGCATTTAAAATCCTGTGTTAACCATGGCACCTGCTTTTTGTGTGGCCTATGTCCTAAAATTCGACTAACACGCAACCCTCCCGCCCCTACAGCGCTGTGCATCCGAGGTGCTCCCACAAAGGCTTACAGGTCAGATCTAGTAACTGACGGCTAGGCAGCTAGCTACGAGAGTTAGGGCATTTCAGGCAAGAGTCTGGGTTTGTTTTTCAAAAGGACTTTGTGTGAACTTGTGTGTTAAATCCCATTTTGAGGCAAAGGACAATAAGACTTTCAAAGATCAAGCAGATCAAACAGAATCAATTAAATGTGCTGGGTCCTGGTATGAAAAACAAGCCAGCTCCCTCAAAATCTTTGCCACCACAGCTAGCTGTTGCATTGCTCATTGCATTGCTAAGCATGAAAAGCTTCTCACCGATGGCGAGTATGTTAGTGAGGCTTTTCTTAGTTGCTCACATGCCCTTTTGAAAGCAAAAAACAATGAAGTTAAGAATAAAGGACATTCCCGTGTTAGGTAGAAGTGTTCAGCTAATAACTGGGTTAAAAGATGCTATGGTACTTAGCATCGCACTTGACAAGAGTGGATGTAAATAACATCCTGGGTTTAGCAGTCATGGTAAAGTACTGTGACTGAACTGTTAGAGCGGGACGGCGTTGCTTAAAGTCAATCCTTGACAAAACACAAGGTGATAATCAAATATTTTAAGGAACGAGGGATCAATATGGGGAAAGTGTTTGCACTGACAACAGATGGTGCCCCACCATGGTTGGGAGACAAGAGCAGTCGAGATTGGAGAAAAAGTTGGACATCCCATTGTGAAACTCCACTACATAATTCGCCAAGAAAACCAGTGAGCAAAGATGTCAAACTCAGATCTTAAAGAAGTTATGGCTGTGGTGGCGGCAGCTGATAACATCATATTTCAGTGATCTCGCACTGACAGTTCCAGTCCCTGCTAGAGAGACAGCTACACACAGATCGCCCTCTCCACACAGCAGTTAGCTGCGGGAAAAGTTCTGGAGCGATTTGTCACCTGCTTTGATGCTATCAAGGCTTTTCTGCCTGAAAAGGGCCAAAATTATGTAGAACTGGATTACAAGATCGTGAAACTTATGTTGCTCTTGGACGTTACCCACTCGGCAATCAGACGGTCAGATGGACTTCTGACATGTAATTAGGGTTAGGGTTAGCCTAACCCTAACTGCTTTTCAAGACGGTATCGCACAGAGCACAATACATTTGTAATAACAATACCACCTAATCACCTAACAATTCAAATTTAGCTAAAACTATACAGAAGCCTGTAAAGTAACTTTATAAATGAGATGCTACACACTCCACAGGGAGCATGAGAGCTTTACGCACTGCATTAAGTTAACAGCTATGCTGAAAGGATTTCATGCATAGCAATAATCACTGTTGCAATATTTATGCTGAGCTACTGCCCCCATGTGATTTGGAGGACTTTAATATAACCTCTCTTGGTCAAATGGCTCTCAAATGAGCTGCTGTACCCATGGTAGCCTGCCATCAATCGCGGCGCTGTGCCAGCTGGAATGCTTGGTGTAATTTGCATCCAACCCACTCTTCAATGTCTGAGTGCCATGCTCTGCAAGGTCTTCCTCTTCCTCGTGCACCTTCAACCTTGCCTTGGATGATGATCCTTACCAGGCAGTCATGTCGCTTTGCGTGACCAATATAAAATGGAACTAAACTAATGGTCACACATGTGGACACCATGCATGAAAGGGTTAGAATGGAAGTGAGGGGGTTGAGCTTTAACAGGATTAGCCATGACTTCTCTGACTGAATGTTTTTTTTTTATAAGTTGCTGGGATCTGTGTGTGTCTCTGTCTGTGTGTGTGTGTGAGAGAGAGGAAGGACTGCGATTATTTTAGTTGTTGGCAGCATTCTCATTACTGGGGGAATTGGAGGAGGAGGAGGATGAGGAAGGAGAGAAGTTGATTCCTGATAAGCCAGGAGGATCTGTCGCTGTGTTCTGGCCGCTCAAGCTCTTCCTGCACACTGGACATGTGTCATGCTGTAAAAAAATACACACACACACACACACACACACACACACACAGTGAAATGCATTTTGCATGTGCTCCTTGAGTTTCCTACAGGTACTCCAGTTTTCTCCCACAGTCCAAAGACATAAACATCAGGTTAACTGGCTGTTCCAAATTGTCCCTAGGTGTGAAGGGGGTGTGTGTGTGCGTGTGTGTGTGTCAGGCCAGCAATGGTCAATCGAGATAGTTAAGGTGTACATGGCTTTGCCCACTGTTGGCTGAGATAGGCTCCAGTCTCCCCGCAACCCTTGTAGGATTAAGCGGTTTGGCAAATGAGTGAGTGATTGAGTTTTAATATGATTAACTGCATTATTATAGTACATTTTTCTGCCTTGATGAAGCTTTTCTATAAAATTTGAGTGTGGTGATAATGATAAACACTGAATTTCATGTAATTGCCTTAAGGCTGCTGTAGTGGAGGAAATGTGCTATGAAAAATTTCAGTCGGGACATGTGGTGCCTCGGTCATTAAACCATCCTATGTAAGATTTTACACTAACGTGAGAATGGACAGTGAGAACACTGTCTGCCTGAAATGAGCGCAATAATTCAAAACAAACACACCCCCCATGTTTAAAAAGCAACAGGAAATCAAGAGAGCTACCTGTTCGAGCCAGGGCACTATACAGTCATTGTGAAAGAGGTGACTGCATGGTAGCTGTCTAACGTTTTCCCCGACGCTGTAGTCTTCTTTACACACGGGACACTCTAAACCAGTTCCTGCACAAGAACAAAGGGGGGAGAGATGATGCTTTGAAATCAAGCTGTTGGTACTGGTTGAGGTCAGAGACAAATTATTTAATCAAGTCAACAAATGTTCAAATGCTGTTAGCGTTATAGATATCCACAGATATATACTGTCTGTATCAGGCTGACATCAAGCGTAAATGCTGGATCGGATATCAGAGAGAAATGGGGAAAAAATCTGATCTGTTTCTCTAACAAGCTCACGTATCATAAAACAGGATGTTCTCCTATAATACAATAATCAACACCATGGTGATGTGATGCGAACTTACAGTGGCTTGCAAAAGTATTAATATCCCTTGAACTTGATGTGAAACATCCACGAATCATGGTAGTTCCTGATCTCTCACTTACAGTAGCGCTAATAATAATAATAATCCCATGTCACCGGCAGGTCGTATCCGGTAACTATAAACAATTAGTGTACATACATATAGTACAATATACAGAGCTGTACCATACAGTACAAACAGTATATTATGCATACATACATACACATATATAGATATACATACACACATTGTTCACGGTGGTCATACGATGCTGGCGGTGGCGCCATGTCGTCAGGCAGAAATGACGCGTTTTTGGTCTTTCAGCAGAAATGCAAACACATTAGAGTAGCTGCAGAAGGCTGTGGTGCTGACGGTTCTCTGCGGCAAATTGCGATACACACGACGGCAATCACACCTGGCCCTGGGGTGTACTGCGGAAGCATTTCCGAGATCTTCCGAGGGTCAAGTTGCGCAAGTGAGAAAGGGGTATATTATAAATCTATGCAATAGTACTGTGTCCAGCAGTAAGTATACATACCATCTGGTGAAATATCAGAATTATGCAGATAAAAACATGCCAAGACATCTCTATTTTAATCTGAACACGACTCATTTTTGCCGCCCTCATAAAACCAAAGTAGAGAGACCAGTTTCCTCGCTGAATCATCTCGCCTGTGGCAGTCGTCCAATCCAATTTGGAATCATTTGTTGGAAACTGATGATGCTTGGGCTTTTCCAGACACCAGTATGGAGCCTGGTGTTCAGAAACATTGGGACAGTCTGAAATCACTAAAGGGGAACAGCTCCACCTAAATACCAAATACTCCTTATTCATATAATTCTATCCAGTGCTCTTTTAAAATATCGTCCCTTGCTGTGTCATGCTACCTGTCTGTGTTACAGCTTAATCAGCTTTGTGACTAATCATCCACAGAGCGTTGTTTATATATACATGTGCTAAATGGTTTCCCCCCTGCGTTCTCTGTACATGCTTGTGTTACTAGTGATCAAGTGCCTTAGCTCGGGGTAGTGCAGGCAAATCTCATGTAAATAGCATCTGTGGTTACCACCCAAACCAGGTTTTATCACGTTCACGGTTTATGTCACACAATCACAATCATTAACGTCGGCTAAATGAGTAGCACACTAGTCCGATGTTTCTCCATATCCTCCCACAATGCAGCACTGCTGCCAGCGACTCACCCACATGCTCCTCTGTGATCGGAATTGTAGGGAGGTTTTTGATCTTTTCTTTGTCTGCAGGAGGTGGACCCGTGTTTTCAAACTGATTTAATAACTGGAGGAGAGAAAAAGAAACAAAAAAAATGAACAAATATTCACAGGAAATCTCTTTGTGTGTCAGTAAAGAAAGCAGAATATTACATTACTGAGTTGTGGAAATTTTGACTACCGCATGTGTTTCTTATATTTGCGGCAAAACTCAGCAGCCTTCATTACGGCTTGGTCTGAAAGCTGATTTATAACGTATTAATATATTTGTCTTTCTCTTCTTCACTGGTTCTGGTGTCTGTAATCAGTTTTTTTTTTCACAGGAGAGGGTAATTAGCCTACTGCCCAACCCCCAACCTAGGGGAGACTACTCTTTGTCAGGCCCCTACCCGTCAACTTGTCTGGTTTGGTCTGGGTGTCCCTACCAGAAGCAGATGCTCCAGCCAGCATAGCTGGCTCAGTGGACACCGCTAAAATGAATATTCCCCTCAATGTTCCCTCTCAGAGACTATTAAGTGACATCCACATCACCTTCGGTGCATACGTTATTTATGCAGCTTTTATTACTGACATACATGCTTTCTCTACCATTTCATTTAGTGATGGAAAACTGTTTGAAAATCTAAAATGGTTTTGTAGTGACTCCCAATATATTTTTTTTTAAATAGTACATTTAAAAATTTTACATAATACTATATCGTAATAATATAAAATTGTTATTAGGTTTGCTTGCTTTTTAATACCATCTGTGACTAAATATCTTTAATGCTGATTTCAGCTAATAAATAAATAAACAAACAAACAAACAAACAAATAAATAAATAACAAGGCATTTTCAATAAAGAATTATAATAGTTATATAATACCTGTGTAATAATGGCGTCTAAGCCGTTGGCACCCCAGGCATAATCCATCGGATTTGAATGCAGCATTCCCCTAAAACAAGCATTCAATCCAGTTGAGAATCACATACTGCAAAATATTGTAAACTTTAAAATAAAATAAATACTAAATATGACTTTGGTAATAACATACCATGGTCCCATTCCCATGTTTGGCATAGCTGTTGGCGCGATGATTCCGTTGACTAACTGCTGAATTATTCTGTTGGAACACGAAAAAACAAATCTTTATATTAGACCTGAGACAACAGTTAAATTACTAGTAATATAATTATTAGTATTGGCAGCATTGTTAGCACATCTGCCTCAAAGCATAAGGTCCTGGGTTCACGTCCCGTGCTTGAGCAGTTTTGTGTGGAGTTTGCATGTTCCCTCCATGCTTGTGTGGGTTTCTCTGAGCACTCCGGTTTTCTCCCACAGTCCAAACCAATGACCGTACCCACCTTCACCCAGTGTTGGCTCCAGCCTCCCCATCATCATAGTAGTAGAATTAAGTGGTTCAGCAAAACAAGATAAGAAAATTATTATTATTTTAATTTTGCTTTAACTGATTAATTTTAATTAATTGAACTTAATGAATGTATAAAATAAAGTGTGTTATACACAATTGATTTTCTTTTAAGAAATATTGCTTAACCTGACAATTTATCTTCGACAAATATAATTATAAGGGACGACTCAGGCCAGCAGTTAATTCACACTCAAATTGAAATGCTTTGGCACGGCATGCCATCTGTTCCATCACTGCTCTAAAGTTGGCACTGCTGGACTGTAGCTGCCTGTCCTGTCTTGTTCTCACCCCTCTAAAGTGGGCACTCCTTCTTGCCGTGTCCCGTGTCTCCGGGGATTGTGGCGCCCCTGAGGTTGGCTGGCCCCGTAGCGTTGGCGTGATCCCATGTCTCGTTCCCGCCGGTTCTCAGTGTCACGGTTGTCCTCAGAGGTCATGCCTGTCCGGAAATCAAAACCCTCACCAAAGATGCCCAGAGCCAGCTGGCCGTACGGGTGTGGGAAGGTAAACAGTGCCGGGTCCACATTCTGAGAAAAAGCAAATAAACTATTAGATTAAGCCCTGAATTAAGCAATCCAAACCGTACCTTACATTCATACTGGGGTGTTTTTAGACCTCCTCACTGTTCTATGCTGTATGGTAGAGGGCTCTAGTATCTATAGTTTATTTTTGATTACATATTGTAATGTTGTTGTGCCACAATAAAGACAGAATGAAAAGCTTAATTAAAATTCAGTTTGGTCATTTTCCATTTGAGCATCAAGCAACAATCAATGTAAGCTGAAGGGAGACCAGACAGAAGGCTGAAGGATGCTCACTCACCTCAAATGGATGCCGGTTCTGTTCACTGGAGGACGATGTGGATGTTGATGTCGATGTCGATGTGGGTGTTGATGTGGACGTGCAGCCGGGCTCATCCACTCTACTGCAGGCAAATACAATCCATTTAAAAACTCGTGTAACACAAAAAGTAAGCCAGTAAAATAGATCAAATTATGCGGAAGTTATGCAGGAGTGGATGAGATTGGTCAAATTTTATGCAGGAGTGGATGGGATTGCTCAGCCTTTCGGCAGAAGTGGATGGAATTGGTCAGCCTTTCGACTGAAGTGGATGGGATTGGTCAAACATTATGCAGAAGTGAATGGGATTGGTCAAACTTTCTACAGAAGTGGATGGGATTGATCAAATTTTCTGCAGGAGTGGATGGGATTGGTCAAACTTTCGGCAGAAGTAGATGGGATTGGTTAAACATTCTGCAGGAGTGGGTGGGATTGGTCAGACTTTCTACAGGAGTGGAAGGGATTGGTTAAACATTCTGCATGAGTGGAAGGGATCGGTTAAACATTCCGTAGGAGTGGATGGGATCGGTTAAATATTCTGAAGGAATGGGTGGGATTGGTCAGACTTTCTGCAGGAGTGGAAGGGATTGGTTAAACATTCTGCATGAGTGGGTGGGATTGGTCAGACTTTCTGCAGGAGTAGAAGGGATTGGTCAAACTTTCTGCAGGAGTGGATGGGATTGGTCAACATTCTGCAGGAGTGGATTTGATTGGTCAGAATTTTGGTCAGAGTTCAAGAGTGAATTGTATATGTCAAACCCTCCACACTGTTTGCTGGAATTGGTCAAACTTTATTTATGAGCAAGTGTGATTGGTGAAATTTTTAACAGAGTGGTTGGGAATGATAAGACTTTCAACAGGAGTGAGTTGCATTCGTGAAAATCTTTGCCGACATGGGTGGGATCAGTGAAACTTTCTGTAGGATTGGGTGAGCCTTGTGGTGACTTTGTGGGGATAGATTGGATTGGTCAAATGTTGTTTGAGAGGATGTTATTTGTTTACATATTCCATATGGTGAGATAGGTAAAACATTCTGTGGGAGTGTATAAGATTGGTCAAAAGGTTCTACAGGAAGGGGTGGGATTGCTCAAACTTTCTACAGGAAGGGGTGGGATTCGTCAAAAATTCCACAGGAGTGACTGAAATTCCTCAAGATTTCTTGCACAAATCAAGCAGTCACTTGGTAAACATGACAGAAGAAACCTTTAAAAATAAACTAAGAGCTCATACATGAAAAGCAGGAGAACATACCTTGTCTCCTCCGGTAACTCCTCAATAAAGCCCGAGTCACACTGTGGACAGGTGTAATCCTAAACAAAAAGTTATAAGCACATTTCAGCAAGCTTGCAAAATGGGGTTACTCTGGTCAAACTGCATTGTTAGTGAGGTTTCTGGTGATCAACTACAGACAACAGAAACCTGCTGAGACCATCCAAAGTGCGACCTTCCCACACAGACACCTGTTTGGCTGGTTGGAAAAAAACAACTCCCATTTAGAGACCAAACAAATCCCTGCATTCCTTTAATGAATACTTAAAAACCATAACACAGGGTGGAGCTAAAGGTTATTTTCTTTTATATACATAGAAGTGAGATTAATTTTGTATACAGATTACTGTTGTAAACTTAGTTACCTCTAGACCACTACAACAAGTAGCTATTGTACTCTAACAGTAGATCCATACAGTGAGAGTTCTGGACAATCTTTACAACAACAGGTCACTTAATCCACGTGACACTCTCACTCTTCATGAATGGCAATCAAGCAAAAGGAAACACACCCGCAATGCTTCACTTAGATTCCTTTAAAGACAAATACGAAAGTTCTCACTGCATGTCTGTATGAAATAAATGCCTGTAGGCGATGATAACACTTGGGACATTTCTAGTTAACCCTTTGGATCGGCTGACATATCAAAAAAAGCTACACAACACATTAATGCAGTAGTCCTGATGACGGCAGTGCCAGGTGACAGAAACAGATCTCACAGTTGAGACAGTTATCAGACCCACTGGGAATGAAAATCACTAAGTGGATATAACACTAGATTACAAGCACTAAATACATAACAGTAGCTGGAACTGCTTTCATCAGACCGACATATGAAAATGCTTAAAATTTAAATAAAAACAAGAAGGCTTAACTACATAAAAAACACGTTTATTAGCTAATTAAACAACAGCTATAAAAATTAAATGAGCTGTAACATTACTGTTTTTTACTGATAACAAGACAGCTAAACAGCTGCACGATTTGAGGTCTGTCAGTGTTCGACTGCTGAGGTAGTTAATATCTAATAAAAACAAACCTAGCTAGTTTTATAACGTTGTTTAAACGCTTTAAAAGAGTATAAACAGTGTACAATATTTATAAACCACTTAACAAGCTGCATATTTCAGATATAAAACGACAATACGACTGTTTATCATCAGTCCTAGTACAGGCTAGCTAGCTAACTGGTTACATTAGCTGGGAACTATGCTAACTACTAGCGGACCGTCGAGGTTAAACCAGTGATATTTTCAAACAAAGCAGCGTTTTAATAAACAGTCAGACCGATATTTATGATTATGTTCCGCGTGTTTACGCGTAGAGCTTACCGGGAGATGAGGTCTAATCTCTTCAGAGCATCGGTGACAGAAATACCGGCTGGTCCGTAAAGAAGCTTCCGCCATCTTTGCTCTCACTGTGGAAACACTGCGTGTACGGATCCCCGGCAGGGCCAAAAAGCGAACACGCGAGGTAATCGCGCACGCAGTCAGCAATGTAGCTTATGCAGAACTGTGTTCCATTTAGTCAAACACTTGAACCAAAGCAGTGACGTCAACAAAAATATTAGTTATCATATTACTCTCCAGTTTACTTATTGGTATAGTCATTGTTGTTGTTTTTTGACTGTACTAGCGCATTACGCCTCATTTTGGTCTTTGGCTTACAGGCCTGTTCTTGGTTTAGAAAATAGAAAGGGGGCAGACACTCATATTCTTTCCTTTTTATAACTCTGTGCCATCATCGCTTATTTTTTGTGACATCTTCTCTCGATGACATTATCACTTCCTCTCTGTGACACCAAAAAGCCATGTACATTTCCAAAGGAAGGCGTAGTGGCATCAAATCTGACCGGACATTAACAATATTATAACCGTTAACAGGTAAAGTGAATAACACTAATTAGTATACACTACACAGGAACAGTACCGTATCTGATTGGTCCACTATTCCGGGATTAAAAAAAAAAAAAACTTGATTATTCCGAGTGGATAACTCTTCAATCAAAATGATGGACACTTACAGTCTGTCATGGTCACTTGGAGCAGGTGGTGTCATTACTGGCAGGCTTCAAAATGGAAAAATTAAACATAAAATCTCATTTTAGTTACTTTTTCTTGTATTGCTGTGAAGAACTTCAACTTAGTGTTAAAAGAAAAAAACACCTTTATGGAACATGATTTACTGAGATGAGTGCTTATCTCAGCTTAAAGCACAGAGCCCACCTAACCTGCTTCTGTCATCGTTAAAATATGTAAATATAAATGTAAAAACGCTCATTATAGTTTGCTTTTCTTTATATTTCCCCTGGTATATACTTTAACTCTGTGTGTGTGTGTGTGTGTGTGTGTGTGTGTGTGTGTGTGTGTGTGTATATA
>JAOUQZ010000022.1:6490113-6501733 GCA_028564935.1 Neosilurus hyrtlii
AAATATCAACACTACAGTATATGATAGATATCATTTTAAACCACTGCATCTTCTGCATTAATGGTTTATGATATATACATTTTATTCCGACCATGTGTTCACATAGGAAGCTGTTTTGTATAAGAGTGCCCTCTAGTGATACATACAAACAGTAAAGGGTTAAATTAATTTGTGCTTGAGTTCATCAGCAAAACCGAAAATCATATTTCACACCATCAGCAACAAAAACATGGAATATTAATAAACTATAAGATACTGAAACACAATCCCGCGTGTGTGTATGTGTGTGAGAGAGAGAGAGAGAGAGAGAGAGAGAGAGAAAGAGTGTGTATGGTCTTAGAACAGACAGTTCATGCATTTGACCGCTTTGCTGCCGTAGTCCACACACTCAGGCCCGACACACTCACAGCACGCATTGTGGAACCAGCGGTACTTCGATGCTCCCATTGACTCACAGTACTGCTTACACTGGCGTATAGACAAACACTCGTCAAAATACACCACTGTGCACAGGTTATCTGTTAAACCATGAAAGAGAGGAGAGGAAAAATAAATAATAAATTTAAAAAATGTTAAAATAATAATAATAGCAAGACAAAAAAAAAAAAAAAAAAAAAAAAACGGAAAAGAAAACAAGAAGAACAACGAGAACAAAAAAATATAAATGGGACGAACGAACAGCGTAAAAGCATTCTAACCTCATAGAGCTCACTGATGCTAACTAGTCAGCTAGCAACATGCAACATGACTGTCTACCCAAAAACAATTTAGAATTTTGAATAAACAATAAAACTAATGCAGAATTCGGCTCATATGGTACAGTGAATTATTTAATCTTGGAAGGTATTAAATCTAATATATATATACACAGTAGTGTGCAGTGAAGATTATACTCCACCACTTTTGTCTAAAACGGCTCCCAATAAAAAGAAGTAAAAAATTACTTCTCTATCATTGTGAAAATGTATTGAATGCTATTGTAGGCGGTGAGAACCAAAAATAATCATTTCAACAAGTATACTGAGGTAAAAGTATGGATAATAAACAAAAACACTGAAAATACCAATTTTTCAGAATTGAAAGATGTCACAAATTTAATTTTTTGGACTTTTGAACAGCATGAATAAACTTCAAACCATATGGAATGGGTTAGTGGAACGAAGAAATTAAAAATATGTGAACGCTCTTTTAGATCACTGAAAGATTGAATGCTGTAACAAATGTAAAGAGTAAAGGGTGTTCACACTAAATATTGACTTTTTTCCCCTCAAAAAAGAGACTGTTATTTTTGTTTACAATATATTGTTGTTTGTTTACTTATTCTCATCAATATGATCCAACATTACATGAAATAAATACCTGATTTATCTTCATTTTGTTAAGTGAAGAATCATCACTAAATCTCTGTATTTTTAATTTCTTCGCTCGCTAAACCGTTCCGTGTGGTCTGAAGTTCATTCATGATATGCAAAAGTAAAAAAAAAATTTTAATTTTCAGAAAAATTTATATTTTCTGTGCTTTTGTCGTAATAATTTTTTTTGGACCTCATTGCCCACAATAGCATTTTCACCAAAAAATGATAGAGAGGTAATTTTTTACTTCTTTTTATTAGGAGCCCTTTAAGACAAAAGTGGTGGAGTAGAATCTTCACTGCACACGACTGTAAATAAAATATTATACTTCCACTTATATAACAACCTCACAATGGAGTAATTCGCCATATCATACACTGCCTAATTCAATAAGTGCTTAATATCCTGGTGGTGCCCATCTCAGCCAACACGGGGTGAAGGTAGGGTACACCCTGAACAGCACCCCAGGCAATCACAGGCACTGGCAAACACACACAACCATTTACACTCACACTCACCCCTAGGGGCAATTTGGAGCAGCCAATAAGCCTACTGTGCACATCTTTGGACTGTCGGAGGAAACCAGAGTACCTGGAGAAACCCCAGACAAGCATGTGGAGAACATGCACACTCTGCACAGAAGCGCAAGTACTATGGGGAACTGAACCCAGGACCTTCTTCCTGTGTGGTGGATGAACTACCCACTACACCACCTTGCTGCCCCAATATCCAGTATCAATTTCAGTTGAAAGTTTGGTCCCAAATTACAGGCAGAGAGTTTAATAATTCTATCATGAAACTATGCAAGCAGAAGACAGGGCTGTAATATAAATATAAAATAGAATAAATCACAATGTCTCTCTTTATTCTATGGTGACTATGAGGGATATAAAAGGGACAAAAACACCATGCCTTCAGATGCTATATCAAGTCTATATATTAAAAAAGCACCTTTATCATAGGTGTCATGAATGCTTGGCTCAGGCAGTGAGATATTTTGATGTTCTTGCTCCAGCGACTCCAGGAAGGACACGAGGTTCTCGTGGTGCGAGAGCTCCTCAGCCACAGGGAACGACACCACCATCATGTTAATGGGAGTGTCTCCATCAGTGAGGGCCCTGAAGAGTGACGGAATTGGTGCATGGAGGTCCTCAACCGTGCTCTTGGAAGTGGGCGGGGTCTCGCTGTAGTTCCTCGGGTTACACATGCCTACAACAACACATGACAGATCGACACGGATTATCTGATACAGATAATAGAAATAAAACCTTATCCTGATGTCTTTTATCAGGGAAGCTTATCCATGATACTAGGAATCATGTCCTCACCACCTCTGCCACGTCTCCAACAGTTCCGGTCACCGGATTTCATTTCCCCCCAGGGTTTGTGTTTTCCCGTTTACAATAAACCCTACTGTCATTGACACCTGCATCTGCGTCATCTCCACACCTGACACTAGGTCATTTATGGAGGTATTTCCAAAAGTTCTTTGTCCCGTCCTGAAACAAGGGCTGTAACTCCCATTTTGGGGCACCACTTTTTTGTCCACCTAACCTCAAACGTTTAACACGATACAAAAAGACTTGGTATGCTGTTAATCCTGGATGAAACATTTGTTCTCACAATGCAGGTGACAGTGGTAGAAGCGGATAAAAGGTTGCCGTATGCACCCTAATCACCCAAACTGGCACCATCTGACCATCTCTGTTTCCCAAACAAATCCCACTGGCATGGTCACTGGTTTTCGGATGGGATGAAGAACCCACCCATGCTTGGTGGCTCAAGATGTGACCTTCTGCAAAGGCATGGTGAAGCTTGAACGTCAGTAGACCAAGTGCACTGCCAATAAAGAAGACTATGTTGAATTTGAAGCTTGGATCATCCTCTATATTTACTTTTGCCCTCAATATTGTATATAATTTAGAAGGTTTTCTACACTCTACACTCCATTTTTACTTACTTTGCCCCAATATCACAAGAATACTCTCAAACCTGGGGCTGAAGAAGGCATCTAATTTTTTCTTGATCAAACTGCTATAAAGAGAACATGTTGTGTCTGGTTCATTTCAGTTCACACCCTCTTCCCTGTCAAAGTCTAAGCCAGCAGTCATCTAAATCAGCTAACGCGCTCTACGCTAGCACACGAAGCACGCAGAATTATGGAATGTGCTGGAAATATTCACATGGTTTAGACATATTTAGAAGGCTTTGGTTGTTTTCATTTTGTATTTCAGCACACTGGATTCACAAAGAAGTAACAACCCTGTATTTCAGGGATACGTAAATACTGTGGGGTCCAAAAGCCTGAAGCAGCTAGTGAAAATACTTTTATTTTGACTTCCTTTATAATCTAATACAATTTTCATAAGAAAAGCTGTTACTTGGGCGGCACTGTGGCGCAGTCGTTAGCACGTTCACCTCACAGCAAGAAGGTGCTGGATTCGATTCCCGGGCTCAGGGTGTTTCTATGTGTGGAGTTTGCATGTTCTCCCAGCGTTTGCGTGGGTTTCCTCCGGGTTCTTCGGTTTCCTCCCACAGTCCAAAAACATGCACAGTAGGCTAATTATCTGTTCCAAATCAGCCCTAGATGTGAGTGTGTGTCTGAGTGAGAGTGGCTGTGTGTGTGTTGCCCCGCGATGGCCTGGCAAGCTGTCCAGGGTGTCCCCCGCTTTCACACAGAGTTGGCTGAGATGGGCGCCAGCCTCCCCGCGACCCTAATCAGGAATAAGCGGCTTAGAAAATGAAATAATGAATGGATGAATGCTATTACTAACCACTACTGACACAGTTTTTTGTTTATCCCTTTTGGCTTTCATGAAAGCATGCATTCCATATTTGTACAAAACCTAGAAATCTATTTTAGATCAAATCCAATCAGTGTGTGATCTTCAGAAGAGATTAGGCATTAAAACAGTTTGTCTTTTTGTACAAAGTGATTAACAAGGCTAACCGAGCCTTTAACAGCTAGCTCGACATCAACCAAGCTGCAAATGGACAATAGCTTTTGTTAGCTAGCTTGACAGGCCCCAAACTGCAGACACAGGCTCATTGTCCACAACAAGGCTGTGTCTGTGTTCAGTAGTATGTGAAGGACTATAGGTGTTGTTTGTTACTTGTGGTATTTAGGAAATGATGTCACGGGGAGGGATTGGGATCTGTAACATCTTCACAGATTTACTGTATAAATTCGACCAATCAGAATTGAATATTCGAATGAGCTATGTAATGTTAGAAAGTGTTTCAGGGTGGATTTTTACTTCTGATGTGTGCTGTACTGATGACTGATTAATATCGACTCACCCACACAGTCACAGCATTCTTCCCATAGTGTGCTCAGACACAGCATACACTCTTTACAGCAGGAACAGTTTCCTTCTGAAGGTCGACACTGACACAGGCCCTGCACACACACACACACACAAAGTTGCACTTTTGCAATATGCCTAAAATGTGAACCAGTTTTAGGATTTTCTGAGTAGCAGCCTTTAAAATGATCCTCCACACAGCGAAATAAAGTCTGAGTCACTTGGAATTACACGCTGAAAGGAAAAACAAACATCAGCATGTCCAAGATTCGCCACGAATGAATAAAACTATATAAGGAAGCCTGGAATAGTCAGACACATGGATAAATGCCGGAGTAGTGAAAAAAAAAACAGCAAATAATAAAGAACTGGAAATATTAATGGAACTCTAGCGTCTTTACACAAAGATCATGTATGATGGAAAAACAAAAAAGTATCAGACAGCTGAAAATAAACTGGGGAGGAAAGTGTGCAGAGTTCTAGACATATTTAGAGGTAATTACAGGTTGGAAGTGAGGACGAAAGAGGTGGTTCAAGGAGAAAGTAGCTTCCAGATGTGTGTGTGTGTGTGTGTGAGAGAGAGAGAGAGAGAGAGAGAGAGAGAGAGAGAGAGTAGAGAAATGTCCCATTTTAGGACTGTTTATAACATGCACTCATTGACTTGCCCTTGCTGTTGCGTCTTGGAGGAATTCAGGTCAAGAGAAGTTTATTAGGTGTGGTCTAGTCAGGGATGCAGTCAACGCAGACTTGCCCAGAAATCCTTTCGATCTGTTTCTCTGAGATTCCTGGTACAAGCGTGCAGTTCAGCTATCATTTCACGTACGTATTTCTGTACTTATAACAAACATCAAGTGCATTCCTGTTTTAAAATCCACCCCTCGGTGACCCCTCCCTCCCCCTGTTCTGCAGGTGGGCACTTGTTTGATGGGGGGTTTGGCAGGGCTTGTGTGCTGGTTGTTCTGTAATTTTCATTATCATCAGTATGCGAGTATCTGGTGAAATCTTCATGAATATAGTTTGTGCGGTTTTATAAAGAAATGAGCTGCAAGTTTAACCAGCCTGGATTCTTCTGGAGACATTGACTGTCGCAGTTGCTTCTTATTTTTGCATGCAAAACCCTTAAATATGTTTTTGTTTTTTTGGCTGAAAAGTGGTCTCTTCTGCTTTTTTTTACTGTCCCCCAACCATTTTTCTGTAACATTTAATTTTGTGTTGTTTAGAAGCGAAAAATTTTTTTGCACTAACTAAATAATGCAGAAGTCATTTACTTAAAATCTACAGTAAAACTTCCACAGTGCTCTCTCTCTCTCTCTCTCTCTCGCTCTCTCACTCACTTGTTTGCCAAACCGCTTAATCTTACTTGGGTCGCAGGGAGGCCTGAGCCTATTTCAGCCAATACTGGGCGAACTGAACTGCTCACCATACCATACACACAACACACACACAACCATTCACACTCACACCTGGGTGGAATTTGGAACAGCCAATTAGCCAATAGATAATGTCTCTGTACTTCGGGAGGAAACCAGAGTACCCTGCTGAGAGGCAGACATGCCACCCACTACACCAAAATACGGCCCTTGCTCAGTACTGTATATTGAAAAAGGTTACTACACTGTAATAAACCAAGCCTTACTTCTTACTGCGACAGTATATAGTGTTTGAGAGGTTATATACCACTGATCCATACAGCATCTAATACAAATAGGTAGAGTTAGTATGTTAAGCTGTTGCATGTGAACTTAACAGATATTTTCTACTAGCCTAACTGATCTTTCTTCAGGTGAAATAGCACGTGCCTTGGGCGACATGACCTCAGTTTCAAGCTGTGTCCCATGTTATTTTTGGGTCTGCAGGCAGTTGAAAGATTTTCCGCTGCCCTCCTTTGGTTTTCTTCATTAGATGTCTTCCGGGGAACTTCCATTATCTCTTATGGATCATATCAATGATTTTTCATTTGGTGTTAACGTGCTGAAAGACAGACTTGTTGGTCTCGTGATCTGTCCACAAAACTCTTAGCATTTCTTCTGTAAAACCACATTTCTGCTGCTTGAAGGAGGCCTGTTATTTTAGCATTCAGAGTCCAGGTTTCACTTCCATACAATAGAATGGACCACACAAAACACGGGAGAAGACGGCATCGTAACCGTATATCCATATATACACATGCACTCACTGCTGTACATGTACATGTACATCACGTGCACCTTGTGTCCCTGCACTCATTATCTCGCCTATATAAACCTTCCGCTAGACTCCACTCCACATGTAGCCTCGTTGAAACTACGCAATAACCTGCTACTCCTGCTACCGTTGGACTATCCCATAGTTTTGGTTTTGTTCACCCCTCGTGGCAGATTTATTTTAGTTTCCATTGATTGTGCTTTTTGTGGCTCATGGAGCCCGTGTTTAATTGTTATTAATGAAGTCATGTTTTTCTTTAAAGTTCTGGTCTTTGGAGTCTGACATAACATGTATGACTGTGTATAGACATATATACATAGATGGTATGTATAGACGTTATGTATAGCAGTACAGTGGTTATATATCGTTGTATAGTGGTTATGTATAGAGGTATAGTGGTTACGTATTGTGGTATAGTGGTTATGTATTGTGGTATAGTGGTTATGTATCCTGGTAGAGTGGTTATGTATTGTGGTATAGTGGTTATGTGTAGTGGTATAGTTGTTACATATAGTAGCATAGTGATTATATATAGTGGTATAGTGGTTATGTATAGTGGTATAGTGGTTATGTATTGTGGTATAGTGGTTATGTATTCTGGTATAGTGGTTATGTATAGTGGTATAGTGGTTATGCATTGTGGTATAGTGGTTATGTATCCTGGTATAGTGGTTATGTGTAGTGGTATAGTTGTTACATATAGTAGCATAGTGATTATATATAGTGGTATAGTGGTCAGGTATAGTGATAATATACAGTGGTAAGTGGTTATGTATGGTGGAAAAATATAGTAGTATAGTGGTTATGTATCCTGGTATAGTGGTTATGTATAGTGGTATAGTGGTTATGTATTGTGGTATAGTGGTTATGTATCCTGGTATAGTGGTTATGTATAGTGTTATAGTGGTTATGTATTGTGGTATAGTGGTTATGTATCCTGGTATAGTGGTTATGTGTAGTAGTATAGTTGTTACATATAGTAGCATAGTGATTATATATAGTGGTATAGTGGTCAGGTATAGTGATAATATACAGTGGTAAGTGGTTATGTATGGTGGAAAAATATAGTGGTATAGTGGTTATGTACAGTGGTATAGTGGTATAGTAGTTATGTATAGTAGTATAGTGGTTATGTATAGTGGTATAGTTGTTATGTATAGTAGCATAGTGATTATATATAGTGGTATAGTGGTCAGGTATAGTGATTATATACAGTGGTAAGTGGTTAGGTATAGTGGTAAGTGGTTATGTATGGTGGATAGATATAGTGGTATAGTGGTTATGTATAGTGGTATAGTGGTTATGTAACCTAGTTATGTATAGTGGTATAGTGGTTATGTATAGTAGTATAGTGGGTATGTATAGTGGTATTGTGGTTATGTAACCTAGTTATGTATAGTGGTATAGTGGTTATGTATAGTGGAATAGTGGTTATGTATAGTGGTATATTAGTAATGTATACTGGTATAGTGGTTAGGTATAGTGGTTATGTATAGTGGAATAGTGGATAGGTATAGTGGTTTTATATATAGTGCTATAGTAATTATGTATGGTGGTAAGTGATTATGTATAGTGGTATAGTGGTTATGTTAGGTATAGTGGTTATATATAGTGCTGTAGTGATTATGTATAGTGGTAAGTGATTATGTATAGTGGTTTTGTATAGTGGAATAGTGGTTATGTATGGTGGTATAGTGGTTATGTATAGTGGAATAGTGGTTATGTATGGTGGTATAGTGGTTATGTATGGTGGTATAGTGGTTTTGTATAGTGGAATAGTGGTTATGTATGGTGGTATAGTGGTTATGTATGGTGATATAGTGGTTATGCATGGTGGTATAGTGGTTATGCATGGTGGTATAGTGGTTATGCATGGTGGTATAGTGGTTATGCATGGTGATATAGTGGTTATGCATGGTGGTATAGTGGTTATGTATGGTGGTATAGTGGTTAGTATGAGCTATGAGAAATTGTTGACTCCAATTTCATGTTCTAAAGCTTCACTCAGCACACAGGAAGATTAAAGAGAACATTAGAGACAGATCTGATCATGAACAAATGTGAAGGGGTAAAAAGAGAGAGGGAGAGGGGGGGGAGAGAGAGAGAGTGAGGGAGAGAGAGAGAGGCACATTCCTTAAAGAAGTACGTCACAGCCCTGTGCTGGAAAGGGACAAGAGAAATAAACTCCTGCATTACAAAAACCCTGGAGTTTTATTTTCTCTACATTTTAACGTCTTGGTTTCAACTTTCCGTTTCTTCTCTGGTTCTACTTTCTCTTTGTTCTGCTGTTCATTTTTGCCCTCTCCTTTATCCGTCTCCCACATTTCCCTCTGTTGTGCTCTTGCTCCTTTTCCTTCATCTTCTTTTTCTCTTTCTTCTTTTCTGTCACCCACCCCCACTTTCTCTCCCTCAATTTTAGGAGAAACACATGCTCACTGTAAACATAACATCCCGACTGAGATCTGACTCACAAAGCTTTCACAGCATGACCACACACATACATACTTGAGCGCGCACACACACACACACACACACACACACACACACACACACAGCTGATCTTGAGTCATATCCTCCCGTGTAAATGAAGGATCATAGATTCTTGTCTATAAAACAAATGTCAGACATGCAATTAAAGCAGAATACATGAATAAGTGTAATGGTATTCCACTGTAAAATAAAAAGGCACCAAAATGCTACACTAAATCATTTCAGCTTCTCACACACAACCATAGCATCTGATTCATTTTCAAACAATTACAAATCATTCTAAATACTGATACAGATCGTCCAAATTAGCAGCACAGATAAAGAAGGAACACCATTATAATATCGAATCACAGAGTTCTGACCCTGTGTTATAAACCCTGCTCTTCTCACTCACTCATTTGCCAAACCTATTAATCCTGTTATGGTCGCAGGGAAGCTGTCTATCTCAGCCAACACTGGGCGAAGGCGGGATATCCGCTGAACAGCTCACCAGACCATCACAGGGCAACATACAACCATTCACAAGCACATCAACACCTGGGGCAATTTGGAACAGCAAATTAGCCTAATGTGGATGTTTTTGAACTGTGGGAGGAAACCGAAGTACCTGGTTTAAACCCACGCTAACATAGGGAGAACACAGAGAAAGAACCCAGGACCTTCTTGCTGTGAGTTGGAACTGCAAACCACTACCCCACCATGGCGCCCTCAATTCAGCTATTTAATTCATTGTTTATTTTAAGCTATTAAACTCTGTAATGTGTACACTAATGAGAATTTATGGAAGGAGTCTCCAATGTCAGTACTTTGTAAAAATCAAAGGTTTTCCTCTATAGGAAAGTTTAAGGACTGACAATGTTGTGATTTCTACCCACCTGCCAGGTACTCATTTCTCATTCATTTGCCAATTCACCTATTAGGGTGGGTGGGGAGGCTGGAGCCTATTTCAGCCAACACTGGGTGAAGGCGATGTACACCCTGAACAGTTCACCAGACCATCGCAGGGCAACACACACACACACACAATTGCAGGGCAATTTAGAACAGCCAATTAGCCTGAAGTGCATGTCTTTAGACTGTAGGACTTTCAGACATTTTTTAAAAACTGTGTACTGTATTAAACAGTCGGCCTGGGTTGAAACAGCACAGCACTTCGGGGTAAAATTATGCTCAAGTTTACATGAAAACAGGTGAATTTAAATAGAGGAAATGACTCTCGGTCTCGGCTCACCTGTAGGAGGCACTTGCTCACATCACTGGCGCACAGAGCTTTATTACAGGCCAAGATGACTGGGATGTGGGACAGCAGGAGGAGAGAGCAGAGTAAGGAGAGGAGGAGGAGAGCCGACCTCATCCTCACCACTCCGGTATATATACATACATACACACCTATAAGGTAAACACAGAGAGGAGTTGAACATACACACTGGAAAGTGAGAAAGTAATGTGTTTCCTGAAGCACATGTAAAATTACTGTGTAGCCATTTTTTGAACTTTGTTTGTTTACTTATTGGTTGTTGTTTTAAATTCCATATATTTCCTTTCAGGACAAAAAATCCAAAATTCTAAATTAGGTTTTCATACCTTTGAAACAAAAACTTTGTTTGTCCTGTTCTACAACTGCTGTGGTTCTGAGGCCAATGCATTTTTAACATTGTTGTTTACTGTTGTCTGCCTGCCTGCTTTTTTGTTTTCATTTTAGGTGTTGCCTTACAGGCAGCACAGTGGCGTAATAGTTAGCACATCCACCTGACAGGAAGAAGGTTCTGGGTTCGAGTTCCGGGCTCGGTGAGGGCATTTATGTGTGGAGTTTGCATGTTCTCCCTGTGCTTGTGTGGGTTTCCTTCAGGGACATTAGACGAATTGGCTGTTCAAATTGCCCCTAGCTGTGAGTGTGAGGGGTGATGGTCTGGCAAGCTGTTCAGGGTGTACCCTGTGTTTGCCCAGAGTCAGCTCAGATAGGCTCCAGACTACCTGTGACCCTAGTAGGATTAAGCGGTTCGGCAGCTGTCTTCATGTACAAACTCAAATTTAAATTGAGAATTGAAACCATTTTTATATTAACCATTTAATAACAACAACAACACTAATAACAATAATAATAACAACAACAACAACAAACACAACAATAATAATATGGTGGCGTGGTGGCGTGGTGGTGTAGTGGTTAGCACGTCCGCCTCACAGCAAGAAGGTCCTGGGTTCGATTCCCAGCTCGGGTGTGCTTGCGTGGGTTTCCTCCGGGTACTCCCACAATCCAAAAACATGCACTGTAAACTAATTGGCTG
>JAOUQZ010000022.1:6502192-6516459 GCA_028564935.1 Neosilurus hyrtlii
CCAGAGTCGGCTGAGATGGGCGCCAGCCTCCCCGCGACCCTAATTAGGAATAAGCGGTTCAGAAAATGAATGAATAATAATAATGTGGCCTTTTTGCCAACCACTGGAGTTTATTATTATTATTATTATTATTCTGTTTATTTTATTACTTCTTTATTTCAGTAAGTTCTCCAAAGGTTCTTCATGCACAAGCACAGAATTCAAACTGAACCAAAAATATAGAGATGATGATGATGATGATGATGATGATGATGATGATGAAGATGATACTTTCTTGCTTTTATAATTGATTGTAATCCTCATCTCAGTAGGTTTGTTCCCTTCATCAGTACATGTCGGGTTATATATGAGTTTAAAACAAAGTCGCAAATTTTACGGCATGTTATAGAATTAAATAAGTTCTACACTAACTATAAAGTTAAAGCACATCTGCCTCCCATGTTTAAAGATCCATCCACTCCTAATGCTTTATAAGGTATTTTTTAATCCTACATACTCATACTTTTAGCCTTTACTTTTAAAACAAAAGAAAGAAGGAGAGTCGGGTCTTACCGTGTGGATCACAAAGCAGCTGTCGATGTTGAGACACACACACACACACACACACACACACACACACACACACACACACACACACACACACTTTCCGCCCCACCCGACTGAAGGGCTGACCGCCATCAGGCTTCTTAAAGACACCGCGACTCTCAATAAACACACCGTGTTTTAAATACATCAATCAGCCATAATATTAAGACCACCTGACAAGTCTGCTGCTGGTCACCCATACAGGGCACACCCTGAACTATCGCAGACATACACTTAGGGGCAATTTGGAACAGCCAGTTAGCCTAATGTGCATGTCTTTTGACTGTGGGAGGAAACTGCAGTACCCAGAGGAAACCCCAGCAAGCACAAAGAGCACATGCAACACAGAAACGCCCAGGACTCGAACCCAGAACCTTCTTACTGTGAGGCAGATGCGCTAACCACTACCCCACCATGCGGCTGAAATCTAAAAATGGTATTTAGAAAAGGTAGGATGGTATCTGTGTGTTTGGTATCAGTGTTATACCTTGGGAATTATAAATACTTACATAAACATGAAGATAATGTTCTCTTAAACATGATAGTCTAAGCAAACACAAGCGCTCCATGTATCACATGGTGGTGTGATTCAGCATGTTACCTCAATTAGTTACATGAATAAATAATACGGGTGGCACAGTGGCATAGGGGTTAGCATATCCATATCAATATACATTACACCGAGAAGGTCCTGGGTTCGAGTCCTGGGCTCAGGCATTTCTGTGTGGAGTTTGTGCATGCATTGTTCAGGGTGTGCCCTGCCTTTGTCCAGTATTGACTGAGATAGGCTCTAGCGTCCCAGCGACCCTAATAGGATTAAGCAGTTCAATAAATGAGTGAGTGAGTGAACTGAACCCAAAGAGCCTATAAAGGTCAGACCACAGACTTGAGGTGTGTGTGTGTGTGTGTGTGAAACCCAGAAGTCGTGGAGTGTCCAGCAGCACACACTTAATTTTTTTGGTGACTTTTTTTTACATCATCCAGGTCTTGGAAGTACAATACATCTCTAAACCTCTCAGTGTGATCACACCACTCGCACTTGTCACAGCAGAACCATTTTATGTAAACACAACCAAGGATAACGATGTACACTCAGAAGCGTGTTTTTAGAGACGTGTGGAACGTGGTTAGTGACATGCCTTCTAGCTATACCCAAAACCACATACCACCCACTTAATTACTACATGTTTCCATTTACTGGTTTTCAAAAACAGCAGGAGTACATGCATTCAAACAACGGCTTTGTAGAATATCCTGAAAAGAAAGTGACACAATAACATGAGCGATACGATACCAGTCAGTTAGAGAGATAACTGGGAAAATACGTTCTTGAATACTGGATTTGCCTCGAGGTCGATCACACCATCCTACTGCACATCATTATCCTATAATAAGCACATCCGAGTGGCGGATACTTTAACTATAGTGTCTCATTTTTTCATTTCAGTCAACGCAGTACTCAATGCAATGCAAAGCTTGGTGTGCTTCTGTCGTAAACTTTTTTTTTTTTTTTACGTTTTTTTTAAACTCTGACCTTGATCTTTCCCCTCTGCCCTTTAAACCTGCACCAGATCGTGAGTATTTGGTAGAGTAACTAGTGCCAGTTTGTTCCGAATCCATGCAATCAGCCTGCAGTGTGCTGAAGAGGTACTTTTTTTTAAAGATCACCTTATGTGTCCTTGACCTTTGACCTCAGAACCTGTACCAGCGTTCTATAGTAGTGAGTAACTGGTGAAAGGATGTTCAACATCTGTTGAGGGATCCAGAGCAGAGTGCTCACAAAGAAGTCTGCACAGGCAAGGTGAAAACATAATGCCTCTGGCACCACCACGATGAGCGGAAGCATAAGAAATAGACGACAGCTAGAAGACAGTACGGTGGTGCAGTGGTGAGGTTCTCCACTTAAAGGTATTGTTAGGGTGAATGGGGATTTCGCAATAAATTGGGAACCTGGTCAGTGTGTACCCCCTGGGACTGGCTCCATCTTCCCCACAACCCTGATGCATAAGCAGTATAGACACTTCAGTTCAATTGTACAACCCTTTTCATAACAAACATAGGAAAACCTATTAGGATAAAAATTTAAACTAATGATTTTAAATATTTTTCTATAAATCCTACACATTAATAATGAGCAAGCATGTGGTGACGGTGACAAGGAAAACCATAAATTAATGACAAAAGTAATGATGGATAAGGCAGATGTGGCCTGATGCTTAGAGAAGCTGCTGAATTTCCGAACCAGCAGAAAATGTGTGGTGGTGGGGGAGTGAGCTGCACCTTCTCTCCCTCCACATTCATGGCAGAAGTGCCCTTGAGCGAAGCACCTAACCTCCAACTGCTCTTCGGGTGCCAGTGTGTTGCAGCCCACTGCTCCGAGTGTGTGCTCACTATGGATGGGTTAAATGCAGAAGCCAAAGTATCTCTTGCAGAATTAATACAGTATAAAATAATAATGAAAAAAAATAGCTGGATAAATAAATAAATCTGCTACGAACATTTCCAAACTGTCCATTCAGAGGGCAGCACGATGGCATAATTGTTAGTACATCCGCCACACAGCAAGGTCCTGGGTTCGATCCCGAGCTCGGGCGTCTCCTCGTGCTTGTGTGGGTTTCCTTTGGGTACTCTGGTTTCCTCTCACAATACAAAGAAATGCACATTAAGCTAACTGGCTGTTCCAAATTGCCCCTAGGTGTGAGTGTGAATGGCTGTGTGTGTGTTAGCAGTGTGGGCTGTTCAGGGTGTACCCCACTTTCATCCAAGGCTGGCTAAGATAGGCACCAGCCTCCCTGCGACCGTACTATTATTTAGCAGTTTGGCAAATGAATGAATTGTCCATACGACTCGTGCTATTGTGTAACAGCTGATAATGAAGTTCTTATAAGAACAAAGTCACAACATTCACAACCAATAAAATTTATTCAGGTATATATTACAATTATGTACATTATCCTGTAACAAGTAAATATTAAAATAGACATATTTTAGAACCACCGTTCAAAAGGTGTTGTAAAAAATAGGTTTCGTTTTGTTGTGATCTCACATTAAAACTGTAAAAGTAAGTTTCCTTTTTTTTAATCCTAACAAGACGACACATCGATCTTGTTTTCTCCTAATGTGCGCAAGACACGACGGGCAACACAGAGGAAATGAGCGTTACTAAGAGACGACAAAAAGCAAGGGGGTGGGGGTGGGGTGGGGCAGGACCACTTACAGAAACCTCACCACAACACAGCTTTCAGAAGAAGTACAAACCTGCAACGCATGCACAGCATAGAAATCACGAGGCAAAAACACCTGCTGTGATGAAACTAGGAGGAAACATGTAGTAGAAGAAGAAACATAAAACTGAACAAACAGAATTCAGAAGCACATGCTTAAAGAGGTAAGCCAATACCAACGACAGAGAGAGGACACTCAATATAAAACCAACTTTGGTCCATTAAACATTTGACAAAAAAAAAAAAAAAGTGTACAATCAAAATATCTATTAACTTCTTTCGTTATTTTCTCTTTTTACAAGTTAAAAATAATAATTACATGGCTATTTACAAATGCACAATCAGTATGTATAAAATAAGTTAAAAAAGAATGAAGAGCACAATCTATACATAATGAACACTCACTTTTGAAACGAGTTGGAACAAGACCTCTCGGTTCTACCAGAGGAGAGGTAAAGTGTTTGCTGCATCCCTCTCCCATATTCTCCCTCTGATTACTGAGGGAATGCATCGCCCTCTGCTGGCTGGATCTCCTTGGTGCAGCTCTACCTGCCTGCCTGCGGTTGACTACTCAGGAACAGGGACTTTGACGTTTAAGTGCATTCTAGTTCGGACCTAAAGCCAGCAGCTGTCAAAATCTGTGTTCAGTTTTTGTTTGCACTGGACTCTTAGGACAGAAGTGCATCTGAAGCAGGTAAGTGAAGGCAAATGAGAGCTGATAAAGAGAAAAGTAATTGGACCTTCGTGGACGCAGTGCTGAGCCTTGGACCTGGTACAGAAGTGTGGCATGCGCGTTTAGTCAGAATAACTTACGGAGAGAAAGGAAAAATAAAATACACTGCAGATGTTCTAATCCGCAACGATGAAGGACTGATACTCAATTCTGTGTCACCTGTATTATTATTATTATTTTCCTCTGAAGTGTCTGGTCATACGGTGCGAGACTGCACCCGACACCCTCCCACCCACACATACCCACACACTGTAGCCTGCCCAAAACAAGTGCTTTGTGTTTCTCTACTCCTCTCAAATCCAGGAAAGATGAGCCTCGTCATTTTTTATTTTTTTATTTTTTTATCTTGTCCAAGTGCTGGCTCAGTGCTGTTATATCGGGGTGAGGTCGAAGTCATCGTTGACCTCGACGAGGGGGATGTGAAACTCGGGTATTTCGAAGATGCTGGTTGATTTATAAGTGGCAGGGTCCAGCTCCTGCAGCTTCAGCTGCCACTCCAATCGTTGAACGGCATTAAGAGCTGCTGCCTCGTGCTGCTGCCTCATCAGGAGACACGTCTGTAACACAAAGCCGGGATAATGCAAACCGTTATAATACAAAGGCCTTAAAGACAACATTCAACATTACACATGAGAGCTGGGACAGTAGACCTATACATTATCGTATCACTGAACAGGAAAGCGTCACAGAAATAGATCTTTCACTGGAAGCAATACACTTTCCCAAGGGTGAACAGGTAGCTGCAGTGTCGTCCTTCCTCCCCCCACATGCCCACAGTGGATATACAACCTCTACTCACCTGGGTTAAGGAGGAAACCCTGAGGAAACCCACACAAGAATGGGGAAAACAAACTCCACACATTAATGCCCTGCTGAGCCCAGGACTCAAACTCAGGACCTTCTTGAGGGTGAGGCGGACATGCTAACCACTAATGTTGTCAGCATAGATGTTTTTGGGGAGTTAATCAGAGTGATTATAATAAAAGGCAAATGATGAGATTCCTATTTAATGCAAGTTTGAATGTGATTGGCTGTGTTCGGAACATTATTTTGTTAGCATACTATAAAATATTACATAATGTAATTATTGTGAAAATGTGGGGAGAATATCGCAATATTATGTTTAGGCAATTCTGCCCAGACCTATTACACATTACTATAAAATAACTGCAAAACTGCACACATAATTTCAAATAATATTTATTTCCATATATGCAGATCCAAGGCAACAGGAATTAGAAAGAATTCATTTTTACATGATGTGGCGCGACAGGGTCCTGGGCTTGGGCGTTTGTGTGAAGTTTGCATGTTCTCCCCGTACTTGCATGGGTTTCCTCCCACAGTCCAAAACCATGGACACTGGATTTTCCAAATTGCCTCGAAGTATGTGTGTGAATGGTTGGGTGTGTATTGGCCTTGTGATGGTATGGTGAGCTGTTCAGGGTGCACCCTGCCTCGCTCAGTATCGGCTGAGATAGGCTCCAGCCTCCCCACGACCCTAATAGAATTAAGCGATCTGGCAAACAGGCGAGTGAGATAGAATAGTTTATACAACGGTGGCATCCGATGTCAAACTCTTTGTTGGTGGTGGTAGTGTTGCTGTGGAGAGTTGGCTCCAAAAGTCCTACTCCTCTGCTATTAGCAATCAGAATCACATGAACCTTGGCAGGCTTGTTTTTGTGAACAATAGCTAGTATAGCATAGAGACCAATTTTGGATTTCGGACCCGCTCCACGATGCGTAGACAGAATCAAACAAAATTCGGCAACATTATACTATGCAACAATGCTGGGGCAGATTTTTTACTTTTCGACCCGGATGTAGAGTCATGACATCACAGACATGAAATGTCCAAGTCCTACTTCTCTGTTATTACTGACCAGAATCATGTGTCACAGATATACCTCCAGTGTGTAGCTCAGTTGAGGTTATCCTTATAACCGGTCGTTTAAACTTCACACAGAAAACAAACAAATACATAAAGTGCGTCAGCCAAAACGTACACCAGAAAGAGAACACTGGTTACCTTTAACTTGTCAAATTTGTCATCCACGTCCTGAAGCCAAGACATGAATTGTCTTGCATTAAACCGATCTCTCACTGAAGTTTTCCCATCATCTCCCTGCCATGCAAGTAAAAAATACACATGAGAATTAAACTGAAAGTCGATCACACATTAACATGGAATTTCTTGCTACTGTACAAGTCTACAGGACTGGCAAAAATAAATGTCTGGATTGCATTTTCAGTACGATTAATGTTATGAAAATCTGAAGAGACACTATTAGGCATTTTCAGCTACGTGTCCCATGTATCAAGTTACTGTACCTTACTGGGGTTAAATGTACCCCAATCAGCCCTAACACTAAAACCATTGAGTACGGACGATAAAGTGAATAACTGATTATCTTGTTACAGTGGCTTCTGAAACAGAGTGGGATGTACTGTATTAGGCAGAAACACTACAGTACATCAGTTCTCAAAGTTAATGTGTTGGAAGCAGGAAAAATGAGCCAGCATAAGGATCTGAGTGACTTTGACATGGATTACACTGTGATCACTACACCACTGGGTCTATTCATCTTTAATACCGCAGGTCATATGAGGTGTTCCTGGTATGCACTGGTGGTCAAAAGAAGTACAAACAGTGAACTGGCAAGAATGTCACAGCTGCCCAAGGCATGCACATGTGGAACGTGGGTTAGTACATCTGGTCTGATCACTACTGTAGCACAAACTGCTAAAAGGTCAACGTGGGATACAATAGAAAGGCATCACAGTGTATTGCAGCCTGCTGCATATGGGGATGCCTAGCTGCAGACCACTCAGGTGGTCAATGTTATGGCTGATCGGTGTATATTTCCAGAGTAACCCATGTGTAACTGATGCATCATTAACATACAAAAAAAGTCACAATAAGGACACTAAACGTTATTGTAGCACCATCTGATCTATGCAGACTTTCCAGATAGTTACCTGTATATCCTGGGGCATGTTGTATACTTCTGCGTCCAACAGCACTGTGCAGGCACTGAAGGGTAGTGCCTGATTGGCCAACGTTCTTGCAGCACGATAATGGACGCGCAGGACTTCTTGCTCGTTAGACACAATCAGCTTCTCCTACGAGGTAGAAAAATAACATTATTCATTGTTTTCCACTGTAAAACATAAATCCTGCAAACTCATTAAACAGACAATGTAACATCATTTTTAATACGGCAGACAGTACAAACAATCTGTTTGGTCAATTTGGCAATAAGTTATGTATGGCCCGATGCATGTCGCCCTGCAAGTTAGTCATTACCTAGCTGTACTAGTCACTAGCTAACTGTGAGCTATGATGTTTAGAAACTTTCAATATAAATAGACACAGGCTGAAAGCTACCTGTCACAAAAGCAGTGGGAAATAAATATGCCACATGAGGAGTTTATTGTGAACTGGCAACCCAAGAGAACCAAAACACAAACAACTTAGCTTACCATGTAACCAACTAAACTACATGTAGACAAAATGCAAAAGAGCACAGCAAAGAACATTGAATATACTGAAAACTGGAAAACAACAAAGGAAACCAAGTCTGATGCCAATCGACGACTTAAGAGGAGAGCTTAAACCACCTATGGACTGCGCCTGTGAATGCCGCCCCATTCTGGGAAACACAGTTCACCGACAAATCAATAGTGGGCTTGTGACACTACTAAGGCCCTCACAAACATAAATGAGACAGGAGAGTAACAGCATCTGAAGTGAATTAAATAATGCCGCCATTTTAAAATGCCAACTACTTAACCCAGTTTGCTCGGTCTGTACAGAGAAATCGCAGCCTGGTCTGTACTTTAAACGACCTCATGCCTGAGAATTCTTTATATAGACCTCATGCTCGAGCAAAAAGCAGTTTATACTACCACCTCCAAGATTATTCAACCTAATATAAAGATTTAGGCACTGCCTAAAAGCAGAGCTCCGAAAATTCTGATAAAAGGTTTCGATGTGAATTCGTTTGGATGAGGCCATTGATGACGTAATGTCATGTAACCATCACGTTGTGACCACCCGCTCCCCAAAAGTTTTGATATTTTTGGAAAGGTAAGACTTCTTTAATAGAAACCCAATATCCCCACAGGGTAGCGAGATGATATTCCGCTGGATAGGTTTATTTCCGTAAGCACATTTTACGCTGCAGAAATGTCATGCGCTTCCTCAGTGTGATTGGGTTAAAAGCCTTTCTGTTCAAATGAGTAATGCAGTGCAGTAACAGTTTATTTTGCCAGCTAAAAAACACAAAGACACCTACTGCATATGGCACATAGAATTCTGTTCACACGGTTAAAAAAGTGTATTTTACTTTATTATAAAAGTGTATTTAATTTTGTGGAAAATTTATGGAAACAAGTAACAGTTTAGAGGGGAAGAAAGAGTACAAGAAGCTACCATCCCATTCATTCCCATTACGACAGTTATATACCGGCATGAGAAATATCTCCCATGTGTACACATACACCGGACACACAAACGGATGGATGAACACTGGGTTCTTCTTGACATTTCAAAAGCAACTCGATGGTTAGACAATTTTTCCCTCATCAATGGGGCTCCACAAAGTGCTGTGCTGGAGCCCGCTATAATTACTCCTCATAAGATCTACACTAAGGTATGATGTGCTGGAACCTTCTAACTTCACCTGCGTAGGTTCATCTCCGGCACTGCTAAGGAAATGCATTAAAAAATAAATAAATAAACATAGCTACTCACCCGTTCGATGCTGTGCTGCAAGCGCAGTTTCATGCGCACAACTTCCTGCTGTTTGAACATCTCTTTTAGTGCTTCGGGTAATGATGGAGGAGGTGTTATCTAATGCAAATAAATAAATTAATGAATTCTTGCATTAGTCAGGCTGACATGAAAAGAAAAAAAAAATATTTATACACACACACATTCCAATAAGAAAACAGAAAAGCGACTCACCGTTGGAATACAGAGCTTGCTCAGAGGATTCCCATCAAGCAAGTAGGACCCATTGAAGGTCACATACTCATCATAGTATTGTGGTGCCTGTGGAATGACGCTACACAACACCTTCCTCTTCTCTTCAATCTTCTTGCGGATGTGGAGGAACTCGTAATAAGGATTCGCCCTTTCTGTCTGATAGGGCTGAATTTCTTCAAGCTTCAAGGAGTCCACTATTGCCGCTAAAGACTGCTGGGTTTTTTCCTTAATCTGCTGGGCTGAAAGGCTTGATTGGGTTGAATGAGAAACTTTGGGCATCTTTCGTTTTCTTGGATGAGTGACCTGGTTGTCGACTTCAACATCCAAAGGTTTCACTTTTATCCTGGCACCAGTTGGATCAGTCTCTCTGTCTGCCACAGACAATGGAGAAGAACTGCCAGATGTTGCTCCACTGGCTAGTTCTGATTGGGAATCAAGCTGAACCCCAGTGCAGCCCAGATTGTGATCTCCATCTGACTGATTACCTGGTTTTGCAAGTTTCTCTTCATTAGCAAGCTGGTCAGGCATCTCCACATCAACATCTGCTTTAGTGTCTGGGAGAGACTGGGTCTGAGCGGCATCATCTGCAGCCACCGCTTTATCCACTTGCGTCTCAGCCAAGACCTGGCCATTGTCTGGCTCTTCTCCTGAGACTTCCATTGGCTCTTCAGACATCTGTTCAGGACTAGTACAGTGAGGGACATTTGAAATTGAAGGTGCATATAAACTAGGCTCACTCTTTTCCAGCTGTGCATCAGCAGCACCTGGATTCTCATCGGAGAGACTTGACTTGCAGTCATCTTGTGAAATCTTTTCTGTAATCTGCTGAAAATCTTTGACCACACTGGCTGTACAGGGCAGTGTTTTAATCGACTCTTCAGAGGTTATCCTACCAGAGCTAATGGGTGGAGTTTGGCTACTTGTCCAATCCATTTTGCTTCCACCAAAAACATTCTCCACGCACGTGTGCTCCGTTATGTTTTCAGGACCTGTTGACAGACTTTTGGCTTTTTGCTCTAATCTTGGTTCAACCTCTGTCCTTAGTGGGTGGTCAATATTAGGCTCTGAGACAGACTCCCCCTTCAGGTTAACAGAATGCGTAGGTGGTGTTTTAGTAGTGAAGCTTTGCTCTGGCTGCAATGTCACAGCTGATGCAACCTGGGACACAGGCGTTAACAAGGAGCACTCCGTCATTTCTGTGGCAGAGCTGTCTTGTTGATTTTGTTCACCTTGCTCTGATAAAGTGTCAGTGGTTAGCTTGCTGACCTCTAGTGTTGTTGGCAGGAAACTGCTAGGTTGTTGCCCTGCAAGATCCTTTACTGGAACATCTCGACAGTTCAATACACCTGCAGCCTGGCTGCCTGAATTGCCATTCACATCATCAACACTGACAGAATGTTCAAGTTCATGTACAGAGCAAGGGAGATGCACAGATAGCGAGTTGTGACTGCTAGGACTTTCCTGTGTGACTGCGCAACTGGCTTCAGTCTGGGGTATCTTAGGAGGCTCCCCACATGACAATGCTACATCACCAACTTTCTGAGTTTCTTCATTCAGTCTCTCTGGATCGCATGGTCCGGCTTTAACATCCTCGTCCAGGACAGCTCTTAAGTACAGGGATGCAAGTCTGCTGGACAGAGGCGTTCGACTGCCAGGAGCAGTGTCAGGAAGACTGTTGGTATCTTTCTCGTTGACTACTGGTGATCTGGCGGATTGAACTATAAGGGAAGACTGGAGGAAGGGTTGCAGGGAGTCGGACACTTCCAAATTTTGGTCCGAGTCATACTCGGTGGGCCTGGGTGTTAACATGGTAGCCTGGCAGGAATCCTCTGAACTGGCCACTGAGATCATGGACACTGATCTTGACATGATACCAGATCGTTCACTGTCAGGTCTTGGAGACCGGCTAAGGCTGTTTTCCATTACTGGACCGGTTTTTGCAAAACAGGGGACACTCTTGGCATCTAGTGAAAGTGTCCTTCCACTGGTCACATCCTTTAAGATCTTCTCACGACTGGAAGCCTCTGGGATTTCTGAGCTCTTGGAGCGCAAGAGTTCTTTGTTTGCACACGGTTCATTGGAAGTGGAAATTTTTGCTTTGTCTTTGTTTTTCTGCTTCCCAGAGTCGGCTCCTGGCCGCTGTTTCAGCCTTTCCCTCTCTTTCTGCTTGATCTTTTCTAAGTGCTTCTTGTGCCACTGCTCAATCTCCTGGTCCTTCAGACTGAGCATTCGTTCAAAACTGGTCTGCATGAGGTCATCGTTAACCAGCCTTTTCTCTTTAGGACGGATTTCCTTTTGCGCAGGTGAGGCTTTGGATTTCGACTTGTCTGACTCAGACTCAACAGGTCTTGCTTTATTGAGCTTACTGTCCCTGTTCTGCTGTGACCTCTCCTTATCCTTGTGCCGCTCTCGGTCACGGTCGCGATGCCTTTCCAAATCTCGATCCCTCTCCCGTCTGTCCCGGTCTTTATCAGGGGTTTTCATAACCTCTTCTTTTAATTTTGAGGTCGGTGTTTTATTGCTCTCGGACATGTACCCCTTTTTCTCTTCTAAAAGAAATTTGAGATTTGAACTCGAGGAGGAAAGAGTGGCTTCTTTTGATTTTTCTTTTTTCTTCTTGTCAGAGTCTTTGTCTTTTTCTCTTTCCTTCTCTTTGATTCGATCAAGTTTGCTATGATCACTGTTCTTCTCAGGAGCTTTCCCTTTCTTTTCAGAACTCATTTTATCTTTGTCCCGGTGATCACCTATGGAATGCTCCTTCTCTTGCCGTTCTCTTTCGCCCCTTCTGTCAAGCTTGTCTTTACTCTTTTTGTTTTCTTCATGTTTTTTTGGAACAGCCACAGGTTTCAGTTTTTCACTTTCCTTGTGGCCTTTCTCACCAGACAAATTAGAAATGGCTGTTAACCTGTCCCTCTCTTTCCATCGATCTGTAGAGTTGTGGAGATCAGATTTATCTAACAAATGCTCTAATTTGGTTTTCTTTTCTTTTTCCGGCAGCTTTTTCTCACATTTATCAGATTCTCTGTCCTTTGTGGGTAGCTGTTTATCATTTTTCTCTCGGGAGGTCTTCTCTACACTCTCCAGCTGATTGTGATCAACCAAGTTTCCAGTAAGAGGCTTGTCCTCTACCTCTTCTTTTACACAAGGACTTGGAAGAGAGTCTTCAGGCTTTCGTAACAAGTTAAGACCGTCTGACTGGTCATCATTTTCAGCCCCTTTCCCATCCTTTCCTCCTCTTTCATCTTTATACGCCATGTCCTTCTTTTCTTTTTTGACAAGTTTTTCTTTCTCTCGCTCATCTTTTTGTTTTCTTTCCTTAGTGCTGTTGCAGACCAAATGCTTGTCCTTTAATGTTACCTTTTCTTCTTTAATTGGTGACGAGTCAAAAGACTTCTGTGGAGAACAACTGTCTGGTGTCTCACATTTCCCTTTCAGTTCTTCATTCTCGTCACTTTTGAAGAAATTCTCTTTCCAAAATTCTCGGTCAAATTCCATGTTCCTATGTCCATCTTTCCGTAGTTCTTTCTGCCGATGGCGATTCCTCTCAGATTCGTAGTCTTTCCTGTACTTATCCTTCTCCTTGTGTTTTAGCTTGTGCTTCTTGACAACCTTTCCATCTTTGTCAGACTTCCTGAAAGCTGCTTCAGAACCATCCATGCTATTGCTTAAGCTGGCATCTTTAAACGGACTGGAGCTTCGGTCATCTCCATCCAAGCTGTGGTCCTTATAGTGATGTTTGCTTTTGTCCTTGTGTTTACAGCTCTTACTGCTAGATCCTTCTGTGTAGTCAGAATCTGTGTAGTGGTTGTACTTGACACCTTCCACAGGGCAGGGTCCATCTGCAGTGGAGATGAAGGTCTTAGCATTTTCCTGTTTTAACGGAGTCACCTGCTTGTCAGTTTGGCTGTAACTGAGTTTTGGTGATTTCACAGCCGACAAGTGAAAGAGGTGCACTGACGAATCATCCTTTGGGCTGAAGGACATTTTGAAAGAGTCTTCCTCTCGAACACTTTTATCAGAGTTGTCAGACACTGTTGCTGTGGAAAACATTAGAGACTTGCTGTTTTCTTTTCCGTCCTCTTGAACCTCTTGATTTTCCTTGTTTTTGCTCTGGCTCTTGTTCTTCTTCTTGTTAGCCTTGCCTTTTTCTGATGGTGTTAAGGTTAGGCTTTCTTTTTTCGTCCTGCTTTCTGTTTTGTGAGTATCCGTGCAGAGTGACCTGGTTGGTGAACACTTTCGTTCCGACGGAGCGTCCATTTCATCGTCTGAACTAGCTGAACTGCAGTAGAGGACTCGGGATGATTTGGGCTTTTTTAATTTGCAGGATGACAGAGTCTGGTCGCTCTTGTTGGACTGCTTGGGCGTGTAATGGTTTTGCTCCTGTTCCTCCTTCTGACGTACTTCCCGTCTCAGGATGTGTCTGTTGTTCAGTGCCTTGCTCAAATCATCCTCCTCATCGTCATCCTTGAACTCGTACTCATCCACACCAGAAGTGGAAGACGTAGCCTTTGCTGTGGTCGATTTGCCATCAGAGTCCTTCTCAGTGTCCGAGTACTCCATATTCGTATCTACACTGGAGGGGTTTACAGATGGAGGGTCCTCAGAGTCTAAAACACACACAAAAAACAGCAAAGACATAAGAGTGAATAAAGAATATAGACTATGTATGTATGTATGTGTGTATATATATATATATATATATATATATATATATATATATATATATATATATATATAT
>JAOUQZ010000022.1:6534669-6551487 GCA_028564935.1 Neosilurus hyrtlii
AGCTGTAAAATTGATTTATGTGAAAGAAACTTCTCACGTATCCACCAAAGTCACCCACTAACAGCGTTCCGGTTTTGAGCCGCCATTTTAAGTTTGATTTTACACCTCTTCCATAAATGATTAATAGGAGACATTACAGTCAACAGTTTCCATGTTTGTCCAGCTAAATCAACATCAGGGTAAACCCTAGGAATGCTGTACAGTGCATTTAGTCACTCATTTTGGATAAAAAAAAAAAAAAAAGACTCATCATTACCATGGAATGACCCACACATACCCACACCTCGGGGGGAAAAAAAATAATTTTTGAAACACGCACTTTCGAGAGGACCTGTGGCCATTTTGACCCACGCTGAAAAATTCCTTGATCAAACCCTGACACCCTTCTCAAACATACCAAAATCACAGATTTATTCAGATTTAGACACAGAAATCCATTCAGGTTAATATTTCCCTTTGAACTGAATGAACATTTGCTTGTTTTGGATCTACCGTGCTATTTATTCCAGATCTCCTGAACTAAATCTGATTCATTTAACCACAAAATGATACTCCTCCACCCGCCGGCTGCGTTTTATATAGACAGGGTAATCCCAACTTGATTGAAGCAGTATACATTGCTTTAAGAAGCTTTTACTCTGCAGCTCAGAAAGTAGGTTAATGGCCACACGTACCAACACAAGCGCAGATCGACACACTACATCGATACTGCAGATCACAGTGTGTGGAAATGTGCACCACATTCCACTTGCACGTTTCTGTACATACGGGAGATGCTTGCACTCTCCTCCGTATTTTGCTAGCAGTGCTGCTTTCTTATTGTAAATCTAGTAGACATGGGCAATGCTAACAATATCTACATGGTTACTCTGGCTTATCTTAACTGACCATTAAAACAGAAGTGAGAAAGGAAGGCAGAATGGTGAACTGATAAGCAACGAGCATGCCAGTACATAGGGTGGGGAAGAAAAAGAAAAAAGTGAGTAAGAGCAGTGTGGAGGGGAAGAGGAGGAGGTGGACGGGCATTAGTCAAGGTCAACAGATGAGTGCAGGTCTGGCTGAAGAAGCACAAGTGTAATTAACCTCCTACGCGTCCTCCTTATGAGTCGACCCGAGATCATACAAAGGTTAACAAACTGATAGTGTTCGAGCTGTTGGTTCAGGCAGTTAATACTATCCTTAACCATACTTTTTTTTTTTTTGGAGATGAAATGCCAAGTGATCCATCTACACTGACCAATCCACACCATGTTCTCTGAAAAGAAAACTATGAAAATAAAAGTGTGACTCAAACCCATCTCATCCTGTGTTTGCAGAAAAAGTGAAACAGCAGCAGGACCACAAGCACCATTTGGGGATATTATTTACTCTTTGTGGTAGGAGGCATCGCTGCTAAAGTGTTCGGCACGGTCACCTCACTCGCAGCTAGAAATTTCCAGGTTTGAATCTCAGCCAAGAGACTTTCCGCGTGGAGTGTTCGGGTTTGCCCAATGTTTCTTAGGTTACCTCCAGGTGCTCTGCCTTCCTTTCACAATCCAAAAGACATGCACGTTAGATCACCTTGCTGCTGTAAACTGCCGGTAGGTGTGAACGGTTGTTCGTGTCTGTATTAGTCCTGTGATAGTCTGGCGTCCAGGTCACATGGGATCGACTCCTGCTTAAGAATAAGTGGTATAGAAAATACCCGTGTGACCGTGTGAAACCTCTCAGCCAATGGTGTATCAATCTTGTGCCTAATCTTGTTACTGAAAGTAATACAAATACATATATAAACAAGATGAGCACATAGTCAGTGCACACTGTTGAAGCAGCACATCTGGATGAAACAGAGTGCAAACATGACAGGAGCACAAAGTGAGTGCACACTGCTTATGCACAACATCTTGTTACTGGAATCACACAATGCAAACGTAACTATTAATAGTAATTAATTAAAATGTTATAATTACTATAACGATTAACCAATACGGTTCATTTTACATAGGTGTCCAGAGGCTGCAAAGATACATTTCAGAACGATTGGTCAATTTTTAAGAGGTCGTAGAGCTACCACAATGGACAGACGCCGAAGGCAACAGCAATTTCCCTTTGGCCAAGTAGGGCTGAGGGGTAGTAATGTATGGATGGGTAGATGTTTGTCGTAGGCTTGCATTTATTGAATATGATCAGAATCATCAATTTCAACATCACGATACCCAAGAACCAATTCGTTTTATATTGCAATTCTGCAAGTATCGTCACTTTATAAATACTGCAATTTTCCGTCTTTATTGTTACAATATTAAAACCTTGAACCACGCAAAAGTTTTAAACCTTGAAAGCTTTAAGAGCTGCTCAACTGAACGAGTAATTAAATGTAACCTACTTCTTAGAACACAGTGGCATTATTATACAATCAAGCATCATCAAATTCTTTATTTTATTTTATAGATGCTCATACACCACCGCTCAAACTTACACAGAATAAAAACCCTCAGTGTAACTCAGGTAGGCATACAACCTTTCACTGAGACAAAAAAAACAACGAACATTAAACAGGAGAATGGAACATGAACTTGTTAAACGGATAATTAAACTAACAAGACAGGTGAAACAAGTATACAAGGACGTCAGCAAGTAAAAGGTGGTTGGAAAAAAACCCCACTGTAAGCTGTCCTTCTTTCACTTCAGACCGTAGTGCGGGAACGCAGTGGAGATTTATTTCTAGGGGTGCTGGGGTAGGGGATCGATTCACGTCTGAATCGCGATTCTTATTTATTAGCATTCTGAATCGATCCAAAATTTCAAGAATCGACGTTTAAGAACGTTTCCAACCTTACTCACAGCGCGTACGGTTTGTCCACACACGACCTCCGTCGTGAATTGTTCTAGTGAGTGGCGGGTCCAGAACTAGCTTTTAGCCTAGCATTGACATGGATGAGGAAAAAGAATTACAGCCAGTGCCGTCTTTGCTGAAGGCAAATGCTTGCACTTCGGATTTTACAATTATACAAAAGAAGGAGCTTGACTTGAAATGTGCAGTGTGCAGAATAAAAGTCAAGTATTTCAGGAACACTTCAAATCCCCGAGCCCACATCTTACACCATCACCCGGTGCTAAAAGAACCGGAGCAGCAGCACAACCAACTCCTGACCAACGCACCTCCATCACTTCACTAAACTCCCAACCGACTCTGAACCAGCATAGCGGATCAGTACATCTACAAAACGAGTCATCTAGTAATATCAATTCTTTCTTTCTTATAGAAGATTTGTTCCTAGTTTCTATAGAAGAATGTAGTTACTCATGAAATTGGCTCCCTTTGTTTTTAATGATTATGAATCAAACATCGGTTTGAATCGAGAATCGTCACCCCAAAAATCGGAATCTAATTAAATCCTGAGGTGTTGTTAGATTCACATCCCTATTCATTTCCTCCAGGACTGAAGCTGATTCAATCATTAAACAATCCACGCTACTCTTATAATACCAGCCTCGGACACCCATCAACAGATCTACCTATCGGAAGCTCTGAGTCTAAGCGGTGCCGAAATCTATGCATTATGATCACAGTTATAAATATAACAGGGTACCGTGTTTGTCTAGTAGCTGATCCAAACGAATTTGAATGTTCGTTCGCAGTGTGCACGGCCAAATTCATTTTACATTCATACACAAACAAAGCTGATGTGTTGAAACTATAAATCACAAGTTCTTTATTATTTATGACTGGTTACAGGTGGAAAATTACAAGTTATGAGAAGAAACTTATATTCCTTGCTTCAGTTTTCAGATTTTAGTCTAAAATGTAACATTCTCACTTATTTTTTTTTGTAGAGTTGAAAGTCTATGACTACATTTAATTTCCTATATTTACATAGAAATCTTTAATGTCAGGGTACGGCGACTACTGCTGTGCATTTCAGGGGAAATTCGGGTCTAAATCAGCTTAAAAACATCATCATAAAGATCATGCGCTGTTTGAGAGAAGCACGTGGTTGCCAAACAACTCAGCAACCGTTAAAGCAGGGCTACTTGTTTGAAGAGAGAGAGAACAATCCAAACAACAACCAGCCAAGTGTGTTGTGCAACCATGTGCCCGCCCTCGCACACACACGTGCGTACAAGCATGTACTTTCTTTGGTTTATGTACTCATTGTTTACTGCACACAACTGACTCTAAGGCATGTAGCCGAGTTTCGTTTTCACATCCTCTTTAAAAGCAGCGTGCCAGAGGGGTCAGTTTACAGACAGCAATTCACTTGCTTTCAAAATGCACCGTGTTTTCAAAATACCTTAAATTAAACCAATTTGTGGATTTAAAAAAAAATGGTGTTATCGGATTTGGTTTGAGTGTATGAATCACACGATGTCACATTTGGGTTAAAACTGTTTGTTCCACCAGACAGAGAGAAGATGTGAATGCCCAGGACTCAGTGTTTTATTTTCATCAGTCAAACAGCTGCTTTAAATTTGACATGGATCTGATGTTCTTTTCTGCCAAATGTTTAACTGGGGATGTTCCACACAAATTTTAGATCCCATTAAAAAAATAAAAATAAAAAAAATGAGTAAAGAGGAATGGAAGTTGGCCAGAAGGAAACACAAACCTAACAAGACTGTTTCCTGCTTCTTTACTTCAATTTTATCAATCTAATTACCCTTCCACTCTACTGGAACATCTGGTAGCGTAATGAAGCGTTTACATCTAGACCACCTGAAATGTTATTAACAAGTTAAACCTGGGACGTATTAACTCTGGAGCACTAAAGCCAGGAAGAAATAAACTTTGTTCAGCTGTAACGCCAAATGCATACAATGAGGTCAATAAATCCCTGCGTTGAACAGCCTGTATTGCGTTCTCAGCTAAAAGAGAAGAAAGATTTCATTCATTCATCATAAAAATTTCGGGTAAGCTATAAGTCACTCACAGTCTCATTTGCTGATACTATTACTAGCATCGCGGGGAAGCTGAAGCCTATCATAGCCAACACTGGGCGAAGGCGGAGTACACCATGAATAATTCGACAGACCATTACAATGCAACACACACAACCAAATCCATTCACACTCACATCTACATCAAAGGGCAATTTGGAACAGCTAATTAGCCTAACGTGTATGTCTTTGGACCGAAGGAGAAAACCGGAGTGCCCAGACGAAACCCATGCAAGCACTGGGAGAACATGCAAACTCCACAAAGAAACGTGCTCGCCAAGCTCAGGAACTGAACCCTGGACCCTCTTGCCATGAGGAAGACATGCTAAACACCACGTCACCGTGTCACGCAGCAAGAGGCATTCATTCATTTTCATTCATTTTCTGAACCGCTTAATCCTAATTAGGGTCGTGGGGAGGATGGCGCCCATCCCAGCCGACCTTGGGCGAGGGCAGAGTACGCCTGCATCATACAATCACCCGCATCATCCGCCTCACAGCAAGAAGGTCCTGTTAGAAACAATAATCTAAAATTATTATTCACTGTTTTTATTTGAGTACATCAATTTATTCCTGAATCGCCCCTTTGTACATTGACGTGGTACTGTACATCTTGGTTTCAGTACCGCTAACAATATTTTTTTGTAATGCTGTAGGGGAGCAGCTCTTTGCAAATTGGGTTTTCAAAATGTTGCTTTTCAACATTCCTGCATTTCTGTAAGTGTGTGAGGTTTGTGTGTTTTAAGTTGTGCACAAACCAGAAGTAGTACTAGCAGTACTCTGGACTTCCTGCTAAGATTTGTTGACACTTAGGAGGCTCGCTCATACTTGCTCTCTGTTGAATATGTGTATGAATTGCTGAGAGCGCACCAATTTGCAGCAGCAGGCTCGGATTATCAGCATTTCCTGTTTCAGTATGAACCAGGTCTAGGCTTGTAAACTGCTCCGGTGATATTGGTGAATGCTGGACTATTTTAATCAGTTTCACTTTTACACATCAATATGTACACTTGTACTTTACAGGTGAAAATATTACCTGATAACACATTAATAATAAGGACAACAAGCAGATCTTATGTGTTTGAATTTTCATGAATTTTGATATACTGACCTCAAAAAGACCTTAAAAAAATAGGTCACGGTCACAGTCCTTAAAACTGACGCGAGAGGGCATTGAGGTGAACGGATGGACAGATGCGCACCATCATCATCTCCATGTCTCAACACTCCATGTTGGTGGGGAATAATATTATTAAATGATTTTCAGGCATCAGATCAGAGAACAAGTCAATCGCACTGATAAAAGATGAGTAAAGGATCGACAAGGTCGGCTGGTCCCCCGCAGCCATTCCCAAATTCTTACTCCTGACACTAGAAACCTAGAAGCACCACAGACATGTTCTCGTCCCAAGACCAGTAGATGAGAATGCACAGCACGATCTTCTCAAACAACCAACTGCGCAGAAGATGACAGGAGTTTGAGACACGGGAAATGATGAGAATGGGACAACTAGTGACTTTAAAAGTTGTGAATGTGGTTCCAGAGACCTGGTTCTTCGCTGTATCAAAGCCAGCCTTATATTCCATGTAGACAGCCAGACCAGACCTGATCAGACCTCCTGGATGAAAACAGACGATAAGATGTTCCTACTAACTGCGTCTTCAAACAATAAATCAATAAATCACCTGTGGGATGTCTTTTAATGTCAGGCAGGTGCTACAGCCCAAGTCTCCTCATACACTCACCCCCGGCTGGGACATGGATTTATAGAATTATGGATAAGTGTAGCATGCAGAGGTGCACCAGGGTGTTGTTCTTATCTGAAGTACTGTGTGTTGCCCACCCTTCAGACGAATACTGGTGTCCAGCAGCGTATCCAGAACAGTTATTAACATTTCCGTGAGTTTCAATAACTACCAAAAACTACCACTACTGTGCAGCTTAAGTGTAACAGACACACACAAAAAAAATCTTTCAGTCCTCGTGACACTGAGGTCATCTCCCCACTATTTTAATGTTGCTGATTTCTTACTGAAAACACACTTTGTTCAAAACCTTATATTTAATAGCTTGTGAGGAAAAACGAATAAAAACTGCTTTCTAAAAAAGCAGGGTTTCACAGGGTGGTATCAGTAATAAGTGCCGCTGCTGTAATAAAATGCTCAGATCCTGACGAACAGCATGTTTCTTTTCCTGTGCTTCATATTTTTGTCACACATGGTGCTATGATCACAATAATGCATCAGGTATTTAGTTACATAAAACTGCAATCATGATGTGAAATACATGAATATAAAGTGAGGCTTTATGCCAGCCGTTCCTGTCAATATAACGGCTGATAGTTATCTTCCTGTAGGGCTCAACTCCGCTTTACCTTCTTTAATTTAAATTCCAAACTATTCCTAATAGAGCCGTAAATGAAGGCATTTTAAACCAGAACACCTACACTAAGATTTCACACACATCCACCATTCTATGACTGATCAAAGAAAATCAGTGCAGGGTTGCATTCAAACAGTCGTTACATTAAAATTTTCAGAATAGTTTGAAACAAACTGAAAAAACTGAAAGGCCCTCAGTGCATACCAACCTCGGCCCAGTACCCACACACACACACACACACACACACACACACACACACACACACACACACACACACACACACACACACACACACAAAAGGATAGCGGTAAGGCCGCAGCAATCCTGACCTTTGACCTCCAAACACTTTACATATTCATTCTGATGATTAAAACCAACAACTGCATTATTCTGCATTCTAAGTCTTCTCTAACTTTTATCCCGCTGTAAACTTTGTCTTGTCTCTTGCACGCCACCCCTAAGTGTGATGAACTTAATCACACAGACATGTATGCCATCGTTGTAGCACAACACCATGCTGGGTGTCCCATGAGGCAATTTCAGACCAAGCAATTCTAAGGATGTTTTAAGAGGAACCACCAGGGTCCAAAAAAGTCACCAGTGTTTGCACTGGCACTGCCAGTGGGAATGCTAAAGCAATGGAAAGCAGACTGGGGTGTTTGTTGTTGTGTCATGAGTTTCACGAAGCATGAAGCAGTCCGAATTGAGATGCGTGAATAATGCTAATGAAGGAGCACGTAGTAGAGCTAGAAGTCAAAAACATTTCAGTGGTGAATGCTTAATTTACAAAGCTGAAAGGGCACGCTGGCAAAGATTTTTACATTTTGCATAGACATGTCAGAACCTCTTGTCGCATACAAGCTTAGTAAAATCTGCACTTCACTGTCTATCCATTTTGTCCGTGATTCTTCCTTTGTTTCTAGTTTACTACTGAGGCTGAACCCAAGAGCTGTTGGTTTGGGGGATTTTAAACACAGCGACTGCTGGTGCTGTACTGACCCAATCACCGTATGCGTACGTCAATCGTGGTTCCTACCCTGAAATAGGAACTAATAAAGTCCCGTAAAATGGTGCTATAAGAATTAAAACAGTTTGCACCTCCTGCAGTAAAAACACCCCCCCAAAAAATGGGGGAACCTCCTCCAACAGTCACAAGAACTACGAGTCGTTCCTCTGATCTGAAAGTGCAAGGAAGGGATGGGTTAAGCTTGCTTCCACGATGCTCACAGTGACCACCTGTGAACCATGGGTGTCAGTGAGCTCATTCATACAGCGTCACAGAGGGTACATCTCTTCCTGGTTAGCGGTGGTCATATAAAAGCGAGGCTAGACTTTTATGGGTAGGAACTGGATACAAATAAATTAGGGAGGAAAATAGGGAAAACAGGGTGGTAGCATAGTGGTTAAGGCTCTGGGTTACTGGTCAGAAAGTTGGAGGTTCAGGCCCCAGTACCACCAAGCTACCACTGTTGGGCCCTCGAGCAACACTCTTAACTCTCAACTGCCTAGTTGTATAAATGCCATGAAAAGGTAAGTCGTTTTGCGTAAGGGCGTCTGCCGAACTACATAAAAAGAATGGAACCAAATCAAGCCTGAGGACCGAACCTTCCCGTGAAGCAAAATCAAATATTCATAATTGAAATTCAGACTGTGACAAACCATGAGTGTTTGTCCATGGTTATAAAAGCGATGAGTTTAAAAAGACGATGTAACGGAGGGTGCAGAAGCATTGTCAGGCTTTAGAAATTTTAAAATGAATAAGCCACAAATATCTTGCTCAACTTTGCATATACTAAAGCAAATATTTTAATTATAATTTTCAACACAAAACAGCAAACCAATCAGACCGCACCTTTTCCGTGCATATACACAAAAGTAACTTATGACAATCTAAAATTATGTACATAAGAAAAAAATATACATAATTAGAAAAAAGTATAATAAAAGTCCAGCTCTGACCGTAAAGAAGCCTCCATTACACTGTCGCAGCTTTATATTAACGTGTTCAGTCCTGTAATGTGCGAATACATGAAGGTAAGAATTTTATTTTAGAAATGATTGTGAAGTATTGTGTGTATGCATCAAATGTAAAGCTTTTAATTACCATCTTATTAACTTATTACGATTCTACAGCTTTCTTGTCGTCAACACTGTTGAACCTGCTCTGCATCCGTTCCACAACATGAAATACAACCATATACAGAAAAAGTAAAAAATATGCAAAATTCTCTAAGATAAGAGAAATAGAAAAACTTTATTGTTAATGGAAAATGATCAACATTTAGCTGGTAAAGGCATCAGTCCAAACTGTTACTGATTATTTTTCTATAACAGCAGGCCCTGACGGATTATAACCAATTTTTTATATATTATTTGGAACGTTAAGGAACCATTATGCTTTTTTATTTATTTATTTTTTTTAAATCTAGGTGATAATCTTACATCATCAGGAAACCATACCTTCAAGACACTTCTAAAAATACTTTTCAAATTCAAAAATTGCACTTACACTAATCAGTAGCTCTAAATTGTTTATAATGGTAGTGCAAGGAAGAGCACAACAACCTGTCAAAAGCTTTGGGCATCGTTCTCGTAAACAGTTATGAGAACGGAGCAAAGTGAAAACCATCTTTGAGTTTTTAATTGCGTACTCACTGTGGCTTTGGCTTAGTCGTCATGTTTGCACTCGGCAGTACTGCAGGTGAAAGTATGAAAATAATAACGAAAACCAAATTACCAACAAATTACCTACTATGCATTTTATCTAACAAAAAAGAAAAAGAAAAGAAAAAAAACCCAACCATCTGGGTCATAAATACATAATCAACCTAAAACAGACAGAAAGATCACTCGGCAAGCGAAAACCCCGGGCAAGGCCAGCGGACCGTTTGGCAACACACGGCCTCTGTCGTGAATTGTTCCAGTGAGTGGCGGGTCCAGAACTAGCTTTTAGCCGAGCTTTGACAGGGATGAGGAAAAAGAATTACAGCCAGCGCCGTTTTCGCTGAAGGCAAATGCTTGCACTTTGGATTTTACAATTTCTGGGTAAGAAGAAGCTTGACGTGACATATGCGGTGTGCAAAATAAAAGTCAAGTATTTCGAGAACACTTCAAATCCATGAGCCCACATCTTACACCATCACCTGGTGCTAAAAGAACCTGAGCAGCAGCATGAACTACTCCTGACCAACGCACCTCCATCACTTCACTAAACTCCTAACCAACCCTAATATACACACACACACACGTGTGTCTGTGTGTGTATTTATGCATGTATACACACACACATAAAATGATGAAAATTCGCACATAAAAAAAGATCCACAATTTGACCAGGATCATCTCCAAAATCTAATGTGGGTGTCCTCGGTCCAAAGCTTCACCTCTGGGAAGAATTTTATTAAAATTCACACACAACATTTTGTGCAGACCTGCTCTCAAACACATAAAGCTAACCAAAAATGCCATGTTACTGACACATTATATATGCTTGTTGAGGTGTATGATGTTCGGTTTTTCGTATAAGAAACTTGCTGTCTTATTTAAGTATTTACAATACAAACGTAAATGATCCAGTAATGAATATCAGGAAGTCCCTGCACTAGAAAAACCCAAGAAAATTCTCAAAGTTTATTTATTTTTACTGTTGTTGAGTATTTCAGTACTCTTGTCGATTCATTCAGCTTTGAGAAATAAACACAAAATAATTCAGTGATTCAATGTGTACCTTTACAAGTCATTCTTTTTCCCCCAACCACAGCCACGGACAATTCGCCACATCAGCTGGCTGCAGTACAACAGTGTTCCTACGCAGACTGCTCTTTCAGACTGGATTCGACTTGTTTCAGGGATTTTTCCCCTGGAAATGTTTTCCTTTATTTATTTACTTAACCCTTCTCATTCTCATAAAACTTTGCCTGTTACAGAATCACAGAAAATAAGCACAGCATGGTTTCGAAGCATACTTTCTATTTTTGAGTACACATTTCCCCTGAAGGTCACTAGTGATAACCTCTTCATTGAGTTGACATACAACTTCACCAAGCAAAGATCAGTAACGAAATAGAATGCAAAGCTTTGGCAGTGAGCAATCTTGGTTCTTAAACTTGCAACTTTTTAATGAGTTTGAAAGAAGCCAAAGTTGGACAAAATGCCCTTTTTTTTTTTTTAGAAGAATAAGCAGAATGAGCATAAGCTGTTATCAGATCCCATCACCTCTAATAATGCAGAGAAAGAACTGCATGAACTCCAAATGACCAAACCCAAAAACACCATCCCCTCAGTGAAACATGGTGGTGGCAGCATCGTGCTGTGGGGATGTTTTTCAGCAGCAGGGACTGGGAAACTGATCTGAGTCGAAGGAAAGACGGATGGTGCTAAATACAGGGATAATCTTCAGCAAAACCTGTTTAGCACACTGCTAAAGCAACACTCGAGTGGTTTAAGGAGAATCTGTGGTCAGACTTGAAGATTGCTGTTCACAAGCAGAAACCATCCAACATGAAGGAGCTGGAGCGGTTTTGTCTTGAGGAACGGACAAAAATCCCAGAGGCAAGATGTGGCCAGCTCGTAGAGACTCATCCAAAGACTTCCGCCTGTAATTGCCCCAAAAGGTGGCTCTGCAAAGTACTGACTTTAGGGAGGGTGAATAGTTATGCACTCTGAGGATTTCTGCTGTTTTGTTCTATTTGTTGTCCGCTTCACAAAATAAACAAACAAATAAATAAAGTCTTCATGCTCTGTAAATTTAATAATGCAAAACTTCAAACAGTCCATTTTAACTCCGGGTTGTGAGGCAACAAAACATGAAAAATGCCAAGGGGGGTGAATACTTGCAAGACACCATGTGTGTGTGTGTGTGTGTGTGTATATAAGCACAGCACATTATTATAGGAATGGACAAACTATGCATGCAAGCTTTTAATAAGTTTGTGTTTAATTCCCCTTTAATAAATTATAAGCACTGATGTGTTCATTATACTGTAATTTCATTAACCTGGAATTAAAGAAGAACATAAGATCTTCGGGAACGTATCTTGGGGGAAAAAGGCATTTCATACTATCTGTACAAGATTTTAATTAAAATGCACACAATTTTAACACGAATGGTGAAAAATACATAAGTCCTCCTCTTCACACACACAAAAAACCCTTCTAGAATGTTGTGGGGGAAAAGAAAAAAAAAAAAGAACAGCAGCAAGGCAAAAAATAAAACTGGTATCCAGCTCGAATGTGAAACAGAGCGAGGGGTCTCTCACGGGAACAGCTTTGAACACAAAGGGCAACGTCTAATGGGTAAGAGGGTGAGTCAGTGTGCTCTTACAGATGCCTGTTTCTGTCTCTCTCCGCTACGCTAACAGGCCCTACTCACATGACGAACACCATGGAACTGCTTTTCTTTATCGCCCAATGGCGCTGACTGCAGACTGTAAATCAACTCCACAGTTGTACATCAATCCATTCAAAGCTGCACGTTGTGCAGGAAATCATTAATATGCTATCAAAATTGAACCGATCATTTATTAATGTTTTATATCAGACTTTAGTCTTTTTGTCAGTCAATGAACACATTTACCCTTCAATTTTCCCACCGTTCTTATTATTCTAGCAACCAGGCAGGAGGAAGTCTAACATAAGGCTTCCTGCGAGACACATGACGCCAGCCAAGTGCATATATTTTCCCTAATCCGTTGCTTATACTGTAACATGGAAGGGTTCAATATCAATCAGCAGCATGATTCATCGGAAAAGATGTCTACGACGTCACTTCGTCCAATCTCAGACAGACTGACCTTTTTGTGTGTGTGTGTTGGGGGGGTGGGGGGCTTACTACTTGGGAGCTTAATTTGTCGGCTAATAGTCTAAGACTTCTAGGAATACTCCACTCTGAGAACATCATGAAAAGTCATGGTGATTATATAATATAATCATTACACCATTAATTGTCTTGGAAGATATTTTCAAGATCACAACACGACTGTCCTCGAATCAGTGGGACTAAACCTCCATATCAGTTTATATCCCTACCGAAGTCTGGCTCCAAATAAACCAGCCACAGACTCTGAAAGCATGACGACGAAACTAAAACTACTAATACACTTTAAAGTACCTTTAAGACCAAGATAATCTCAGTCTTCCTTTCCATGTATGTAAATCCATTTTTTTTTTTTTGCATTTACTTACTAGAGTACGTCACTTCATAGAAATTAACATAAGCTGCTTCTTCTCACTATTGCTTATTAGTGACAGTCTTGTGTCTTGGCACGTAGCTCACCAAGCAAGAATTCTCAAAATCCCTGGTCCCGCACAGAGTTCCTCCTACCCTCAACACACCTGCCCCCTGCCTTGTTAAAGCCTTAATAATCAACCGATCACCTGAATTGGGTGTGTTGGCAGTAAGGAAAACTTTAAACTGCGGAAGACAGGAGGTCCCCAGGTCTGGAGGCTGTTGTGTGTACTGTTAAAAAAAACAATAGCTGTATTGTGCTTTCTTGGCCACTTGTGCTTTTTATTTCTGTACTGGGGTATGGAATGTGTTTATAGTATTCATCTTGGTTGTTTGACATCAATAAACCTTAAGAGTAAGATCGTGCCATGATCCCATAAATACATATCTGCAAAGCTACGTAACAGTACAAAATATACACTAGTTAGCCATAACATTAAAAAATTGTAGTGGAAGGTATTAGGGAGAAATTGAAGAGTCAGTTCTCAAAGTTGATGTGTTGGAAGCAGGAAAAATTAAAAATCTTCTATCAAGTATCTTGAGTGATTTTGGCAAGGACCACACCGTGACGGCTAAATGACTGGGTCTACCCATCATCGCCAAAACAGCAGGTCTTGTGGGGTACTCGTGATGTGCAGTGGTAAGAACCTATACTAATGGTGGTCCAAGAAGTGTCATGGGCACCCAAGGCTCATCTGATGCGTGCGTGGAGTGACTGCTGGTACGTCTGGTCTGGTCTGCTCTGAGAGAAGAGCTACTGTAGCACAAAAAGCTGAAACTGCTAATGCTGGCTATGATAGAAAGAAGTCAGGACACACAGCTTACTGCAGCCTGATGAGTATGGGGCTGCCTAGCCACAGGCCAATCAGGTAATGTTAATGTTTTGGTGATTAGTGTATAAAGAAGTCTTGCATTTATATTTGTATATAAATATCTGGTCACGTGCATGACCCTGCGAAAATAAAGTTGTATATCTTTTCACCTTACACTCGTCACGTCACCCTCACTCGTTCTAACTTCAGGGCTAATTACTGGGCCATTTATTGTCCCACTCTAATCAGAGGATTACGTTCCAGCTCCTGTAGTACAGGGGGTGGGATACACTCAAATACTGTGAGGAGAGAAGCATTTGTTCGCTAGCTGAAACAAAACAGAGATGAAACGCAAAAATTTGGGAAAGGTTAGCGGAACAGTATCACTATGTCATGGTGCACACGGAAAAGCTAAAATTAGCTGGAGCTGGCTAACCGAAGCAGACGTGTTTTTGCTAATGTCTTCTGCTACCGAGTCATGTTAGCAGTAAAACAGGATAAATGAATACAAGTTAATGATAATATAAGCTGTTAGTGAACTAGCTTGAATCAGGTTGTGGGGCTTACTACATTTCCTGTCGGGAACTATCCAGATGCTGTTCACAGTTTAACAAACATGCAAGAGGGTTACCTAGGCAACCGGGTGACTGGCTTGTCACTCATTGCTTCTAAACATCAACTTTCCCAACAGGTCATAACCCAACAATTAAAACATGACAAAAAGTGGCTCCATTTCAATACTCTAAACATCTACAAAACAATTATTTTCAAGAAAAAAACATCTCTCTAACCCTGAATTTTTCTGAGGTTGTGACAGAAAACAAACACATAATTTGTGAAGGCCCAAGCCCACCACCATGTCGGCCTGCTCTACCTCGTCTTATTGATCTTTACTTTTGACTGCATGCCAATATCACAGGAAATTAGGCCTGATTAATTGTGGACGCCAAAAATCCTAACACTGACTAAAATATGATTAACCATGCAGTCCTAGACAAAATACATAGAACCACTTTATAAATAAAAACCCTTAATGCTACTAAATCTGTTTCACAGCTGAGCAAGAACAAGAATCACAGACGTGCGTTAATGCAAATTGTCGGTGACGTTATACTGTGTCAGGTAACACTGCAGGATTCTCAATTTAAATTAAAAAAGAAAGAAAGGAAAAGAAAAAAAGAAAACAGAACTCCCAATAATGTGACAATTTTAAACCATAACAGCAAATTATTTTCCTACTGAACTTCGATTCTTCTGGATTTTCCACCGGTTTAAATGAAGCTGTACGGGACGTAATCTAACAAAACCCTGACTATCGAATAAACCACAGACGATGCAGTTTGGGAGCAATCAGACACTAGAAAAGCTGTAAAAGAACCCACACCTCTCTCTCAAATTCGTCCTGCTGAAACGGGACCAATTCTCATACGAGACCTTGAGCATGTGGCTAAACGCCTGAAAAGGGGGTCAATGGAAAAACGAGCGACCACAAGCTCCTGTTGGCCAGCCGCCCAGTGGAGAAGCGGGAGCTTCGGATAATCCCTAATATGTCATTTTGCGAGTGCGCGAGTGCAGGACTGCTGGAGTGGGTGTAGGGAACTGATTTACAGACCAGAATAAAGCCCATGGGATATATCTTATCCAAAACACACAGAGTCAAAGCTAAAATATTAACATGGCCGTGCTATTAGAGTACTTAAACAAGAAGACACAGACACGCACACACACTGCATTAAGAAAACAAACCTATAGTGTTGTGTGTTATGTAATCAGCCATTAAGATCTTTCTTTATGTTACTGTACAACAGTGACCTAATTACAATATTTTTAATTGTAAAGGTTTTATTTTCTACAAGCTCCAGGTTCAGTCAGTCGCAATCTTCTTGGGTAGAAGTTATGCTTTCCACCAACAGCCGTCTCGATCCTGTGCTCTCTCTGACATCCCCTCCTGCTTTACACCAGTCCGTCTCCAGATGTTGTCCAGTTTATTAGTTAGCTCTACGTTACTGCACGAAATTCCACATCAGACTCCTGTATGTCTTACATTAGTACACCAGAGCCTTCAACACACAGCTCATATGTTTCGTAAGTAAATCAAAGAATAAAAATAGTGAAAATGCAATCAAAGTCAAAGACTACTGGGTCATACGAGAATATGTGTGTGTGTGTGTGTGTGTGTGTTACATTTATTTATTACGCAGTAAATTAGGTCAGTATTCGATACTGATTGGTCAATAACAATCCGCTATGTAAAAAGAACTGCTGCAATTGCAAAAGCTATAGACAGTCTAATAAAATTCAAATAATCAATATTTTGTGTCAAATTATTAATTTCTTTAGAACACTGTGGAGTAATAATCGGGGCAAACGTACAAAAACAAAACAAATAAACATCATTGCAAATTGCCCTGCGATGGCCTGGCGAGCTGTCCGGGGTGTACTCTGCCCTCGCCCAGAGTCGGCTGAGATGGGCGCCAGCC
>JAOUQZ010000022.1:6551587-6561708 GCA_028564935.1 Neosilurus hyrtlii
GCGAGCTGTCCGGGGTGTACTCTGCCCTCGCCCAGAGTCGGCTGAGATGGGCGCCAGCCTCCCCGCGACCCTAATTAATAAGTGGTTTCCTTCAGTACATGCTGTATGTTATTATACCTCCTCTCCAGGACTCAAGGGTCATCCTCACAGGAAGTGATTAGCAACAAACGACCATGTAACATCAACAAAAGCCAGAGAAACGAGCGATTGTAGGCTAAATTTTCCCAAGCGACAAGTGGGCGGGTATGGAGATTAATACAGCTGAACTTAGCAACACGAGTCAAGCGATTACCAATCAGAGTTTTAAAATTCTGTTGATTGACAGCTGTTGACTGGACAAGGAAACACGTTGTAAGGAAACCACAAACGCGATCCTACCCATGTCAACATGGAAGAGCAGCTCATTGTCCGTTCGCCTTACGAATGCATACAGAAATTTTACGAGGATAATAATCAGAAACGCAATGCCTGGGTCCATGTTTACAAAACAGTTAGCATTTCCTGTGAGTTGATATTTGTATTCCTTTAATTATTCTCGGGTCATGATGCACAAAAGTCTCTGTTCTACATTTGCCACATGATAACAATAAGCTATTTATTATGAAAAATAAGCTAACGATAATATAAGCAATTCATTATTGACTAGATACTGCTCATGGAGCTACAGTTCATGTACGGAAGTAGCAAGATGCTACTCACAGTTTCACTCTAAAACAATTGGAGGCGGGAAACACATGAAAGGGTCACCTAGGCAACCAGAGCTGGCCAGGAGCGAGATTTGCTTGTGTCACAGAGCTATTCGCATGTCGCTTGGATGCTTATTGCTGATTGTTCCCTGTGTGGATGCTGCTTAATTCCTCTGAATCTCATACGTTACATGCTAATTATAAAATATGTGATGTTATAATCACCTGTTAAATCAGTGTTTTAAAAAAAATTAAATACTAAATCCAGTAATACTTTTATTGATATGTGTATATACACACTACAGGAGAATGGCACAATCTGATTGGCTAGTTATGTTACTGATTGAACCCCTCCCCCCCAATATTCTGAGTGGATAATGCTTGAAGCAAAACGAAAAAGACACTTTACAGTCGGTCTCGTCCCCTTAGAACAGGAGGCAATGTCATGGTCATGCTCTAAAATGATAAAAATACATGAAAACACAATTTTTGTTTCTTGTTGGTGTCGACTAGTACGTACCTAATGCTTCTCTGTGGTATGTACTAAACTCTGGATGAGTGGGCTATAACAGACACTGTTAGCGACGCAGCATTTATTCCTGCTCACAGCACGCAGAAGATATCTGACCTGCCTCCGTAATGGTTAAAACACTATACTTAGAGGCATCAAAAACGCAACATTGAAATAATGCCATCATTTTATTGTGTTTTACCAAATCAGGTAAATTATATACAAATAAAGAATAGAGATTTCAGACACGGACAGTGGCGAGTAAAAACACATTTCAGTGTTCTTCAGTGCCTGCACTGAATGAACGGATACCTTCTTCCCTGAGCCTTCTGTGCACTGTATGAGAACTGATGTGGCTGCGGCGAGTACCAGGAACCTCAGGCACCGTCAGTTTTGCTGGACGGAAACGGTCCCTCAAATACGGCGGTCTTGTGCACGTGTAGTGACACGTGGCTGGCCAGGTCTTGGTCGGTCTCGGGTGGCTCCCGTCCCGTCTGTTGATGCACCCAAAAGTGGGTAGAGTAATTCCAGGCCACTTGTGTCCATTGCCACTTGACAACATGTTTTGATCTCACGCTCCAATTTGTGGATTAATCAAGGAGTGGTTAAGGTATCAGATTTGTGATCGTGCTACGTGCATGCGCTAACGTGGGCGTTCACTTTCACTCGTGAGAAATTATTAACTATGCCACACTAAAGTACTTAAATGTTTTCAAATCTTCATGTTTATATACATGTAGTACATTTGTGCTTGTTGTGTTTTTAATGCCTCTCAGTACATAAAAATCTTGCTTGTTTTCTTTTATGTTTATGAATAATATATACTAAAGTCTTAAACAGGGTTAGAGACCCAGTTACGCTTCTCTTATGTAATGGCTCGTGGGTGCATTTTTCAAAAAAAACGGCCGAAACCCCTCAGCACATGCGTCACATTAAAAAAAGAAAAAGGTATGCCCAGTCCCAAGATGGACACTGACAATGGTGATGAGCGGTGATGGCATTTTTGAGTTAACGTACAGAATGCAAATTCAATATCCCAGCTGTGTTGGCCATATCGTTATTGCACCACGACGAAAATGAATAGACTGTCCCAACACCCACACCAAAAATGTGTTTGATCAGTGGTGGCGTTTTTGAGCTGGTGCACAAATTGCAAAATCAAGGTGGCAGTTGCGGCGGCTATATTGGATACTGGACCGCAACAAAAAACGATAAGTATTTGCAGTTACCCAGTCCCAACATCCACACCGAAAATGTTGACGATTGGAGATGGCACTTTTTTTGGTGAGTGGAACCACGTGTGAAAATACACGTCACCCATCAGGATGAGAGGCACAAAGTCTAGTTTGCATGTTCTTTTATTATTATTTTTTTTTGCTTTGGTTCCGGTGTTGCATATTACAAACAATTACATGCCTCACTCTCGCTGGATGTTATGGAACTCTATTCAGTGACACCATCCTCTCCTTCAGTGAATAATTGTTAATTATTTTAAGGGGGGGGGGGGGTGACAGCACATCAACCCATCTGCTTCCAATCATCTTAGCTGTCATAAATTGTTTTAAAGGAGGTTATGACATCACCAAAAAAATAAAAAATTAAAAAGTGTATCGTGACAGAAGTGACCTCAATATTAAGATTATAAAATCAAAACACCCAGCATTGATTACAGACTAGTTTTCCTAAACAAAAAAAAAATCCTGGCATCGAGGAACCCACTGGATACTGAGGTCGAGCGAAACTGCTGGACATGAGTCATCAGGTACGTCTAGGATTTTATGTCACGTTTCTAAAGAGAGAGAAAAATGGATTGCTGGAAGTAAATGCTCAGTGATTTCTAATAAGGCGTATTATAATAATAATAATAATAATAATAATAATAAAGTTCCTGATGATGATAACACGTCCTGATATTAGAGGCGGTGTGTGAAATGTGTGGGGGTCTCGTGGGGTAGAGACTGATCTGTGTCTATTGAAATAGCAGAGCTGGTAAACAACGTAGTACAGAGATGAAGGAATGTGTGCGCGCGTGTGTGTGTTAAAGAAGGAAAAACACGGGTAAGGAAATCAGGAACGTGGGAACACAGAGAGAGAGAGAGAGAGAGAGAGAGAGAGAAGGTGTGAGAGAGTGAGAGAGAGGTGAGAGAGACGCCTTCTCGATAGCAAGCCACGTCCTTTAGACAAAAGGACGCTCACAGGATCCAGCTCTGTGTCACTCACACACACTCACACACACACACACACTCACACACGAAAGACAGTGCCTGGGTTTATCATCAATGCAGTCGCGTGGCGCAGATACAACCACTACAGCTGTAATGCAATCATACAGACGTTACACGCGCGCGCTCTCTCTCTCGCTCTCTCTCTCTCTCTCTCTCTCGCGTGCGCGCGCTCTCTCTCTCTCTCTCACACGCTGACAGGAAAAAGCTACCCGAATGTCCACGATATATAAAAACAGATCGCCGGATGTAAACGCTACACTAACGCAGAAGTGAAGTGTGTCGGCTGAGGGCAGAGCCCTTAAAGCTGATCGTGTTGCAGACTGCGCCACCCTTCCACCCGCAGACAAAAGCGCACAGGAACGCTAGCGACGGCTCTCCTCTCTCTTCTCCTCGGCGCTAGCTGCGAGCTAAAAGCAGCTCCCCGTTCCCTCCAAGTCCTGAAGCAGCGACTCGACCTCCCTGCCCCTGCCCCTCTCTCGCTCTCTCTGTCCGCTTGTCACTGGCTCTTTTATCCCCCCGTCGTCGACACACCACATCGCGAACACTCGAGAACGTCCGTGTGGTGCACCACAGCAAAGAAAACACCTCGTTCGGAGTGTCCGGACGGCTGCATAGAACCTCCAAGCAGCGGTACCACACCGCCTCGCGCGCACACTCACACAAACACACGTCAAAGCTAGCGTTACACAAACAACCCCGTGTGTTGAAGTTAGCACGCTAGCTCGTAGCCGCGCTAGCTAGCCGAGTTGCTGGTCTGTTATCAAAGGAAGACTTTCGTGCTTACCGTAAAAGCGACGCCTTTCGGGTTCCACCTCAGCCCGAGCGCGAGGGAACGGGCTCGTCGCGGAACCGTTTAACCGTCGCTGTTGCTCACGAGAAGGCGGGCGGCTGAATAAACTGCTCGAAAACGGCCGCTGACCTACGACTGCGTGACGTCTGTCTCCAGTTCACGGCTGCTCGGTTTGAAAACATCGCTGGTCGTCGCTAAGAAAAGCCGAGCGAAAACACGCCGAACCTCGCGCTCATTGGCACGAGCTGGCCCACGTGACCGCGCGCGCGCAGGGCTCCTCCGTGCCGCGCTTGAAAAGGGCTCGCGTGCGCGCAGGCTCGGGCGCGAGGACATGGCTTCAGACTAATAGCTTTGCCTCCATTTTGTACTAAAAGTCCCGCGAGCTCTTACAGGTGTGTACGTGTTTCTGTTTTTAAAGTGATTCGCGCCATGTTGCCGCCGTTTCTCTTTTCCTTTTGACTGAAATTCCACGCACACGACTTGAGGGAGGGGGGGGTGTGGTGGTGGTGGTGGTGGTGGTGACGCTCGGGCGCCTGACGTCATCTTTTCCGCTCGGCGCGAGCTGCAGCTACGGGGGAACGTTCTCGAAGCGTCCGAGGCTCGCGGGGTGAGCTTTTCACACACGAGAGGAGTAAATATGCCTTCTCTTTTTAATCTGATTCAATTCACACGTGTACCAAAAGCAGCAGGCTGGTTCTGCCGCTGAGTGGACCGAGATTTTGGGTCTCCGTCGTGTGTGTGTTTGTGTGTGTGTGGCGCAGTGCTATTTGCATGAAGGAGAATGAGTCCGCGCATGCGCAGTGGCCGCCATTATGTTGCAGAACGGGCGCGAGGGAGAAATGTGAGGGGGGGGAAGGGCGCTGGCGAGACAAACAGGAGCATGGCTGAGAGAAAGTGCTGGCTGACAGACACGTAGGGTTGTTATTACACGTGAGCGGTGGTTCATGGTGTGAAAGAAGGCGTGGGGGGGGCTGGTTTTGAGATCTTCATGCTTTGCATGGACACGTGACGAGCGTCTGCAGTGTGCGTCACCACGCAGGCGATCAGAGTCTGGGACAAAAGTTCAGATCAGTGACATCCCCTTATGTATGTGATGCAAAGAAAAGAAAACCGTCAGATAACGTGAAAACCTCGGCTGTGTAGATAAATCCAGGCCAACATGAGCTTTCCAGCAGGGCTGTCAGCTTTCAAGCGGCTAAACCGGTGCGTCAGACTCATTCTCGCTGAGGGCCACATCGCTAAACTTCAAGGTGATCGAGGGCCGAATAACCATGCAACACCTTTTCTAAATTCTGCCTTTATTCAGTCGAATATCCTTACAAAAACGTAACGGCGATGAGCTAGCGTGCAGTCTTTCGTGAGGCAGGAATGACACGGTTTACTTGAAATAGGTTTGCTGCCACCTAGTGGAAGATGATAAAGTGGGTTTCGTGATAACGGTTGAAGCAAGAATGTGCGATAATCATATTGTTTGAAAGCTCTCGTGGGCCGCGTTAAATGAGTTGGCGGGCCGGATTTACCCCGGGGGCCTTGAGTTTGACGCCTGTGGGCTAAACTGTCAGACTGAAAGGAGGGCCAGGGGTTTCAGTGTGATTAGATCTGGACTGCTGCCCCAAACACACATTCCTTAAGCAGATCTTACAAGGTTTAAAATCCACAAAAAAAACCCATAAAATAAAAATGGAGGTTTATCTTGTTAACAGCAAGCTATGCTATGTTCAGGTTTTCCCTGTCTTTGGATTAAAGGGGTCCATTCACTTCCCAAGTGTATTAAATAAACATGAAATACAAGTGCTATCTTTGGTAAAAAAAAAAGAACTCAAAGTCTTTTTGAAACCATTTGTTTACTTCTGTACACAAGTATCAGTGGCCTCAGCATGGAGCGCCATGCTATTCGTAAACATTTTTCAGTTTGTCTGTAAATCCTATGCTGCCTTCCATTTCTTAACCTGGGGCCACGGTGTCCACCATCTCCACAATACAAAAAAAAGCACAGGGATCCATGATTTATGAGCGCGCTTTGAGCACAGTGGGAGTATAAAAAGGAGGCAGCGTGCATACAAGAGGTGAAACTTGAAGGGGTTGTGTTTCCAAGTTTATCAAGTTCCCGATCTATGAGGGCACATCAAGGTCTGTTACACTCTTAAGATCTACTACGCTCTACGATTTCCACGTTCTGTCAAGATTGGTGTCAAATCGTGAAAAACCTTTTGTGTCACCACAATCATCCATCAGGTTCCCTTCAAGATCATCACGGTTCCACCAGGTTCCCTTCAAGATCATCACGGTTCCACCAGGTTCCCCTCAAGATCATCACGGTTCCACCAGGTTCCCCTCAAGATCATCACGGTTCCACCAGGTTCCCTTCAAGATCGTCACGGTTCCACCAGGTTCCCTTCAAGATCGTCACGGTTCCACCAGGTTCCCTTCAAGATCGTCACGGGTTCACCAGGTTCCCTTCAAGATCGTCACGGGTCCACCAGGTTCCCTTCAAGATAATCACGGGTCCACCAGGTTCCCTTCAAGATAATCACGGGTCCACCAGGTTCCCCTCAAGATCATCACGGTTGCACCAGGTTCCCCTCAAGATCATCACGGTTGCACCAGGTTCCCCTCAAGATCATCACGGGTCCACCAGGTTCCCTTCAAGATAATCACGGGTCCACCAGGTTCCGTTCAAGATCACAGGTTTCACCAGGTTCTCTCAAGATCATCACAATTCGATCCCCCATGCTCGTCATGATTCTATTATTGTGGACAACGTGGCTCTAGGGTTAACACTCAATCTCGGACCTTTCAGTTTTCTACAAATCGGTGTTGCTGCATGCGCAAGAGCAAGCCCCTGGTCATGCGGTCTTGTTACTATAAACAGGTTTCACGTCTTGTTTTTGTTCTGTATCTATGAATGAGATACTGAACAGTATAGCTGTGGTGGTTCCACCAGGAAACTTTTAAACTCCGCCTAAACGAAGTGATAAAGATCACACATTGCATATTCATTAGTGAATGGGCTCCTTTAACACCGCTTGTGTTTGATACAGTTTACACTAATATTAGAGAAACTGAATCAGCCTGGAAAGTTGGTGGCAAAACAGCAGTCTGGATGAAAATAGTCCAGGGTTTGAAATAGCAGGAGCGCTCCTGACTTATTCAGTACCAAAAATAATTAAATCCAGGATGAATGGGAAAAAAAACCCACTCCAGAACTGAGTATCTATAGCAAAATAATCTAAACCAAATGCAGCCTGTTTTAACCTCATACACACAGTTAAAGTTTAATATCGTAAGAATCACCTTTAAAGATGTACAATGACTTTACATGCCCTTATAAGGTCACTACAGTACTGCATTTTCCATTATTATTATTATTATTATTGTTTAGTTTTCCCAGATGTTCGATTATAAGCCACAATTGTCTTGAAAGGTCCAGAAAATTATAAAGCATAAATGTTTATTTTAAAATAAATATTGTAATGATCTCTGTTACAGAGAGAATAGTGTGTGTGTGTGTGTGTGTGTGCTTCAAAACGTTCCGATAGGCAGACATGCACCGAGAGGTTAAAATAACCACACTACCACTGTGTACAATGAATAAAGTTTTTATTTACATTCCCAGTGATGTTCAATACTTATAAGGACTTGGGTTTAAATCAGATGACTCGTAGTGGAGTTATAAGTCAGGTCTTACTCCAAAGCCGGGTCCAGGAGGAGGTCCGGTTAGAGAGGTCAGTCCTCCTTCAGGCTCGCACGAGAACCGGCCGCTCCTGAAAACGTCAAAAGACATCAATAATTCACCAGTGTTCTCGAGTTTAAAGCGGTTTAATTCACATTGACCCTTTGTGCCGGTGCCATTACCATATAATTAACAGCGAGTAAAGATATGCAGTTTAATAGTGTCCAGCAACCAGATATCAATAGAGTGCTTCCTGTCTACTGTATTAGGAGCACGTAAGGAGTCGTGCTGTTTTTCCTCGTCAGCCAATCACGTGGCGGTGATGCACTGGATAACATCATGCCGATACGGGTCAAGTGCTTGGGTACATGCAAAAATCATACATCAGAATGAAGAAAAAGTGCGATCTATGTTACTATAACTGGTATGGTGGTTGGAACCAGATGCAGTTTCGGAGATTGCTGCTCTCATGGCATTTGAACACACTGCAGTGTCTAGAGTTGTCAAGAGTCCTTATGAGTTACTGTAGACTTCCTAACTGCTTAAAAACAGCCTGTTCATGTTCCTTTTATCAAAAAGGCCTTTCCACCAACTGAATTGTCACTTGGTCAGTGTTTTTTGTTTGGCGCACCACTCTGACTAAAATTCAGGGTCGGATGTGTGAAATTCCCAGGAGGGTGGCGGTTTCGAATATGCTCAGACCCTGGATTTTAGTCAGAGTGGTGCGACAAACAAAAAACACTGACTAAAATCCAGGGTCGGATGTGTGAAATTCCCAGGAGGGTGGCGGTTTCGAATATACTCAGACCAGCCCACCTGGCTTCGACAACCACGCCACAATCAGTCACTGTGATCACACTTTCTTTTTTTTTGTCTGTTTAATGTGAACATTAACATTTGTCTCCTGTATCGGCACACATGATTGCCTGATTCATGCATCTGCATTCATGTGTTCCTAATAAAGTGAACGGTTGATAGGTTACAAATTAGCAGTCAATAGGTGCTCCGTGTAAGATTTTTTTTTAATTTACTGATTGGTTTATAACTGTCTAATAAATCGCTCTGCTACTGCACTGATGAGCTCAGATCTGACCTGGTCACAATGTGCTATTTATTTATTTTTATATAATACGGTACAGATGGCAATTCACAATCACACTCTTCAATTCTCTGTATTTTACAGTATTTCACTGGGGTGTGTACGGCAGACGCTCCGTATAAACCGAGGCTAATAATAAACATGGTATTTAACAGAGAAAGACAACACTTCTGGAAGGAGTCTCTGGTGTCAGTGCTTTAAAGGTCAACACCGAACATTTGCATTTAGGAACTTTTTGCTTATTAGCTTCAAGAGAGGGGGGGAAAAAATGAAGGCTGGTGAGGGAAGTTTTTTTTTTTTTTTTTTTTAGCTGTCTGAACACAAGGGACAGTATAAATTAACTTCTCATGGGCGTATTTAAGTGCACGTGTTCATTCATAAATTTGTCTGAATCATTAGTAAACCGTGGTCGTATAAGGGTGGACATGTGGTGCGGCTGGAAAATAACCCACTTGGTAACGCTAGCGCTCACATATTCATTTAATCATAGTGTTACACAAACCAGAAGTTACAACCTGCTCAGTTATTACTCAGCAATAACATCCAAAAAGACCTTCCTACCTTGGCCCAGGTGGAGGGACTCTCCCAGCCTTCAGTTCATCGATGATGTGCTCGATATCTGTCGGCTTCAGATCCTCCTGTAAAGCAAAGAAATCGTATGAGCTGCCTCAATCATTTTAGGCTTGCTTCTTAAGAAAGCTAAAAATGTCGGTGGACTCTGGTGAGCTTTAATGAGTCACTGTATTTCCAATAAAGGTTCCTCTGGTTACTTGCAAGGGCCACTTTGCAGGTAAATTCCCATTATGAGCACTTTTTTCTGAAAGGATGACTGTCGGTGCAGGATATGATTCGCTTGTCACATAGTCACCAAATGCTAGCTGCCAGTCTGTGACATAAAATTAAACCCAGCAATTAACTTTATAAAGAAAGGTGAGCTTTGAGCGTACAGTATCAGACGGAACATAAAACACAAGTGAGATTTTGAACAAAGCCACAAGGGTGCATAGTGAATCAGGGACTGAAGGACGTGTTTTTCTTTAACCTTGTGGATACAGAGAGATTATTATAAAACCGTGTCTGTTGGGCTCCCGAGCACATAGCAGTGATTCTTAAACTTTTATCAGCCAGAGACTCATT
>JAOUQZ010000022.1:6561808-6573269 GCA_028564935.1 Neosilurus hyrtlii
GAATATTAAAAAAGTGATCCTGTGACCTTAAAACAAGCTCAAGGTGACCCATATACAATCCCAACCGATACCTTCCTAAGGTACACCCACTCACCAAATTTGTTTGTCACTTCCTCCCAAAGTTATCGTGCTAACAAGTCGTATGGACGGACTGAACCCATTTCTATACATCCCGCTCCACTCACCTGCAGTGAAGGTAGTACTAAAAATACAAAGATATAAATCTATAAACTAAAAATAAGCTTATTATTTAAATATATTCAATAATGTTTTGGATATTCATTAGATTAAAGCTTTTTGTTCCTGAATTTTTCACGTCAGGTTTAAGATGGACCTGCTTTTTGAGTTGGCATAGTTTGGGTTAAACTGGTTTAACTGATGATCAGTCAAATCATCCACTAAACGTAACATATCAGGCTCCCGAGTGGTGCATCAACAAGGTGTGTGACTATCAACCCGGATATCGCAAGTTCGAATCCGGATTGATGCCACAGCCATCCGTGACCGGGAGTCCATGGGAGTTAATTGGCGGAGCTCTCATGGGAGGGAGGGATGGCATACGCTCACTTCCCTGTCACTCACAGCGATCACCAGCCAATCATGGGCGTCTGTGTGCTCATTCGTACGAGGGGCGGGTAGCGCTTTCCCTCCGAGTGTGTTAGGCCGCCCCCAAATACGCATGCGCAGCAGTTTGAAAAGAGGTGGGCAGTAGCACTGCATGTCACGGAGGGCATGTGCTTGCTTACGCCCCTCCCTGGTCGGTGGTGGTCGTGTGATAGGGGAGGCAAAAGTTGATGGGTGGGAATTGGATACGACTAAAAATTAGGGGAGAAAATGGCGTATAAATAAAAATAAATAAATAAACAAATAAATAAAAACGCAGCATATTAACAAATATGACCCATAATTAATACTTCTAAAAAAAGTTGCTTTAAAAAAAAAAAAAAAAAAATCAGGGACTCTGTTTAAGATTGAAGACTTTTATTGAAACATTTCCATCTCTATGTTGTGCCATCACCTAGTACCCTGAACCTATAGCTCTCACGTCACCTCTCTAATCGAGATATTCGTACCCACAGTGAAACTCCCAACAACCAGGACACAGAGCTGATAATTTACTCTTATTAAGTTTCTCTTATATGGTTTGTATTTTACGTTTTCACCTGAATGAGGATGGGTTTCACTTTGGAGCCTGGTTCCTTTCGAGGTTTCTTCCTCGTGACTGAAGGAGTTTTTCCTTGCCACTGTCGCTGCGGGTTTGCTCATTAGGGATGTGTAGGGGGTTGTAGAAAAATGTTTAAATTCCTCCTTAAATTACTTTTACTATGTACAGCTGCTCTGTGACAATGTCAGTTGTAAAAAGCGCCATAGAAATAAAACTGAATTGAATTGACCTTACAAGTGGAACCTGATGACCAAATATTAAGTCCCAGCAAGTGAGTACTTTCTGTTCACCCATGTAAAGTGACATTTAATTGCATCATCACTCAGACAGCACTGTTCTACTAACCCACTGGCTGAATCAGATTTACCCAATGGTTCACAAGGTTTTTTTAATCATTACTTCATGAAAATTATCACCACAGAATCACCACAGAATCATTCCTTCAGGTACCCAACAAGCACGTCTTTATACAAAGGCTGGATACCTGAAATATATAATATATATACACACACAGCGTCTATATGGCATATTTATAAAAATAGTGTATGTTTGAGCAGTGGTTGGAGTTTATGTAATTTATGTTCTCTTCTATGCAAGCATCTTCTCAATTCAATTTTATTTATATAGCAATTTTTACTTTTGACATTGACACAAAGCAGCTTTACATAGTCAAATGTAATGGAAATAAAAGCTACCTTGAAAACAAACCTCAATAGCCATGTTTCTATCTCCGCTACACTCATAATTTAAGCTATAAATTGTAATTTTTGCATTAAATAGCCTTTTTTCCCCTTAGTAAAATAAGTTATTTAATCCAAGATGATACTTCCTGCAGCAGGCCTTTTTTTATTGCTTAAACTGTTTATTAGGAAATTCCTGCATTGTTTCATTAACATCTGAAGAAACTGACTGACATGAAAGCAACAAACCGCTACCCTTCACACAGAGTGGTCGTTTTCTATCATTTAACTAAGAACAGGTTACGGTCGGACATTTATGCATCAGAAACGGGGTTTATTAGAGAGAACAGCTGTTTAAGAGTGAAAGGAGGCGTGTACGAGAGGCATGTATTGACGTTAAAAGTGAACCATTTCAGTGTGACGTGCTGTAGAAGCCCTGCTGTGTTTTATTGTGGCAGTGTGACAAGATTTATGCATAATTACCGGGTTTTCCCTGTTAAAAAACATTTCCACTATAGTTTCCTGTGACATTTCATGTACCAAGTTGAATACATTTGTCAGTGGTGTATGTATAAAACCTTTAAGTCAGTAAATTCCTTTGACACGGTTAAACGTCTTTCACAAAAGTCTACTTGGGTGGAAAATAAGCTAAAAATAATGAAAATGAAAGAGTTCGTTGTCTGGAATAGCAAGCTGAGGTACGAGATCTTGAGGTCTGTGACTACGCGTGGTCTTTAGAGTCTCTCAGTTTAACAAATCGAATCAGAATGGTGCTAGCGGTAATGTTAACGTGTGGGGGTTCCCCTACGCCATTTCTGACCTAGACTGAAAGTTCTTCTGTTGCTGACAAAGATCCTCTCTGGGATTAAAGCACATCTTTATATATATATATATATATGGCATGCCCTTTTTTTTTTTATAAGCCATGCATGAAAAATAAGAGTCTATTATTCTGTATGTGTCCTTCATGAGAAGGTGATTAAAATGTTAAGTTTGAACATGTGGCCTCTTGTCTTACTGATTATTAATACTTTGTAGAAGCATCAGGGATTCATTCCAAAACCCCGTCTCTATTTATTTAAAATATTTAATACCAGTAACAGCCGACTGATCCATCCTACTGATATCAGGAATAAAAATAATAGGCATACTGTATGTCATATCCTGTATTTAAGTCAAAACACTTCTATCCTACTACTAGGGTCGTGGAGAGACTGTGCCTCTCAGCCAACACTGGGCGAAGGCAGGGTACACCCTGAACAGCTTGCCAGTCCACTGCAGGGCAACACTCACCCACAACCATTCAGACTCACACACACCTAACCACCAATTATCCTAATGTGCTTGTCTTTGGATTGTGGGAGGAAACCCAAGAACAGGAAGAGCATGTAAAGTCCCGAGCGTTTCTGTGAGGCGGACGTGCTAACCACCACGCCACCGTGTCGCCCTAATGCTAAGCTGCTTAAGAGAATTGTACTGTATATTACAGCAGTCTGGAACATCTCTTACCATCTAATACACGGTTACCAAAACTACTGCTTTGAGAGGGTGTGCGAATTTGAATGACAGATTTTGAAATAAAGATGTATAGCAGCTTCGTTCATTAAAAACAAAACAGAAACTTTATGTCTGACAAGTATATTTGTGTTAGTTCCTTACTTTTATTTAAAACACCATGAATTAAGAATAAATCAGCCGTGGTCTTAAATTTTCTCCCCAAAAAACATTACTTTGTGAATAAAATCATTATTTAGAGCAGATCCGTCCTGAACATCCTTCTGCACTTCTAAACCATAACATTTACTCGGGCGTAGGGTTCTGTTTAGTTTCATTAATGTTTAACGTGAACTCACTGACTCGTGCTTGACGTTCGTGAGGAATCCCAAGTGCTACTTTATACAGTGATTTGAGGTAGAGCCTCGCGATTCTAATAAACAGTTTACCTGTTATTGCTTTTAACTGCCTCCTATTAAATATTACAAGACTTTTAAAAATATTTTTACCGTGCCTGAGCCTAAGACTGACCACATTACAGAACAGCTTTTTTAGAAAAATATATGAGGCACTTGAAAATGGACAGTATATGTGAAGGGATATTAACTGCCTTTACATTCAGATACTAGATAAGCGTAGGTAGGTATCTGCTGCCACCAGAGCAAGTTGATTATTGATATCTAGCGATGGCACGCCAACTACAGCGATGCTTCTGTTGCCTATTCCACCTGTTTCAGAGCACCAGATGTCAAATATTTCAATAACTTCACACTGTATTATACTTTGTGTCTATTGGACAGAGTGTGAATTTGTTAGAAATTTACGGTTAAAAAGGATTTGATTATGAAATCATTTAGCGCCGGTTTCTAAAACTAAGTGGCGTCAAACCGTGGCAAAATCTTTGACGGTCATGATCATCACAATTCCACCAAGTTACCTCAAGATTATCACAATTCCATCTCGCAACCCCCTACGCTCATTACGATTCTTTCAAATCGTGGACATCGTGGCCCCGGTGTGAACCCTGGGTAACCTGTGGTGGACTAGCGTCCCATCCAGAAGGAGTTGAACTCCTAGGAAACCGGGATAAGCCCTGGTCTGATGGGCCAGTAGACTTGAGTGTGAAAAGCCCAATAGGCTTTACCCTACCTACTCGGAGTGAGTTTTATATCCCACTGTATGGGCTGAGCAGCATTAAAAAGGCGCTTATATTTGGTATAACCTCACTGGGACGTTTCACTCCACCTGACTGTGTTCAACACAAGAAATTTTAGTTCTGGTGATAATTTTGCACTGAACCCTGTATGATAGTGAAGGAAGCGGCGAAGCCAGTGTCACCTTGAAGGATACACCTCTAACACGAATGTACACACAATATGGGGCCCAATACATATCAAGCTAACGGGAGGTCAGGGAGTCTCTGTGTTGGCATGGCAACAGTTATACACTACTCATCCGTGGGTTGTTTGAGATCTCCTGCACTTCTGCTAACGGAGCAGAAATAAACGAAATATCTGGCCATATTATGTCTGACATGTCAGTTACTTGATAGTTTTATAAGCATTGAACGAACGTCATGTAAAAGCAACGTCACACCGAGTATCAGTGCTGATCGGCCCAATCACACATCCTCTCAGCACCGAGGCACGCTCAACACACAGAGGGCTGAACAGGTGTACTTACATAATAGTTGTCATTGATTTGGACCATTGGAGCATTAACACAAGCACCAAGACATTCGACTTCTATTAGCGTGAACAGCCCGTCTGCTGTGGTTTCGCCAACCTTGATGCCTGGATGAGAGAAAGCAATGGTGCAGACTTCATAAATAAGGAACAGATCAAATTCATCTGCTCAGACTACAGACATGCAGTAATGAAGCCTAGCTTTATCAGTGTTGTGGATCAGGTTACACGGACTCTGATATTTCGGTTTTAAAACTTATTTACTTAAAAAACAACAACAACAAAACCCAGCACTGTAAACAGAACACAAACTGAATGTGCGTTCCTTATGTCTGGGTGAAAGGTTGGCAAGAAATCTGATCCCACACTAACTCAAGGTTAGCTTGCAGTTCTTCCTGGACACACATCCAGGGTAGGAACATACTGTGAAAAATTCTCTCTTAATGAAAACACTCTGCTGGTAAAGCAGTGAATTAAATTTTTTTTTATTTTAGTAATTAAATCATCCATGCATAACTGACCAGCAGTGAACTTGAGCTTTAATCTATGACCACCCACAAAACTACTTAGTTCCTCCTTGAGTCACAATGGACATGAATGCAACGTTTGAAGAAAACCCCGTCGAAGTAGTTCTCGAGATAGTGTTCACATGAATGGCACATATGAGGCTGCCGTGACCTTGACCTTTGACCTTCCAAATCTAATCAGTTCATCCTTGAGTTAAGGTGGAAATTTGGGCAAAAGTAAAAATAAAAAAAAAAAACTTTCTCCTAAAAGTGTTCTTTAAATCATGTACACAAGAATGGCACACAAGGCACTAAATGACCTTGACCTTTGACCTCAAAAATCTAATCAGTTCTTTCTTGAGTCGGTGTGAACCTTTACGCAGAGTATGATGAAAACCTCTCAAAGCGTTCGCAATATTATACTTGCAAGAATGGCACACTTGGGGCTGCACTGACCCTGACCTTTGACCTCCAAAATCTAATCAGTTCGTCCTTGAGTCAAGGTGGACATTTGTGCAAAGTTTGAACAAAAATCCCTCAAAACGTTCTTGAGCTATCGCGCTCACAGAAATGACGCAGACGGAGAACCTGAGAACACAAGGCTGATGGCTCTGGCTATCGCGGAGGCATAATTACTATCCTCTTCTACCAAAGTGTATAATGTAGCACATTGTGTTTGCAGAAGGTTTATTATATAAACAGTTTATTGCTGTACATTATTTTCCACACCTGTTATCGGTGCACGCTAATTAATCTACACAGAAATACTTTCACAGTCAGCCAGATGTGTCCTGCAGCAGAGCTTACGCTACACCATGCACTATCAAATAGTTCTGGTTCTGTTCCTGTTGCAAATAAAAGGAAGCGTTACAGGGTCATGTGTGTGCAGTAACTCTCGTGAGCCAGTATGCCATGTGACTTTGCACTGTAAACATTGGGACCTGTTTATACACGTTTTTCGAAAGAATGCACATTCGTGATTTGTGCAATGCATCATTAGAGATAAGCAGCAGAGACCCTTGAAATGCTTCAGCAGGCCTATGGCAATGAATTAAAGCATCAGGTAAGACGTGCTCTCAAAGGGGCAGGATATCACTGGAGGACAACGTTCTGCCCCTAGCACACGACTGCCATTCAAATCGGCTTACCTAGCAAATGACTCCATTAATGTAGGTTTGATGAAGCATTTCAAGGGTCTCTGCAGCTGATTTCTCAAACCTGACGGAATCTGATGTGTGGTCTTGAGTCCATAGTAAAATTGTAGATACATATAAACCAACAGGTTCTGAGGTTGATAGTGCGACGTCCTGCGGTGTACAGACTCACTAGGGTTATCGCTTGCTCCTGCTGCATGCGCATTACTGTGCCATGCTCCATTTGTTCACTAGAGGAAAAATCTAGTAGCTTCCCGTTCATGTACATTCCTCATGACTGAATAATACTCATAATAATAATAATAATAATAATAAAAAGGAAACGATGTTTTTTCACAAGTGTCCTGGACAGCACTTTCTCCACTGCCTTTCAACCGCAATATGGTCATCAGTGCTTCCTTTTTTCTGACACTTCCTCAGTGAGCTGATGAACCTGCTGTCCTACAGAGACATCAGCCTACAAAACACCCTGTGCTACATTTGATCATCCACCACTGTGACCCCAATGAAGCCTGAAAGAAAGCAAGTGGTTAAATACAGCCTAAGCCCACAAACCACGATGCTTACCCAGTTTTTTCTGGATGGACTGCAGGATGCTGTCTGAATCGCACAGCATGCAGGGTGTAGTGGTGCACACCTGGATGTGGTACTTCCCAACTGGCTGACGGTTGAACATGGTGTAGAACGTGGCTACCTCATACACTCTCATGGGGGAGACATCTAAGATCTCAGCTACCTGGGAAATTTAAAAAAGCCACATGTGGATGATTGTTTGAGGGCGTTACCAAAAAAAATAATAAAAAAGGCACCACAGAAATTGAGTCAGGAGACTCCCAACTGTAGCCCCTCCACCTCAAATTGATTATATGAGATACCTTGGAGTTCCTGTCCCACAGCTCACTCAAATCTTGACCAACAAGGTGTTTTCACCTGCAGTGCTGCTCACAATTATTTTTTTTTGTATCTGTTTCTTTTTTCTTGTAAAATCCCAGGAGACCAACAATTTTTTCCTTCCGAGGTTTTCAACAAGAAGGCTAATCGGATAAATGCAAGTGATCTGTTCATGTAACACTTCATATATATTAGTGTATACTACGGGAATCTGATCCGGTTCGCTTGTTGGGGTTAATAAGCAATTATTGAATGAGGTGAACTATGACTGAGAATTATTCTGCCGAGGGATTGTTATCCACTAAGAGACGGAATAATTCCCCGTATCATACGAAAGTCTTTGATTGTTTTATTATTCATTCAAAATGTTTTTAGTAGACAATCGTGTTATTGTGTTGCGTCTGCCAAATGGTGCAATAATCATATAACTTATCCAATGGCAATGATGCAATAATTAGTACTAAGATGGACCCCCCAAATTTTTTTTAATAAGACAGTATTATTCATTCAAGAGTTTTCCTCATTTCTGATTGGTGGAAAATGGTGGTGTAGTGGTAAGCACTTCCACCTCACAGCAAGAAGGTTCTGGGCTCGGCTGTTTCTGTGTGGAGTTTGCATGTTCTCTCCAAGCTTGCGTGGGTTTTCTCTGGGTACTCCGGTTTCCTCCCACAGTCCAAAGACATTCATATTAGGCTAACTGACTGTTCCAAGTTGCCTGTGAGTGTGAATGGTTATGTGTGTTTTGGCCCTGCATTGGTCTGGCGGGCTCTTCAGGGTGTATTATGTATAATAATATCTGGTATTGCATCGTTGCTATGAGATAACAGAATTATTCCACTGCTGTCATCAAATAAGTTGAATGATTATTGCACGCTGATGATTATCTCAATGATATTGGCATGTGTGAGATAGTAACATGAATGTCTATTTTAAAATCATTTTGAATGAATAATAAAACATTTATAGAATTCAGTTTTCATATGATAGAGAATTATCCAGTCTCAGAGGGTGTTATCTACCTTGGCATTTCTGGTATAATTTTTGGTATAATTCTCCATATTATACTTTGCTTCATTTGATAGTTTATAGTGCTTATTATTCACTCAGGATAATGCTTCAATCAATTAAGCATCATGATAGAGCAGGCGGTGTGATCAGTGTCATGCTTTAAAAATACTATAAAAACTATAAATAGAATAAACTATAAAAATCTCATTTTAGTTTGTGTTTATGTTCCCATGTAGTAAATATTAAAAAAAAAAAATTTCACCACAAGCTCAGTGGATGTCGGTGAATTGTATGATCCCTTCAACGATCCCGCTCAGCGACTATTCAGCGAGATCCACCTCACATTCAACACATCATTGTTAATTAATGCCAAAATAAGTTAACATCACAGAAATTATAAAAAGGGCAACACAAAGAAGCTTGTGTCTGAAAGCTGAAAATAATGCCAAGCAAATTTTAGGAATTCTTTCTTCGGTTTCCTCTCACATATCTGAAAGTGAGCCATGTTCTCAGCATCAATATTTAGCATCTGCTAGTCTCATATTCTAGGAAGCATGTTCAGATCTGTCCAGACCAACAGGATAAATAGAGTAATTGAAACCCTGAGCATAACAGATGACCTGTATCAACTGATCTAGACATGTTACTGATCTCTGAATATGATCTCATCTTGTAATCATTACGTTTAAGTCATGAGAACATTTTATTTTTCCTGTATTGTTCAAGTTACCTGAAGATAACATGACCGAAAATAAAGGCATCGTCAAATTATACATGGCAGAGAAAACCTGGTCTGGAATGCTTACTTGTAATTGGATGTTCCTCCTGCCAATCATTTGATGGATATTCTCACTACGGGGACTGTGGGCAGAGCTTTATATACATGATAGGAATCGTTCAAATGCCAAACATGACTGTCTGCCTCACCCTCTCTCACTTATCTGCCAAACCGCGTAATCCCACTATTAGGGTTGCGGGGAGGCTGGAGCCTATCTCACCCAACGCTTGGTGAAGACGGAATACATCCTGAACAGCTCGCCAGACCACGACAGGGCAACACCCACAACCATTCACACTCACACCTAGAGAGGTCTTTGGACAGTGGGAGGAAACCTGCACGAGCACAGGGTGAACATGCAAAGCCCACACAGAAACTCCCAACCCTGGGACTCGAACCCAGGACTTTCCTGCTGTGAGGCAGCCGTGCTAATCACTACGCCACCGAATGCACTTTTAACTACTAGCACTTTTTAATATAAAATTATTTATACTAAATCAGTTTTACTAACTCAATTTTCTCTGAGGGCCACGTCACAAAATTTCTAGGTCACCAAGGGCCGGATAATCACCGAACATGCATTAGTTTAGATATTTGTTCTCTTTTCTCTTTCCTTTTCTGATGACACAATCATTTACGAATGACCGTTTATTTGAAATAGGTTGCCGCCACCTAGTGGAAGGATGATGAATTAGGTTTCATGCTAATGGTCGATGCAAAGAACATACGATAATCATATTCTTTGAAAGCTCTCGTGGGGCACATCGAATGAGCTGGCGGGCCGGATTTGGGTCACGGGCCTTGAGTTTGAAACCTGCATACTACATGTAAAATTTTTTTTTTTGCTAAATTCTTGAAAATGATGGAATAAAAAAAGTGTTCTTAGCATTTATTAGAGAAATATTAGGTATCCTGTTAAAACTGCAATTGTTTTTATGTAATAGTCTGCATTATTATACATGCTTTTTTGATGCATGTGTACTTTTTAAATTTATTTTTATTTAATAAATGATCACCGTAAACATGTGTTGTCCTCCCCTCAAGCTCTTTTACCTTGTTCATTGCTGAGATGGGAAGCCAGCCATGCTGCCTCTGAGCCAGGTCCAGGACAGGGATGGTGGCAGACTGCTTGTGACCCTCAGGGTAGTTCTGTATTATGGCTTCAACTCGCTGTTACAGATAGAGATATATATATATATATATATAAAAAAAGCCCAGCTAAAAAAAACATGCAACCACATGCTACAGCACTGAAAATCTGAAAATCATGACGAAGACTGAATTCACATTCTCGATTTTACCACTCTTTTCTCGGAGGACTTTTTTCAGATGACTCATGTTCCCCCTTAACGCCTGAAAACAACTGTATGTGACATATTTGCATATTCCACCACATCTACGCTGCCCTCCTCTAAATTAGCCCTGGACTAAAATAGCATCTTTTGATTATACACCCTGCCGTGCTGATACGTCTTAAAACGCACGACATTATGCATTTTATCACCACAAAATAATTTTTCAACACAGGCACAGAAAACATCTCTGGAGCTAATTATGGCTTCTCAGAGTGGTTACATATCAAAGCATACTCGGAGATCAGTATAATGAACGATGGGATATATTGTACAGCAAGCCGATGTGATTTCAGATAAAGTGAAAGAAATCTAGATCGACTCTCACCTTCATGTTCTCGGGTGTGAACTCAAACGGAGTATCGGGATTATTTTCTGGTGTATCTCTGTGCTGGGGGAAGAAAAGTTAATACAGTTTAAATAATTGTCTTTTCAGGTTGATCTGTGTTTAAAACCTTGCTTTTAAAGAAAAGTGAGCTCTGTAATGTAGAGCCGTTAACTCAGAGCCATATGCTTTCTGGTATCGGCCATTACGGTACAGCCAGACATCCTCTTCACATTGTGCGTGCTCTTTTAAATAAACCACTGTGACTCTGATCACAGGATGCTGCCCCCTGGTGAATATCATCATGGACAATTGATAAACATAAAAAGAGCAACACTGCAGAACTGATCTGACCCCCCCCCCCCGCCCCTTACAAAGTATTGGAGCCAGTTTTTTTTTTTTTTTTAATCTTATTTACTAGAT
>JAOUQZ010000022.1:6579282-6590918 GCA_028564935.1 Neosilurus hyrtlii
AGAGGGCCGAAACACACAACTATTCACACTCACACATTCACACCTAGGGGCAATTTGGAACAGACAATTAACCTAATTTGCATGTCTTTGGACTGTGGGAAGAAACCAGAGTACCATGATGAAACCCACACAAGCACAAGGAGAACATGCAAACTCCATATAGAAATGTGCTTGCAGAGCTCAGGACTCGAACCCTTGCTGTGAAGTGGACGTGCTAACCACTATGCCACCGTACCACCCACAAATCAGTCAGTAATTGTTTAAAATTACATCTGATCCTTTAAGACTCTGGGGCTGAGTGGCCAATCACTGGCCAGCTGAGTGCCTATTGTGACTTCATAATAACTAATTCTAATGTTGTTGCTTTTTCCTGTTCTCTTACAGTAACCATCTCTAGTGTTCTCCTTGTTTCATCAATTAAATGTTTTGTTAAATTGTATAACGTGCTTTGTAACATTAAAGCTTGGAGCTTGAACTTGAGTTTTAAACAGGCCACCCACAAGGTAAATTTTTTTTCAGGTATTGCATCCCTAAATTGCTGGTTAGTTGTCTGATATAAGGTTTATATTAACTAATTGCTGCATTTCAATTAATTAACTGATCAGTTGAATAAAGGGGATTAAAATTTTTAGTCAGTAGAGGGCACAGTGGTTAGCATGTCCGCCTCACAGCAAGAAAGTCCTGGGTTTGATTCCATGGCCTGAGTTTCTGTGCATGGTCTCCCTCTGCTTGTGTGGGTTTCCTCCAGGAAATCCGGTTTCCTCCCACAGTCAAAAGACATTAGGTTAGTTGGCTGTTCCAAATTGACCCTAGGTGTGAGTGTGAGTGTGAATGATTGTGTTTGTGTTGCCCTGCAATGGTCTGGTGAGCGGGTTATGGTGTACCCAGCCACGGCCCAGTGTCTGGTGAGATAGGCACAGCCCCCACCCCCCAACCACCCCCACATGACCCTAGTAGGATTAAGTGGTTCGGCAAATGAGTGAGCGATAAGTTTCTATGGATACGGGTGTCTGGAAAATGGCATAAAAGTAAATGTAATATAAATGTGTACTGGAAATTTTTTTTGCAAGATATAAGTGGGTCTCTCTCTCTCTCTCTTTCTCTCTCTCGCTCGCTCTCTCACTCTCTCGCTCTGAGACACGAACTACAGTATGTGTTCAGTGGTTGAGTGTCGGGCCCTCCCTCATTCCCTCCTATCTCACTTCCTCCCTCCCTCCCTCCTTCAATAATGGGATCAGCTGAAGGCAGGTCACCCAGCCAATGAAAAAGTAGGAGTGTCAAATGGACCATGCTGATTGGTCGGTTAGATCCTAAGCAGATTGTGAAAATAATGTGACATCAGGATGTGGAGGCAGGACTTCCAGTGGCAGCACAATAAACTGCCTCATAGTTCAAGTGCAGGGCAGTGCCCAGCTGTCAGTGCTTTTGAGAGTTAAAGGAACACGACGTTTGTAGTTATTATCAACTGCTTCCTCTTTTATTATTCATCTGACAAACATGGTTGTTCCAGGGCTTCAAGACATGGATATCCGAGTATTCCTTCCTCCAAAGGACCTTCAAAAGGTTGCTCATGTGCCTGATATGAACTCATATCTTGCAACGTACAAAAGGTCCACTGAGGAACCTGAAGGTAAGTAAAATGAGAAATAGCAGAAGTGAAACTTAAGAAAACATGCATACCGGACCACATACATGGGTGAAATTAAAGCTGAAGACTGTTGGTGACGGTTAGCTTATCATACAGTAAATATTGTTGTTGACCAACCTGTTAATCCACAGAGTTCTGGAAGGAAGTTGCTCAGGAGTTTTATTGGAAGCAACCACCCACAGGCAAAATGCTGCAGTATAACTTTGATATGACCAAGGGCCAGGTTTACATCAAGTTCATGGAAGGAGCCAAAACGAATATGTGCTACAATGTGCTAGACCTCAACGTGTTGGATCGGAACTTGGGGGAGAAAGTTGCATACTACTGGTGAGGACTAAGGTTTCCACATCACACTCACACTGATCATATCAGTGTTTCAACACCATTGTGTGAGGACAGTACCATGTAGCCAGTGTTTGGGTAACTCATTAATGATCTTTCTATTCAGTGAAATAAGCAAAGCAACACCAGTATACCTGATATGGAATTAGAGATATTGGGTACACAGTCCTCCGCATTGATTTGACCATTTTCTATATCCATACCAGAAAATGCTCTTTAAAACCAACATTAACCTGAAAAACTTGAGAAATGAACCATTATACTTAATATATACATCTATTAAGATTAACTGAGTAACTGAACGGTGACAACTTCTAAAATATTCACCTCTAGTACATTTCCATTAAGGCTTCTAATTGGACTGATTCATTTATCGAAAGCAATGTAAAGCTGAATCAATTTCCAGTACAAACATTTAACTGTGGACAAAGGCCATGCATTGACTCTGGAAGGCTTGGGATCTGAACTCACAACCTTCAGAACCTTGAGCTAATGCTGGTTTATGTGTATTCAGCAACTCAGAATTAGTTCAACAGTCTGTAATGTGATGTGAGACCAAAAAAACTGACTCAAGGTCACGTCTTATTCTGAGAAATGTGGGATATACAGCACCAGAGGGTACATGTGCACTGAGTATGAAACGTGTTATAACTCATATAACATCCGACATAAGAAACTTTATTGTCATTTACAGCATTACAAGGAAATTGGGTTAGACAAAAGGTAAATAGTACACAAGGTAATAAAGTAAAAATGACAAAAGTAGACACGAAAAAAATTATTGCTTCAAACCGTTGTGGTTCAGGGGCATTACATCACAAATCCTACATGTTTGGGAGGGAAGCCTGCAACCTCCCTTGATACCACTCATCACTTACTCATTTGCTGAACCGCTTAAACCTGCAAGGGTTGGAGACTATCTCAGCTGATAAAGGCGGTGGGTACACCCTGAACAGCTCACTGGACCATAACAGGCCAACATGCACACAACCATTTACAATCACACTCACACCTAGAAGCAATTTAGAACAGCCAGTTAGCCTAATGTACATGTCTGTTGGAGAAAACCGGAGTATCCAGAGTAAGCCTGCGCAATCATGAGTAGAACATGCAAACTCCACACAGAAATGCCTGAGCCTGGGAATGGACCACAAGAGCCTCTTGCTGTGAGGCGGACATGATAACCACTACTCCACCGTGCCGACCCAACTGAAACAGTAAATATAAAATAATAATGTGTAAACAGTAATGGAGATATATTTAGGGGTCTCCACGTTTTTTTTTGTTTTTTTTTTTACTCTGTCTATTATTATTATTACTTTTCCTCCACCTTTTTCCAAAAACCCCTCTCTCGTCATCACAGATTCCGACCCCACCTCTGTGACATCATCACAGATTCCGACCCCACCTCTGTGGCATCATCACAGTTTGCAACCCGATCACTTCTTCATTAGTCTTTTCTCTTGGACCCCGGGAATCGCTGCTTGCAGCTGTAATTTTGATTTGTTTGTTTAAAAAAGGGACAACACCCCTTAATGAACATTTAGATGTAAAGGTGTCAGATAGCCAACACTGGCTACATAAAATACATAAAAAAACACACTCACCTCACTCACAGACGGGGTTCACCCGGAACAGCTTGCCAGTTCAATGCAGGGCAGCACACACAAACCATAAACTCACACTCACGCCTAGGGGCAATTTGGAACAGCCAGGTAACCTGATGTACATGTCTTTGGACTGTGGGAGGAAACCGGAGTACCTGGAGGAAACCCATGCAAGCACAGGGAGAACACACAGAAACACCCTTGCTGAGCCTGGGACTTGAACCCAGGAGCTTCTCGTGTGGTGCAGACGTGCTAGCCACTACACCTGATCCAGTGTAATAGACACACTGTATACAATTGATCAATAGCAGGTATTAATCGATCACTAACAGACATCACGTCATGCATTATACAATCACTGTGTCTGTGCAAATATCAGCGTGCAATCACAGGATTTTTTATTGGGTCGTCCTAGTGAATACGATGGGGTGATCCTTGCTCCATCTTCCAGTCCAGTGCCAGCGAATGCTAATAATCTGGAACAGGCAAGTGGGTAGTTAATCATTAACCAAGAGCTGTTGTTGAGAGCCACGGCAAACTCTGTTCTGTTTGAAGCTGCCAAGACAGATCCATAGTCCAACAAGCAATAGAACCGAGTTCCTGCAAGCAAGATCCCGGTGGGTTTATATGACTTAGCAACAATGCATGCAGAGGTGGGGTTGGAATCTGTTCTTTTTTCTGCTCTTGCAAGAAATGATGGTAAACATGATGTGCCTATTTGTCTTACAGTGCTAAAATGACTCAGTCCAATGTGCAGACTGGTTTTAGTGCCAAAGCAAACAGTAGAGCATTGAACAGGCTGCTGGCCATATTGTAATTCAGTCATTTGGCTGTTCATTTCGCTTGTGCAATAAACATTTCTGTATTGCAGTCCAAACATATCATTGATGTACATCCAAATATAATACGGACAAGGCTGCCAGAGAACATGTTATCTTCTATTAAAAAAAGACTTTTTTTTGGATAAACTATCATGACGTAAGGAATAGTGAAATTAGCGTTTACCATTTAAGACCGACTTAGATATGCATCTAGATTACTTTCCTGTTTTCGTGAGTTCTTTACACCCTTGATGAAATCCATAAAGGCATATCATTGTAGCTTGAGGGTTTATTATTTCCTGATTGCTTTGTGCTGGTACTTTTAACAGGGAAGGGAATTCACCTGATCATCACCTCACCATCACATACAACCAGCTCCTGAAACAAGTGTGCAGATGTGCTAATGCTCTCAAGCAGCTGGGTAAGAGTCCTTCCTCTTTATGTGCCTATGTAATGTGACCCACTCTACCTCTCACTCACTCACTCACTCATTCACATTCAAGTTGCCGAGCAACTTAATCCTACTAGGGTCACGGGAAGGCTGGAGTATATTTCAGGTGACACTGAGGGAAGGCAGGGTACACCCTGAACAGCTCAACATGCCATCGCAGGGCAACACAGACACATCCATTCACACTCACACTCTCACCTATTTGGAACAGCCAGTTAGCCTAATGTGCACGTCTTTGGGCTGTGGGAGGAAACCCAGGCAAGCCCAGGGAGAACATGCAAACTTCACACAAAAATGCCTTGCTGTGAGGAAGACATTCTAACCCCTACGCCACTGTACCGCCCTGTAACCCATCACCACAAAATGAGGCCTAAATATAAAGATATGATAGAAAATGTATCTCTATATACTGTACTATAGTTCAGTAGCCACCAACCGTTTTCCTGGACATCTGTGTACCTTAAAGGTCAGATATACCTATCTTCAGACCTTTATTCTTTATTTCAGACACCACTGGAGCGCCAATGTACGATTTCTAATGCCAAAAATAACTCCAGTTTTTCAGGAAGCTGCTACCCCACCTACCCCTGAAGCACTGATTTCCAGTGCATGCACTGGAAGGTCTGTTTGGCTTCTTCCTCCTATTTATGGTCTTTCCGCTTAATGTGCATGTTCTGTTCTGATTGGACACCTTTCATTTTAGTGCACTGGGAGGCCGACTGGGATAGGCGGAGATACAGTTGTGCATGGGGGTGCAGGTAATCAGAGAGCCCAGCATGCTGTGCCAAAAATAAATAAATAAAAAAAATCAGTGCCATCCTTGTGTTCACAGCGATCTCAGACAGCCCAGAGGGAAACTTAACATCATCTAACTCAGATTTTCAATACACAAACAATTTTTAAGTGTCAAAAAAGTGGAAAAAAGTGTAACATCTCTCCTTTAATGAAGGTTTTCTCCCCAACCAAAATCTAATACACCTCTTTTAGCTGATTAAGAACTTCTGAAGTCAGTGAATAGATCGAAAAGTTGAAGCCAGAGTTTTCTGGTAGGTCGATCTCCAGGAAACCTTACAGACTCCACCACTGAATAACACATTATGTTTATATTTTCATTATCTTTGCTTATTGTTAATAGTCTGTCCCTAAATAAAGTCCAACTTTATTATTTGGTTAAAGAAATATAGTAACTACAGCAAAACATGAATAGATACAGCGTGTAATGGTTAATATGCAAAATTAATGAGTATAAACTGCATTTTTCTGTTTCAGGTGTGAAGAAAGGGGACAGAGTGGCCATATACTTACCTATGATCCCCGAGCTTGTGTTCACCATGCTGGCCTGCGCTCGAATAGGGGCAGTGCATTCCATTGTGGTATGTGTGCACCAGAATCTCTGTCATCTGCAGCACGATCTGCAAATCTACCAATATTGCAGAGCACGCCTGCTCCTTTTTGGAACCGTGCTTAGTGTATGCTCCTACTCAGTAAAACTCTGACCAAAAAAAAACAAAAAACAGCAAAAAACCAACACACACGTACATCAGAGAGCACCATCAGGATCAACCACAAAATTATGATTGCACTGCACACAATGCTACATGGTTGAAGTAGATAACTTCCAAGTTTCATGCTTTGTTCTGGGCACTGAGTGCATGGTAGAACCCTCAGTCTCCTGCCAGGACTATTTTTGCCATTCAGGTTCTTGGGCCAGGTGGCAGCTGAAGTTAAAAATACTCCCACATAACCTTCAAGGTTAATTTTACTGGCATGTAAAAAGTCTATTTTTAGGTTACATGGGTGTGAGGCCTCATTCCTTGTGTGAGGCCATTGTCCTACTTCCTGTAACTGAAACAGGCTCTTTGTATTTTGTAGTCTGTAGTAGATTTTATTTAATCAGCCAAGACACATCCAAACTTTGACGAATTAGTCTCTTGTAGAACTGTAAACAAAAGACAAAATTCTGAACTACTGCTCCTACCAAGTGTCATGCTTAGCACTTGTTGAGTACACCAGTATCACCAAACTCCAACCTCTTCCATGGTTTTGGCTGAAAGCTGGAATGTCCTCCATCTTCAACTTGATTTGTTGAAGGTCTTGATGTATGACATCATTCCAGCACTTATGCGGTCAGACCTGAGGGCGTCTCCAGATCCAACTCATAGATAACTCTTGCGGGGTGGTCATGTCTGCAGGGCAGAGCAACGTACCCGATGCTGAGGGATGATGCGGAGGGTGTTTAATTGGTGTCTTTTCTATAGGAAGGAAATGGGGATGCTGGGATTCGTTCGAATTTATGAATTATGTTACTAGTACTGGGCTCATGACTGAGAGGTCATGGGTCAAATCCCTGTTAGACCCCACCATGCTAAGACCCCTGGGCAAGGGGGTGAGCCAGTAGGCTCGGGTATAAAAGCAACAGACTTTTTTTTTTTTTATTACCTTATTGAATTCTAAACCAGCGCTTCATCCCTACCGAGGTGAGGGCCACTGGGCGGTAGTCGTTCAGGCAGGCGGGCTTTCATTCATTTATTTTCTGAGCCACTTAATCTTAATTAGGGTAGTGGAGAGGCTGATGCCCATCTCAGCTGACTCTGGGCGAGGGAAGAGTACATCCTGGACAACTCTCCAGTTCATCACAGGGCAGAAACACTCTGATGGCTATACAGCTACTCTTTACGAAAATCAGCAATGGTTCTTTTACATGCCTTTCACAGCAGACATTCAGAGACATGGCCAGCATTTTATAGGACCTTCCTGCTGTGAGGTGGATGTGCTAACCACTACATTACCATGCCACCCAATTTATAGATGCATAGCTCTAGTGCAAATTTATAGAATTATACACTGGGTACAAAACATGACATGGAGACATCTAATACTGAAAATCGTCTTGCGGGTCTCTGTGTAAATTAGTTTTTTTTGTTTCAGTTTGCAGGATTTTCTTCTGAGTCTCTGGCTGAGAGGATCGTTGACGCTCAGTGTAGTATCCTGGTGACAGCAGGTAACATACACACACTAACGTGTGACCTTGTGTACTGTGTTTACGAGGTCATTATCTTGAGATATCTCAAAGAGTAAATACAGTGCAGTAAATAAGAGGTGTGTTCCTCAGATGGTGTTTACAGGGGAGAGAAGCTGGTCAACCTGAAGCAGATCGTCGACCATGCCTTGAAGCACTGTCGAGAAAAGTGGGTGTCCTAATCCTCCTTCATCTTGAACCCTTTCAGCCAAATTGGCTTCTGTTTTCCCAAATCTGCCTGACCAAGCCACAGTCTAGGGCCAGTAGTAGCCATACTCCCTGCACCAGATGCCTTTATAGAGGCTTATCATTCCCATTCAGCCGCTCAGAGCCACGGCTACCGGTGTCAAGTTGCCGGGCAACAGCACGGCTTGGAGATGGAATGCATTGGTTGTCATGGCGACAGGTGAAATAGAACATACGTGCAACTGCAGAGATGAAGCAATAAAACGGTCGACAATGATGATGGTGAATAATCTAGTAGAAACTGTTTGCTATCATGAAGTGTTGACACTCTGACTCATGAATCGCAGAGATAAATGGATGCGATGGCCTGATGACACGTATTTCATTTCCACGCTACACAAATTACAATTCACTGACCTAAATTGCTGTGCCAGACATGATTAATCTCTTGTATCTCTTGAGACCATCTGAATTGACCTGGAAGCATGGTGGAGTAGCTGAATCATAGTTTCATACCTCCTCCATTAACTCATCTCTATGTATATCTCTTTCTCTTATTCTATCTCTCTGTCTGTCTCAGAAGCTCCTTTAATGTCCAGAAATGCCTTGTAGTGAAGCATAACGCCTTCAGGACTGCCAACACCTGCACTAAGCTACAGGTTGGTCGAACTATGACTTGTTTTTTTATTTTTCACCTTGCAAGATTGAATATAATTATGCCTCATGTCTTGCATTCGGGCTTTAATGCAGTGAATCTTTGTCCTTATCCTTATCTCTACATGTTTACTGCTCTGAATGTTCATATCTATATATGTTTTGTTTTGGGTTTTTTTTTTTTAATCTTGGCCAAGGGTTACTCTGTTTGAAGTTTGCTCACATCTGTTTCCTCCTGGTTCTCCTGGTTTCCTCCTACAGTCCAGAAACATGCATGTTAGGTTGACTGACTATTCTAAATTGAGCAAATTTAGAAAAGTTGTGAATGTGAATCATCAGAATCAGAATGCTTTACTGATCCTGGAGGAAACTGTGTAATGTGAATGTGAGTGTAAATAGATATTACTGTGTTTATGTGCTATGTGTATACGCCTTCATGTGCTAGTCAAAAAAGGTCCTACTTTCAACTTAAGAATTTGGAAATTACGAGTATATCATGTTCAAGTGCTTTCTTGTTGGAAGTGAAATTAAAAATGACGGACTCAAGGTTAACACCCTTTTTCCGTGACCATCAGACTCGTCCATTTACTGTGGATAGAACGATAAAGCATTGTTCGATAACAAATGAACATACCATCCATTACTGTACTGATTTGGGAACTGGGTATCAAAATTATTTCACTCTATTTCACTTTTCTCTCTGGATAAGGGCGTCTACCAAATGGTGTACATGTACCACACCTTCGCCCAGTGTCGGCTGAGATAGACTTAAGCTTCAACATGACCCTAGTAGGATTAAATGGTTCGGCAAAAATGAGTGAGACAATTACACAGGAACTCGTATTTGTTTACATCACAGGTGTCAAACTAAAGGCCTGCGGGTCAAATCCGAACCCATCACTTTTCTATTTAAAGAATATGATTATCGTCCCCTCTTCACATTACACGTTACCATGAAATGTGATTCACCTTCCATCCACTAGGTGGCAGCAACCTATTTCATATAAACAACTAGTCATTATCATGAAAGGAAAGTGAATAAAGGAAAAGTAGACAAGTGCCTAGACTAATCATTTTGCCATGATGATTTCATGCTTGCCCCTTTCACAATGGATGTTCAGTGATTACTTGGCCCTCGATGACCTTGAAATGTAATGATGGGGCCCTCAGTGAAAATGGTTTCATTCTTTACTCTGTATGTGTGAATTTATGGATGCATCATGGATCTTGCAGACACCATGGAATGCAGAATGTGATGTGTGGTGGGACGAGGTTGTGAACAGTGCATCAGAGGAGTGTGAGCCTGAGTGGATGGATGCAGAAGACCCGCTCTTCATCCTTTACACCAGCGGATCCACTGGCAAACCCAAGGTAAGGATGTTCTTTTTTTATTTGTGATCTTTAACACTGAAAACTGCAATCAAGGCTCATTAATAGCATTAAAAAATAAAAATAATAATAATGATACCATAGTAACTGTGTATTAATTAACGTGGCAGGATTCTCAGATTAGGTCGGCATGGTGGTGTAATGGTTAGCACGTCTGCCTCACATCAAGAAGGTCCTAGGTTCGATTTCTGGGCTGTGTGGAGTTTGCATGCTCTCCCTGTGCTTGTGTGTGTTTCCTCCGGGTACTCTGGTTTCCTCCCACAGTCCAAAGACATGCACATAAGGCTAAGTGGCTGTTTCAAATTGTCCCTAGATGTGAGTGTGAGTATAAATGGTTGTGTATGTGTGTTGGCACTGCAATGGTCTGACGAGCTGTTCAGGGTGTACCCCGCCTTCGCCCAGTGTTGGCTGAGATAGGCTCCAGCCACCCTGCAATCCTATTAGTAGGATAAGTGAGTGAGATTCTCAGATTAGAGCTAAATGTTTTTATCGGTGTCTCACAGGGAATACTGCACACTATCGCTGGCTACCTGCTCTACACATCTCTCACCTTCAAATATGTCTTCGATTATCACCATGACGATGTATACTGGTGCACAGCAGACATTGGCTGGATCACAGGCCACTCCTACATCACATATGGTCCATTAGCCAATGGGGCAACCAGTGTGCTGGTATGTTTTTTTTTGTTTTTTTTTTAAGATGTCATTTTTTTTTGTCTCTATTCTTTATTCCAGGCAGGCTTGTTTAATTTCGTGTGTGTGTGTGTGCGTGTGTGTGTTTTGGCAGTTTGAAGGCATTCCAGTCCATCCTCATGTGGGCCGGGTTTGGGAGATCATAGAGAAGTACAGAGTGTCTAAGTTTTACACAGCGCCCACTGCCATCAGGCTGCTTATGAAGTTCGGGAACGAGCCATTGCAAAAGTGAGTGTAATACCTGGACCTATTTTTGCACACACACCAGTCATGATGTCATCATTAATGCTGGAGATATTCAAACATCAATACCATCTGAAAGATACGATTTTAACCACATCACTTACTAGCCAGATTAGTTTACTATTTAACTGTCAATCACACAGCACACACACAGCACACTCGGGGGAGGGGGGGTACTGGAGATTATCTCTAACATTATTTTATTAGGAACACAATAACAACCAAACTCTCCATCCAAACTCTCCTACTCTCGTCCTCTTCCCGTTCTCATTAGGTTTGTGACTGTACGCGTGCGGGAGGGGCGCATGGATTTACACAAACGTAGTTCGCCTCGGTGGTGGAAGCAGATAGCCTACCTTATAGTGTAGTCACTTCAAATGTTATACTTCAGATGTTACGGAATACAGATTTGTATTTTTTCCAATATTGGGTGGACGTGTCCCCCCCAAAGAATACGTGGTTACATCCATGTGCATGACACATTAGGACGCAAATCAGTTTGCTGAAAGGCTGAAACCCGACCACCTCTGAACAAGACACATAAGTTGAAACGTCAAGAATGGGCCAAGAAATATCTGAAG
>JAOUQZ010000022.1:6599889-6612988 GCA_028564935.1 Neosilurus hyrtlii
GTGTGTGTGTGTGTGTGTGTGTGTGTGTGTGTGTGTGTGTGTGTGTGTGTGTGTGTGTGTGTGTGTGTGTGCTGCAACAACTAATGACTTCATGTCTCCTTAAAACACACAAATGTGACTTAATATCTGAATATTGCATGAGGTGATGCTAGTCGTGCCATTAGCTCTAAAACGAAAACAGATGCAGCATTAGCATTAGTGTTTGTTAACCAGCTAGACACCTTTTGAACTCACTACAGCCTACTAACACTGACATTACAGTCTCCCAAGAGTGGCCCTGTTATGCTAAAATTGTTAGGTGTTAAACTGTGAGACACAGAGAAAGCAGTCAGTGTTAGAAGTCCACTAAGTTTGTTACTCTTACAACAAATGTGCTGCGTTACAGTATCAATAGGATCGATCCAGCATGACCATGTTAGCTGTCCCAGCAAAACGAGCAAGATTCTGCTAGTCAGCCAGCATTAACTAGTTTGGATCGGTATGGAATTCATGCTACATTACGTTGTCCGTTGTCCCCCCCTGCTTTTAGCACACAATTGACCATTATCATGCAGCAATGACACGCACAGTTTAACTCTGTTAACACAACATGGAAAGAGAGAGAGAGAGAGAGAGAGAGAGAGAGAGAGAGAGAGAGAGGAACTGTTAGTTTGTAGTCTTCGAGGAGGTCATTTATGTAGGCATGTAAATAGTTCGCCTCTTAATATGGCCTCCACTGAAAAACTGGAAGGAAGGGATAGAAATGGAGGAGGACAACATCATACACACAAGACGCATAGCAGAACCTACTGGAATCACAACAGGGTCATTTTAATTGCCTATGAAAATATCCACAACATCCAAAAAGCTAGCAGTATGTCCAGACGCATGTATAATACCAGTGTAAGTGGTTGTGTTAAATGCTGTATGTTTAGGCATTAGGTTAAAAGAGATTTATTTTAGAGATATAAAAAGTTATATGCTGCTAGCTTTTTCTTTTGTTTTTAGAGTAACATTCTTAGTTATTGATGGAATTAATTCATCAGACAGTGATATGCATGCTCACACCTACACACACCATATAACCCACAACACCCGCCGGCTGAAACCTGGTCTTTGTGAGAATGGTTTGGCATGCAGTGCTATAGAGTTCCATAAAACACAGTCGGACACGACACGGTGAGGTCGCTCTGAGGGTAAACGTCATAGAAGAGGAACTTACGGGACAGCTCGTGCGTGCGAGCGGCATTATAGTCCCCATGGAGCAGAGAGTAAGACAGTGTGGTTCTGGAGACAGTCCGGAAAGGGAGACAGGGCAAAAGACCAATCAGCACAAAAATATAAATCTTTAGGATACAGGAAAAGTTGGCAAATGAAATGAAAAGAAAAAAAAAAACAGCCTGTGTGATCAGGTTCCATGAGAAACATCACTGCAGGCTACAGGAAGTCCACTCCTCTTGCTGTGGGACCTGTAAAAGGGGGGGGGTGGGTTTTGGCATGACCATCCTCACTGTCCATTCAGAGAAGAAACATACCAAGTATACAGGACACCTTAGTGTTTATAAATACTACGATGTACAATATGTGTACCGTACACCACTGTACACAAAGACTCTTTTGTTTTAACAGTTAGCCCTCACTGTTTGCTAAACCCCGTCTACCTTAAAACGCCCGTGTCTTTTCAATCATTTTTTTCTTTTTATGATTTGAATTTATATTAAGCCATGTGCATGGCAATTATTGTATAAAATAGTCTTAGGAATTCTAACATAGATGAAGGTACATAGCTTGCTAAATGTCAGCTAGCTATTTAGTAAACGTGGAACCATCCTTTTTTAAATAATTAAACTTAATTATATAATAATTAAAGTTTACAGTTTTTGAATTTTAAATTTAAACAGCTCAAAGAAGGAGGCCATCTGACGGACATGGCGTATGATCAAAGCAAGACTTTGTCCTGTTTGTGATTATCGTGTCTACAACTTGACCACGTAGTTTAAAACAGTAATACTCTAAAACAAAAGTCGTGTGCATTAGTGAAGGAAGGGGGACCGGGTTGTAGCCTCCTTGTAGCAGCTAAAGAGTGTAGCGTCTTGAGGGGCATCCACACAGGAAGTAGTGAGTATCAAGCAACCATGTAAAGCCAGCGAAAGGAGTAATGACAGACACAAAGTGGGCAGGTACAGAATGAAACTGAGCTGGACTTTTATGCAACATGATTTCAGTGATTCCTTGTCAGCTCTTTTGATTGACAGATGCTAACAAACACTGAATTCCCCCAAAACATTTTTTGGGGAAACAATGAAGATGAGTTTATGAGAGAACACAATTCCTTCTACATCAACATGGAAAAGCAACTCATTATAAATATCCTGTGCTTTATGGCTGCACATAAAATTTTATTAAGGATAATAATGATTCTTCGGCTCACATTTTCAAGATGGTTGACATTTCCTGTGAGTCCACATTTATACACCTTAAACTCTTCCCAGTTCTTGTTGCACAAGAGTCCATTCTATACTTGCCAATAATAATAATAATAATGATGATATTAAGCTATTTATTATGATAATAAAAGCTAAGATAAGCTAAAATAATATTTTTTGATTTGGATATACTGTATTTATTTCGCACGGGAAATTTGACTTCTGCATTTAACCCATCTACAGTGAGGTCAGGACACACCCATAAACAGGGGGGCTTGCTCAAGGGCACTTCAGCAGTGAAGGTGGAGGAAGGGAAGGTGCTGCTTATTCTCCCCACCGCCACACATTTTTCCTGTTGGTTCGGGAATCAAACCAGCAACCTTTCGGTCCCAAACTTGCTTCTCAAACCATTAGGCCACAACTACCCCCCAAAGAGCTTACAGCACCTAGTATTCCCAGGTGGTCTCCCATTCAAGTATTAACCAGGGCCAACCCTGTTTAGCTTCCAAAACCAGAGGAGATCAGACGTTCGCAGGGTGGTATGGTTGAAAGCATATATAAGCCAATGATAATATAGGCTATCAATGAGTGAATGAGCTAAATACTCCAGCTCGCAGTTCTAAATTTCAATTTAGGAAGTAATACTGCTCACGGTTTCACTCAGATATATTAAAAGCAGAAAACATGTGAGAGGGTTACCTAGGCAGCCAGTGCTGGCCTCGAGCACTTTGCCAACCAATTTGATTGCGTCATGAAGTGATTCGCTTGTGGCTTGATTAGCTTGCCACTCATCACTTCCTGTGTGTACGCCTCTTTACACCCAGCAGTAACTATGTACTTCAAAATAAATAAATAAATAAATATATAAAAACAACATGGAAAAACAGAATGGGTTCAAAAAGAGTCATAGGAATGCGTAGAAATTTTTAAAAATGATTTTTCATTATTTTTGAGGAGACTCCCCCTATACCCCTATACCAGGACCCACATACACAATGCTAGTAAAGTTACACACATGTTACTATGCTAAGTAGATTTATAATCACGTGCACAGTAATGCAACATAACCTCTGCTTTTTAAGTCTGTGGACACTGCCTTGCTTATCATGGGTTTGTGATTTCTGGGTGCTCTTGTTTTTACATTCAGTTGGCAGCTGCCTATCTTCCTGCATGCCTGGATATGTGTTTTCCTACACTGGTTATGACGTATGATTTATAAAAGGTCAGCTCTTTGCTACTTTATAAGATTATCACTAAAACTGAACTGTATATCTGTGTGATTTGAGCGAAGGCTCGAGCTTCCTAATTGCTGTTCGCCTACAGCATTGTGGACAGACATTTCTTATATTCACTCAGTGTGTTAGTCATCCAAATGGACAGTCTTTTAAGCATCCACAAAAACAGAATCTACAACATTATGCATTCGAACAACTGTGTGGAGCTGAGCGCAAGTCTGCAGCGAGAAAACGGAAAGCAGCAGATTTTGTTAATTAATAAGCTGCAGCACAGCATCTCTGTCCCATGCTTTCTAGCCAGAGGCACACAAAGGCATGCAGATTTGATTAATTAAATACTCTGTCCCCACCACCTGCATGATTACACCAATCCAGACTCCAGCTTAGCTAGAAGTCACTAGCATTTCACTTACAGTGCTGGAAAATATTCCTAACTCCCAAACGACGAAGGCTGTCACACACTTTTGTCAGTAAGAACAAATCAAACAGAGTGAGAATAAAACAATTTGTAAAAGATGTTTAAGAACATTGTACTTTTACCTCAATACATCCAGGTTTGTCCACTTCTCCCGTTTTGCTCGGTGCTGCCACGGGTGAACCTTGCTTCTTCTCCTCCCTGAAACCCTGCTCCAACAGTTTCTTATTCAATATCCGTGCTGCATTCTCTGCTATCGTGTAACCTGGTGGAGCTGACAAGTCCTGCCTGATGCTAATCGTCTCTGGGTTCTTCTCACCCTGTAATTCCACTATGAGCTGGATAGGACTGGGTGAGCGACCCCTGGATGGCCTTTGCAAGTCCTGCGGTACTGCAAAATTGCCTGGTTTTGGGTCCGAAACACCTGCAGAGCCACTTTCCGTAGGCCTTGAGCGGCTGGGCGACTTGTTGAACTTCTGCACTTGGTCATAGCTCACTGGGGTATGGTCGATGATGTTGAAGAGGCTGGAGAGGCCATCGTTGATGGTGGTGTGGACAGGGCTGTCGCGGGTGGTGGTGGAACGTGCCCATGCTGACTCACTGTTGCCTTTGAGAGACTGAGAAGTGGGCGTTGGAGCTCTGGATGAGGTGGCAGGGGGTTCGGGTTTGCCTTGTGCATTATTGGTGCATGAGGGTCTGCGCTGGAGCTTGGGTGATCCGTACTTTGGCGAACAGCATGACCGCTCAAACTTGGCCTGTGTGGCAGGTGAGTACTGTGCCTTCCTGAGGCTACGTGAGGGTGATGAAACAGGAGTAAGGCAGCGGCGAGGGCTGCTGGTGAGGGTCTGCAGTGCCACATTCACACTCTGTGCGGTTTGCGTGGCACGTGTTGTTGAGCCATTGGTCTGGCATGCTGCGTCACGCATTTGACGGTCTGCAGGTCCGCTTCCGGTGGATGTACTGGAGCGGATGGCATTCCGGACAGAAAATGCCACCTCCTTCATATCATCACTGAGATTCCGAGACAGTTCGAGCTCAAGTGAGGATGAGTAACCCATTGCCGTGCACAGGCCTGCATGTTCACCACCTTCCAAATGTCTCAGTTCACATGGCCACCTTCCTCCAAAAATGTCCTCCCCTTCATTTTCTTTGCTTACTCTGGAGAATGCGTACTCCTGATCTGATGGTCCTGGGTTCAACCTTTCTGCCCTAGTGGGGCTGTGGAGGACACGCACTCCAAATTGGTCAGGCACTGGGGAGCCTCTCGCAGCCAGACGCTGACATTGCTCCAGGCTGCTTGTGGTATTAGTGGTTAGTGTGGCACTGGTGGTCAAGTACCAAGCGGCTGGCTGAAACGTATCTGATGAAGAAGGGATGGATCTGTGAGAATCTGCTCTTTCAACCCATGCTTCCACAACCTGTGGGGGCAGCACAGGGCCTGGGATTGGACAGGAGGACAGTGGGGATTTGGAGAGATCCCAGCCTTTGCTGTTAAACTCCTCGATATATTTGAGGTCATCAGGAGAAAGAGGTGGAGTCACGTCATCCCGCCCACATTCACCTGACTTGCTCTTATCTGGCAGGAAAGGGGAGCTGTCCATCAAACGCTGGAAGTCACTCATAGAGCAGACTGATTTTGCCCTGTAGAGATAGTTACAAAGATAGATAAGCTACTCACAATTGTATATCTCTTAAATGAAGAACAGGAAGCCATGTTTAAAACTCTGTGGGTGGGATGTCCCAGGGTGATAGCAACCCCACCTTTGTGACATCATCATCGCACACAGACAAAAAAAAACAGCACAAAGTCCTGACCCTGTAACATACTGGCAGGACATCGTGACAGACAGAAACGAAGTGACAGAGGGACACAGAGTCTGGTCCCTGGTGGAGCATCCTTTACATGGGACATCCCACCATCAGAGACATAGAGACACATATACACTCATACACGGTGTCGGGGTACCTGAGAAGGCTGCCACTGCTCATGTCATCCTCAGCATAGAGTACAGGATCCGCTCTCTCTGAAATCTCATTTAGTGCCTATAACACATACACACAAACACATGTGGACTCATATACACACCCAGGAATGCTCATCACCAATTCCCCCACACCCAAGGCTGTGGTGTCATGTCTTACTTCATTGAGACAGGGGAACCTCTTCTCACTGTCCAGCCTGGATGAAGGGGGAACCTCAGCCTCGTTTGGTGGATCTAGAGACAGGGCGTCCAAGAAGAGGTTCTCACTGGGTCGTGCTCTTCTCACCGAGTAAAACAAGAATAGCCCATACTTTAATTTCCATACAGATAACATGCTCTGGATATAAAGTATACATCACACCACCAAAAACACTGTATTATACATATTCACTTGTGGTATTAATTTATATTATTCAGTCAAGAGATTTTATTGTTTCTGATTGCTGGAAAGCCATCGAATAATTCTAGGTATTGCATCATTGCCATGGGATAACTGAATTATTGCATTATTGCCATGGGATAACTGAATTATTGCATCATTGCAATGGGATAACTGAATTATTGCATCACTGCGATGGGATAACTGAATTATTGCATCATTGCCATAAGATAACTAAATTATTGCATCAGTGCCATGGGATAACTGAATTATTGCATCACTGCCATAAGATAACTGAATTATTGCATCAATGCTGTGGGATAACTGAATTATTGCATCACTGCCATAAGATAACTGAATTATTGCATCAATGCCATGGGATAACTGAATTATTGCATCACTGCCATAAGATAACTGAATTATTGCATCAATGCTGTGGGATAACTGAATTATTGCATCACTGCCATAAGATAACTGAATTATTGCATCAATGCCATGGGATAACTGAATTATTGCATCACTGCCATAAGATAACTGAATTATTGCATCATGGCCATGGGATAACTGAATTATTGCATCATTGCCATAAGATAACTAAATTATTGCATCAATGCCATGGGATAACTGAATTATTGCATCATTGCCATAAGATAACTGAATTATTGCATCAATGCCATGGGATAACTGAATTATTGCATCATTGCCATAAGATAACTAAATTATTGCATCAATACTGTGGAATAACTGAATTATTGCATCAATGCCATGGAATAAGTTAAATGATTATTGCACGAGTGGTACGTCCAACATTAAAATATTTTGAATGAATAATAAAACGATTAAAGAATTTAGCGTTTGTATGATATGGAGAATTATTCTTGGCCTTTGGCCTCGGCAGATAACAACCCCTCGCCCACAATATTCTCTATATCATACTTTGTCTCATTTGATAATTGCTTATTATTTAATTCTGTGTACTCTTTTCTACAGTAGATTTTTTTAATTTAAAAAATTTAGCATAAACTGCGATGTACTATATTTAGGTCAATATCAGGGAAATGTACCTCTCTTCTAGCGTGGCCTCTGAGTCTGAGTGGGAACGAGACACTGCACATGGAGCTCCTCGAGGGGAGCGTGGAGATCTGGGAGCCTTACATGGACTGTCCTGAGGGGAAAAGACACATGGTGTTCCTCCTTCAGAGTGACGGAGTGGCATATCCCTCTGCAGCTACAAGTACAGAGGTATAGGGGAAAAAGAGAGAACAGACATATATGGTGTGGAACGGTGACTTAGTGGTTGGCGTGTCTGCGTCACAGCAAAAAGGTCCCAGGTTCGAATTCCAGGCTTGGCCATTTCTGTGTGGAGTTTGCATCTTCTCCCCTGATTGTGTGAACTTCCCCTGTGCTTTCCTCCGGAGGACTCCGGTTTCCTCCCACAGTTCAAAGACATGCACATTAGTCTAACAGGCTGTTCCAAATTGCCCCTAGGTGAGAGTGTGAATGGTTGTGTGTGTATGTTTTGGCCCTGCGATGGTCTGAAGAGCAGTTCAGGGTGTACCCCACCTTCACCCAGTGTTGGCTGAAATGGGCACCAGCCTCCCCGCCACCCTAATAGTATTAAGCAGTTCGTCAAATGAGTGAGTGAGAAAGTGTTCCCTTATCCTGGTCATTAAACCCTATGACCTCTTTGACTGACAGAAAGGCAGTTTGCATTCATAGTGTTTTCCTGCAGTAATCAAATCTGCACGTTACCTGAATCCGTTATATTTTGTCACAACACACAAGCTTTTACATCTCAAGTATTGACTGACCTTCTCCATCTTGCGGCGAAGGTCTTGTATGCTGCGCTCACGTTCCTGTCGCTCCCTCTCGAAGCTCTCGAGGAGCTCGCTTCTCTCTCTGGTCCATCGTCGCTCTCCGTGCCGAAGCTTCCAGCGCAGCTCCAGAGCCACGCTGTGACTATCAGCCAGAAGCCTCTTCTGCTCCTCACGCTCCCTCTCCTGCTCTCTCTCCCTCTCCTGCCACAAAGAGTCCATTCCTCCTACACAAGACGCGCCTCTCGATTCCTCCAGCTGATAAGATAAAGAACACACACACACACACACACACACACACACACACACACACACACACACACACACACACACACACACAAAACCTGAATATTTAAAAAGGCGTTTTATTTTTAGGTAAATTTTTTACGGTAATTGCTAATACGGTATCACTGAGAAACAGTAATTTCTTCTAACAGCAAATTAATAGACAGCTGTTGGGGTAAGGAATATGAACAAACTTTAATTATTTAACTTTCACAAAAGATTAGGCCTGATTTTTTTTTTTTTGCCTGGAGGTTATTTAGTGCTCTGCCCTTTAAACCACTTAGAGACCTCTAGCCAAGGGCAAACATCTGTAAGGATCATCTTTAAGGATCAATTGTGCTAGGAATGAGTGGGTTCAGAAGATGCTACATATCGCTTGGCGCGGCTCAAAGTGCAGACTTCACCTAATCTGCTGTTATCATGGTTAAAATATGTGAAACTTTAAAAATCACATTTTAGTTTGCTTTATGTTTCCGTGTATTATAAACTTTAGAAGCGAGTTAAAGAGATGGTGTTACACTGCTTTGCATATGCGCTCAGCTCAACTGTGCCCATCATGATTTAAAAAATAAACCATTAAAGTCCCATTTTAATGTGCATTTTGTTTATGTTCCCATGTGTCATCATATGTTGACACATACAGTAAACATTAATTATGCTTTTAAAGGTGGCAGTGGGGGAGTGAGCTGCTCCTTCCCTTCCTCCACCTTCATGGCTGAAGTGCCCTTGAGCAAGGCACCCAACCCCCAACTGCTCTCTGGGTGATGCAATGTGTGTGGCAGCCCACTACTCGGTGTGTGTGTGTGTGTGTGTGTGTGTGTGTGTGTGTGTGTGTGTGTGTGTGTGTGTGTGTGTGTTCACTGTATACGTGTGTGTGCTCACTTTGGATGGGTTAAATGCTAAGGCAATAATTTCCCTTGTGGGATTAAACAATACAGCAAAATAAAATTAAAAAAATATTAATAATAAATAATATTTATTGTTAAACCATATATAAATGAAATGTTATTATGAAATGCTATGGCTGACACATGGCTCAATATTTTTTTTTTTTTTTTTTTTACTGTAGTACAAATGTCTGACTAAAAATAATCAGCAGATTATGTAGAAAATAAAAAACTAATGAACATGAAGGCAGTTAAAAAATGGCTGGAGGCCCAGAGGGTGTTAAAAGGCTTTGACACGGTTTGTGAGCCAAACCTTTTAATATCTCCAGCTGTTTACAAATGGTCATTTACTGTTTATGACTAAAAGCTTGAAGAAATATCTCAAATCTAAAATAAAACGCGGTTCCTAATGACTGAAGTTGATGTCTTACAGCAGAAAGGTTACTTTAGTATTTTAACATTATAACTTGGCTTGTGTTTGGCTCCTCATGATTTACAATAAAGCATCAGATCTGATTACTGATAGTCTCAGCCTTAACCCAGGTGTGTGTTATACCTTTGCTCAGATGTTTTCACATAGAAATGTCTATCATCATCTATGCTGTTTGTTCACATTCCGTGTGTGTGTTAATGCTGCTCTGAGTCCTGACTTGGGCCTGTCAGTACCTGTGCTATGTGGCTCCTCATCTCGGCACGTTGTATCTCCCATGCCGCTCTCTCGTTGGCCAGCGTCTGCTGCAACTGACAGCATCTCTGGGCCTCCTCCCGTAGCTCCGCCCTCAACTCCTCCAGAAGAGAACGCAGGGCATGAAAGACCCGTCGACTGTCAACCGCCTGAGAGAAAGAGAGAGAGAGAGACAGAGAGAGTGAAAAAGAGAGAAAGAGAGAGAGAGAGAGAGAGAGACAGAGAGAGATAGAAAAAGAGAGAGAGAGACAGAGAGAGTGAGAGAGAGAGTAGTGGATATGAAAAAGAGAAAGGGAACACCAGTATAATTACGAATTATTCATTGGTTTAGTATATACTCCCCAGGAACATAAGAACGATTTTAATAGTGTATTTTTACATTTATAAAGCATAACAACAACTGACACCTTTTAAAAGTCTTATTCTTGCTTTTTAACTTAAAAAATTCGAAGGCCATATTGTGTCGAAAATAAAGAATGGAATATATAATAATAATAAAAAAATTTCTAGAACTTGTGTCGGTGATGGTGAGTTTTTGTCCACCATTTTGATTCAGGCATAATCTGGAGTTTTCAAGATTTTCAAAGTGAGGTAAAGCATGATATAAAGAATTAATCGGTCAAGTGGTTGTTATCATATGAAAGCAGAATTCCAAAATCATTCTATTATTTATTCAAAATTTTTATGCTAAATAAGTAGACAGTCACGTTACTTTGCATGTGTTAGTTGTGCAATTGTCATTCAACTTATCCAGTGGCTACAATGCAATAACATAGTTATCCCATGGGAATGATGCAATACCAAGAATTATTCGATGGCTTTCCACCAATCAGAAATAAAAAAGAAAATCTCTTGAATGAATTATACATTTACAGTCACATTTATGGCATTTGGCAGACACCCTTATCCAGAGTGACTTACATTCATCAACAATTGAGGGTTAGGGGCCTTGCTCAAGGACCCAACAGTGGCAGCTTGGTAGTACTGGGACTAATAATAATATTGTTCATTATCCTGAGATGGGGCGGCACGGTGGCATAGTCGTTACCATGTCTGCCTCACAGCAAGAAGGTCCTGGCTTCAATTTCAGGGCCAGAATGTTTCTGTGTGAAGTTTGCATGTTCTCCCCGTGCTTGCATGGGTTTCCTCCAGATACTTCAGTTTCTTCCCACAGTACAAAGACATGCACATTGAGCTAACTGGCTGTTCCAAATTGCCCCTAGGTGTGAATGTGAATGTGAATAGTTGTGTCTGTTTGTGTGTGTGTGTGTGTGTGTGTGTTCACCCTTTGATGAGGTGTCAGGGTGTGCCCGGCCTTCGCCCAGTGTCGGCTGAGATAAGCTCCAGCCTCCCTGTGACTCTAATAGGATTAAGTGGTCAAGTGGCAAATGAGTGAATGAGTAAGTGATTCTCCCAAGATAATAAACCAATCAGATTGTGCCGTTCTCATGTAGCATATACAAACATTGGCTGCTCCAATTAGGTTCTACTTGGCAATTTACAGTTGCCAATCACCAGCGATTTTGGGAGGTGAAAACCAGAAAACCTAGGGTCAAAAGAAAGAGCAGGAAACTGCAGGGTCAAACAGAGAACAGAACAGAACCGGGGACCCTGGACTTGCTATATACTCCACTCTATTCACCCCACCCACTTACTAATTTATTTGCCAAGCCACTTCATCCAATTAGGGCCTCAGGGAGGCCGGAGCTTATATCAGACAACACTGGGCAAAGGCAGGGCACACAGCTCGCCAGACCATTACAGGAACAACACCCACCCACACACACACAACTATTCACTCTTACATTTACATTTATCCAGAGCGACATTTATCATTTGTTTTATACAACTGAGCAATTTAGGGCTAAGGGCCTTACTCAAGGGCCCAACAATGGCAGCATAGAGGTACTGGGGATTGAACCCCCATCCTTTGGATCACTAACCCAGAAACTCAACCACTGAGCCACCACCGCCTCACAAAGGGAAATTGGAACAGCCAGTTAGCCTAAAAGTGCATGTCTTTGAACTGTGGAAGGAAACAGGAGCACCCAGAGGGAACCCACACAAGCACAGGGAGAACATGCAAACTCCACACAGAAACAGCCGAGCCCAGGACTCGAACCCCAGACCTTCTTGCTGTGAGGCAGACATGCTAACCACTACACCACTGTGCCGCCCTATGTATTGACCCTAATTATATTGGTGTGTTTGTGTGTGTGTGTTTTTTTTTTAAATGACTAAGCAGTCAGTACTCTTCACGTGTCCTTCTGTATGCGTTCTTGTTTTTTATTTTCTATTGAAGAAATTTATCGGGATAAATAAAATTCTGGTAAACCATGTGAGGTAAATGGAATGGAAATGACTCATAATTGCTGAATCACTGACTAAACTGTGTGCTTTTGTACTCTGCTTGCGAGTGTATTAAAGCCAGAGAAAGTGTGGGAGATTATGCAGAACACAATTTCTAACTGAACCTCTCCTGAGGTTTTAATCAACACCACTCGAATCCCACACAGATCGCTCCGACTCACTCCATTAACTATTCACTTCCACAAGTCTAGAGTGCAAAAGAGAGCATTCAATACCACGTGAGGCCAAAGCTTCCATACACACTCACCAAGTAGTCATACTTATTGAAGACGACAGATCTAAACTAGATACTCGAATTCTATAGAAGTTTCCTTCTTTCGTAATTGTTTTATTATTAATCCTAAATAAGTAGACAGTCACTGGACAGACATTGGATAAGCGGAATGCAATAATCATTCAACTTATCCAATGGCAATGATGCAGTAATTCAGTTATACCACAAAAGTGATGCAATAATTCAGTTATTCCATGGCAATGATGCAATAATTCAGTTATCCCATGGCAATGATGCAGTAATTCAGTTATCCCATGGCAGTGATGCAATATTTCAGTTATCCCATGGCCATGATGCAATAATTCAGTTATCCCATGGCAGTGATGCAGTAATTCAGTTATCCCATGGCAGTGATGCAATAATTCAGT
>JAOUQZ010000022.1:6613088-6633085 GCA_028564935.1 Neosilurus hyrtlii
TGATGCAATAATTCAGTTATCCCATGGCAGTGATGCAGTAATTCAGTTATCCCATGGCAGTGATGCAATAATTCAGTGATCCCATGGCAGTGATGCAGTAATTCAGTTATCCCATGGCAGTGATGCAATAATTCAGTGATCCCATTGCAGTGTTGCAGTAATTCAGTTATCCCATGGTATTATTGCAATAATTCAGTTAACACATAGAATGACACCGGGTGAAGGTGGGGTACACCCTAAACAGCTTGTCGGACCATCACAGGGCAACAATCACACACAAACACACACACAACTATTCACACTCACACCTGGGGCAATTTTGAACAGCCAATTAGCCAACTGCTTGTCTTAGGACTGTCAGAGGAAACCAGAAACCCACACAAGCACGGGGAAAACATGCAAACTCCATACAGAAACGCCCAAGCCTGGGACCTTCTTGTTGTGCGGCAGACGTGCTAACCACTACACCACGGTGCACAGTAAAGCTTTTTTCACAAACAACCTGCATTGTTTGTTGTTGTATAAATTTAGCGGAGCTCTGACAGAAGCGACTTGCGTAGGTTTGGGTGAGGTGAATTTGAAAGCCGCATAGTCGTGTTCACATATTAAATACATTTTCTCGGTCTGTTGAGGGGAACACAGACACAGATACACCACTCGCCGAGCCTGGGACTCAAACCCAGGGCTTTCTTGCTGTGTGGTGGACATGCTAACCAGCTAGAAAGTAGAAACAGCTACTGCGTTATGTTATGTTTTACTGTACCTCTTTTTGGCAGTGGAGTTTATCCTGGGACATTAAGAGTGGAACGTGCTCAGGGACGTCCCCCCACATGGCCTGGGGACACACTTTGTCCTCCCGTTCAGTGTCTTCCTCAGCACGTTCCCTGACTATTCCAACCTCAGGGATGCTTTCCAACCGTTCATACTGAACAAACAGAGCAAACAGAATGACAGTGTTTCTCATTATGTACTTCATTATGGACACATGACACACAAGCTTCACTGTTAAACTAACACTGTTGGCATGATTACGCAGATGAATTGGAGTGATCTCTTTCTGTTAATTCGTACGAGCTCACAGGGCTTTCCCCATTCGCTATCATCATAACTGCTATTCAAAATGTTCTGTCCTCATCCAGCCTGACCTCAGCTCCCTCCTCGGCTGCGTCTGTCCTGCGCCCAAGCCTCCAGTGCATGAGGATCCAGCGCAGCTTCATGTAGACGATTATCGCATTCTGACGGAACAGGCGCACTTCCTGTTGCAGTAGAGCTCTTTCCTGTGGACATGCGGGCTCATGCGACTGCAAACCATGCAGCTCTAGACCTCGACGTGCCTCCTGATGTCTCAGTTCTTCTTCCTGTAAGAAAAGACAGAGGATGAGAGGGTTAAAAGGCAACAAAATGTATTTATTATGATTCAGAGGAGCTGAAAACGCTTTATAGTGCAGATAAAAGTGCTGAGTAAGCAGAAGAAAAAATATGCCTGGTGGAAACTGCTATATATTCATGAGTTCCTATGTAAGTGGGGTTGTTTCTGTATCCGGGTAAAAAAAGTTTTATTACAATTTTGTGGTCAATATGTTTGCAACATTCCCTTAAAATGAATCACTCACTCATTTGACGATCCACTTAATCCCATTAGGGTCGCAGGGAGGCTGGCGCATATCTCGGCGGACAGTTGGCGAAGGCGGGGTACACAAAGTGATTGCTGCTGTTCCTGACGGATGGTGATTTGTCTAGACTTAATCTTAAATCTAGACTTCAGTTTTATAGTCTTTTAAATGTTGTAAGTCAGTAACTGATGAAAAGCAAAATGTAGTACCATAACAACCTAAATCAACAACTGCATTATTGAAGGTTTATTGTTTAAGCCCGCAAGCCAATAATTATGTCTGCACGATTCTAAATATGCAAAGTCGATATCGGGGCCACAGTGGCATAGGGATTAGCATGTCTGTCTCACGGCAAGAAGGTCCTGGGTTCGGGGCCTGGGCTTGGCGAGGGCTCTCCCTGTGCTTGTGTGGGTTTCCCCTGGGTACCGTGGTTTCCTCCCACAGTCCAAAAGCATTCTCATTAGGCTCACTGGCTGTTCCAAATTGCCTCAAGGTGTGAGTGTGAGTATGAATGGTTGTGTGTTTATGTGTGTTGCCCTGCAATGATTTGGCAAGCTGTTCAGGGTGTACCCCACCTTCACCCAGTTTTGGCTGTGATAGACACAGCCTTCCCATATGCCTAATAAGATTAAGGTTCAGTGAGTGATAAATGAATGAAAGTCGATGTCAGTACATCATACGTGACATAATTATTTATTTCACTTATTGTTTACACAGATAAACTCATTCTCTAACAACTCTGGGCGAGGGCGGGGTACACCCTGTTCAGCTCGCCAGGCCATCGCAGGGCAGTAACACACACAACCATTCACACTCACACCTACACAGCAAAATCCCCAGTGTTAAATTAACACCCAGAGAGTATATACGAGAACATTGGAATTATATATACACTCTGGGTGTTAATTCAACACTTGGGATTTTGCTGTGTAGAGGGATCAGACCGATCAGCACCGTGGATGTTTTTGGACTGTGGGAGGAAACCCACACAAGCACAGGGAGAATGGGGGACTCCACACAGAAACACTCCGAGCCTGGAAATAGAACCCGGTACTAACCACTGCTCCACCGGTCCGCCCCCTAAATATTTATAATATATTTGATTTAATGTTGTGGAACAATTTCTCAAACACGTTAGTTACTCGTTGTTGCAGCTGTAAACAGGTGTTCCGTCGTCACAGCTTCACATGGTACTACTCTGTTGGCAAGACCTTCCTGTGTTTGAAATCCTGTTGTTTTAACCTCTGACCTCCAAGGTCGCAAAAATGCAGAGACACATAAGAGTAACCAGATCAAAAGTATAAAGTGTTATTTTTAATAAAGAAAAGATCACCGTGGTGGATGAACTGCTGTGTATAAGAGATATAATGCACTTCACATCACGCTGTTATGGGAAAACCATCAACCTTGGGGTGGTAATTGCATCTCATCACCCTGCTGTTTATTATTTCCTAAAGCATGATGCCCCATCATGTTTTATTCCATAAGTATCATTTATCTCTAAGCACCCTGCGAAAAACCAAGAGCATTACGGGTGATGTAATAGACAGTACAGGATGCTGTGACACACTATAAATGAAATCTGATCTGAGATTCAGCCTGGTGTATTATTAAACATCAGCAAAGATTTGTGTTGCAAAAATGTAAAGTATACTCTGACGAATCCTGTTCCAGGAAAAACAGTTTGGAACATGAACACTTTGGATATCGTACACATCCCATCTTTAACGGGATGTTCACCCGAGCAAACTGAGCTCAACACAGGGGACGATCCAGGGTTATGTGAATTTTAAACGCTAATAAATCCAAGAAATCTTAATGTAAAATTATAGCATTCTGGAAATTCTTTAACGGAGTAATTATTGAAAGTTTGATTAAAATTAGCAAAATACTTTTTAAGATATTGCGGCATGGTGGTATAGTGGTTACTGCAAGAAGGTCCTAGGTCTGCACAGTAGGCAGACTGGCTGTTCCAAATCACCCCTGGTTGTGAGTGTGAGTGTGAATGGTTGTGTGTGTGTTGGCCCTGCAATGAGCTGTTCAGGGAGTACCCCACCCTCGCCCAGGGTCGGCTGATATGAGCGCCAGCCTCCCTGCGACACTAGTTAGGATTAAGCGGCATCGAAAACGAATGAATGAATTGACTGGAAATTATTGGGTAGAAAGCGTACGCAGAGAGCGCAAACCTCCACCGAATTCATCAATCCCCCATGTGAACCAAAATGTTCAAAATCATTCCACCGTAAAATTTTGAAGAATCCCTAAAAAGGTTTCTCAATCCTTGAAGATACCCATCAACTATATAGAGGGCTCAAGAGGAAACTATGACACTCGGTCATCAAATACAGCAACTGAGAGACAGCGTTAGTAACAAGCGCACTCAGAGAGCGCAAACCTTCATCTGGCTGAAAAAATAAAATAAAATAAAGGCCTGCTGGGCCTGCTGTGATATGACACTTCCGAACAAATCATCCAAGCTCACAATGTTAAAGGATCTTTACAAAATTCCTGGATCCAGAATTCGATCCGGATCATCTCCAGATATCTAATAGAGTCTTCCTTATTCAAAGCTCTACCTCTGGTGCTAACAAACAAATCTGCCCAAGGGTAAAACATAAGGTCCTTGGTGGAGGTAAAAAAAAATGTAATTAAATAAAATAGAAAAACACATAAGGTTGAGAGGTTTAATAAAAAGATTCCTACAGTAGTTTAAAGATGTGAAGCTTGGGCTTGGAATTCATTCATTCATTCAATCACCAAACCGCTACATATATCAGACTATGGAGCCTATCTCAGCCGACAGCTCGCCAGTGCATCACAGGGCCAACACACACACAACCACTCACACACACCTAGAGGCAATTTGGAACAGCCAATAAGCTTAATGTGCATGTCTTTGTGGGAGGAAACCGAAGCACCTGGAGGAAACCCATGCAAGCAGGCAACAGAAACGCCCTCGCCGAGCCTGGGAATAAATCCCAGGACCTTCTTGCTGTGAGGCGGACGTGCTACACCACCACTACACTTGCTACATTTGAATTATTTTACATTTACTGTTTGGTGTAGATGCTGTGCTGAACATTTTATACTTTAGCCTTTTGCTGAACATGAAACTGTCTGAGTGACCTTCTGATGGATAATTTGTCACGACTCATGCAGACAATGGCGACTACCTGAGTGATGGACGAAGGCAGGTTGTCTCTCTCTTCCTGTCCTGCTCTCGTCCTCCTCTCGAGATCCAGACAGAACGGGGTCTCCCGGGCAGGAGTGCCCACTTCAGACAGGCTAGGCTCCCGGAGCTGAACATGATCGCAACACAGAACACAAGCTCTCAGATCAGGCTGGTCCACATCACTACAACTGCCCTGCCTTTACGTGATCCATGTACAAAGATAACGTATTCTCGCGGTCACATTAACTTTAATACTTACACTGCTCTTTTATTTCATATTAATTGTAAATGCCATATATATATATTTTTCGGGAAACATGAGGAATGTAGTCAGTGGCCTGGTTCTTAGCGGTGACTCAGTGGGGACTTGGTGTCCTAGTAACACTCTCGCTGTAGTCTCAGTGTCAGATACATTGAGAGAAATGCAGAACCAGTAATTTAATACACCCGTCAGCTCCTTCAGCCATGATACGACATTTGCTTCGACTTTGCCTGCCATTGACGCAGTAAAATCAGCACTCAGGTTAGCGCAGATGGTGTAAACGGTGCGTGACCGCTCTACAGGACTCCAAAATGTATAGATGTTCGGGCTTCTTTAGGACGTACATTTTTATTCATGCATTTACTTCTAAAAGTGACCTTGTTACTGTGAACGCTATGAAATTACGGCAGCACTTCATCGAACAAACCAACAGCAGCTCGTGACCATCGACTTTGGTGGAGTAGGACGTCAATAATCAATAAAACGCAGGGAGAAAAATTTAAAGGCAAGAAAAAAAGGATCACACTTGATTTAACATATTTATTTTTAGGGTAACAGGCAGTTTAGATTTGCATCTTTTGAGCAGGTTTAGATGTACCTACGTATGTTTGGTACAGAAATTGGGAGCATTTCCTGCTGCTTCCGCTATTCAGAAATACTCACAGTTGCACTGGGTGCAATTTTGGTGTAGAGCAATCTTGGGTTTTTAAGTTCTGCTGCTGGAGGGGTGAACATTTTTTTGTATCCAGCCGAACCAGGAAGTAGTGCACAATGTGTCCTGTGCACAAATGTAGACGTGCACCATTTAAGTATACATGTCAGGATGAAAAGGAACCACGTTGTTTGAGGTAGCGTAACACTAAGCTAATTTATTCATGTATACACAGCAGGGATCCCGGGAACAATATGGCGGCCGCTCAGAAACACCTTCAGCATAGCAGAACCACAGGAAATAGCCCGGGTATCTCTATATGCCCCCGCCACAGGTGAAGAAAGTAGTACTGGCGCCAACATCACCAGGATGCAATGCCCACCATGGTGCCCCAACACTCAGAGCGGATTCACAGAACAACTAATTTCATTAACCAGGGTTGACAGATTACAGCAAAATTTATATCCTGGGTACCTCTAAAAAAACAAACAAAAAAACTACTTAAACAAGCTTTAAATACCAGAGACAGTTTGGCTTCATATTCTTCAGCATGGGAAACGATGCCGCCTTGTTTCAGAAAACATCATGTCTGACGTACAGACAACATACGATCCAAATCCCCCTTTACTCTTTGCATATCTTTAAAACATAAATTACAGTACAAATGGTGACACCTGGCAACCATGTCAATAACAAATCTCCAGTGCTCCTTTTCTGGGTATGGGGCAGCGTGATTCTCGTCCCACTGGGCCTCAGTTTGCTTTTGTTGCAGTTCCCATTTTTGACCACTAGGTGAAGAAGTAACTGTAAACAGGGGCAGCGACTATGCGGCCTCATAATGTGAGCAACACAAAGGATTGGAGCAAATCAGTGGAAAACTGGCTAAAACAAAAAGAAAACAGGGACAAAAATTAATTGTTGTTCAATTATTATGAAATTTTAATGGAATTTAAGATGTATAGAGTTGTGAATTGGAACTTATATGATATACGGTACATGTATTCAGTTCATGGACGGACTCTTCCCCACCTGCAGGTATGGACGAGCTGCCAGTGGTACTTGCACAGATTTTCCACACAAAGGCTTCATGCTAATATTGACCTGCGAATCCCAGCATTCAAAAGATATGTGCAGGAAGTACAGGAGAGGTGTGTGACATGCTAGCCCAGTGCACCTGAGGTACGTGAGTGGTGCATGAGTGATGAGAAATCAAAGCCAAACTGAAATTAAAAGCAGCGGCTGTGACTAGCATGATGTTCGCAAACACAAAGGTGAGCTACGGACAATGGCATGAGATCATGTGACCACCACCAGTCTCACCAGTCTCATTCATCTATAATGTCAAATGACTGCAACTGCTTTCAGAGTTTTTTTTTTTTAAATAATAATACAATATGAAAAATACACATATACAGCTACAGTTCTTTGTGAGGACTTTGAACCCGACACACTTTTTCACTGGACAGTTTTTTTAAAAACAGCATGCAGTCTAAGATATCAGTCATAATAAAATTCCTTTAGGACATATTAACCTTTACTCTTTGTTATTTAATGTATAACCTGATGCATGAGCTATTAAAGAAACAGCACTGGATCAGAATTAAAGGAAAAATCCACCTGAAATTATTTGCATATTCATTTTTATAATGAATAAGATTAAAACATAGCTTTTTTAAAATGAATTTCTGAGATTTTAATGTTCATTAACATGTTATAATAGTCTTCTTTTCACTTTGATTACCCACAATGCTCTTTAAATACAGCACATGCACCCCATATTCCTCATAGTCCTTATTTCGAAAACATTCCTACTAAACTGATAACGTGGATAATGAATATTATTATTCCTGTAAACATACAGCCGTATATTAATTTGTTGTCTAGGTGGTGTGTGTGCAGTGCATAGATATCTGATAACACTAGATACAGCACGGGCATACCTCAGCATCATAATCGACAGCACCAAGTCGCCGCCCTCTTGGAAGTGAGAGCGAAACATGCCGGATAGATCATTATCATACGTACAGGATGTACATACATCTACATTTATAAAAAGAATTGGTGCAGCACGTTGTGCATTAACATGAAGTTTCATTTCATTTTGATCTGATTCATTGTTTTGGTTTAAATAAAGACATCATTCAAAAACGACACGTGAAATCAGTAGCTGTCACAGACCAGCTAGTGTCCGTGCTTTGATTTGTACTGCTTGCGATGCGATCCCAGTGCCAATCACACTTCCAGTATGGCATCATAAAGTTCCATCTAAACTGCCCAGCCAAAAAAACACAACAAAACGTTGGACCACCTTTAGTTTTGCTTACAGCATGAAATCTCCATGGCGTTGTTTCAACAAACTAAACCAGCATAACGTTTATTTCAGTCGGGTTCATTTTTCACCGACGTCTTGAACTGATGACGGGAAAACTCAAGCACTCCATAAAGTCACATCCCGAAAACTTTCAACAGGGTTAAGGTCAGGACTCCGGGGTGCCGATATATATGTGAAAATGATTCCTCGTGCTGCCTGAACCACTCGCTCATTGTTTTATATCCATTGATGTGATAACCTGCTCATTGAGTACATTCAGCTCATCAGCCGACTTCATTTTACTCCCACATGACTGTTGCTGAGCCTCGACCCGACCAACTGGAGCAACAACGCCATGGATACTGTGTGCTGTAATCAAGGCTATAGGCAGTCCAACAAAATATTATGTATGATATCTATGGTACAATGCACAGAGCCATGAACAAGCTGGGTGCTGTAAAAACCTCCAACTGAGACGCATAATTAGGAACACATGCTATACATAATAAAACCTGAATAATATCAACGTATCCCATGAGTCTTGATGCAATATGCTGTCTACATATCAAATGTTCATATCTGAAATTATGTGAATTAAAATTTTAGAGTACAAATTTTTAACTGTTTCACCTTTAATCTGTTTAAACAGATGAGTTTCTACCCATCCATCACATTCAACATGATTCTGCTCATTTTCTCGTAGATTGAACTGTGATGAAGGTACTAAAGTGCTGGAATCTCTGTAGTTTGAATATTAAATCAAATTCCTCAAAAAAAGCTCTTATATTTGTAAATTCTTCTACGACTATGTCCTCTCCGTGACGCAAAAGCTACATTGCTGGATTCTTGAAACAGATTATGCTTAGAAGCTATAAAATACTCTTAAACACCAAGGGAAACTACCTTCATTTTTTTTTCAAATTGTGTTTGAGCTGAGGAGAAATTTTAAGGAATGTTCGCCTGTAAATGCGTGACATCAAAATGTTGTCCTGTCCGTGATCCACTTATTTTCTAATCTCTTCCCACAAGGATTATTCATAAAACCAAAATAAAAATAAAGTTTGCAAACCTGCAGGTAAACATTACCGCCACGTTGAGTAAAACCTCAAAATTTTAATTATTTTCAGTGTCATGGGGATTTAGTTCTCAAAAATGTGTCCGCCCGTGACACAAAAATACTGCGTTCTTAGAGCTTATAGTGTCTTAAAGTGTCTGTGTACATCTAAGTTTTTTTTTTTTTGGATAAAAAGACACTAAATGTTGCTGAGAAATAAATAAATATGTAATATATTTCAGGGTGGAATTTTCCAGTAAACCTAATAAAGAGGACATGCATCATTCTCTCGGATTTAAGTCGTCAAATCATGAAACAATATTCTGGAGAAATCTTCCTGTTTGGAAAATATTCTGAACAGCTCCTATACTCCTCACCAGTGCTTTTCTTAAATTATTGAAATTTTTAAAAAGCTGAAACATTAATAAAAGTCATCGGTGCTTTTCTGAAGTCCAGGAGGGAGATGGACGAGGCACTGACCTCGACTCGGACACTGTGGGGCCTGCCGTATCTACTGAGCGCAGGCGCCTCCGGGCCATTCCACCGGCCTAGGGACCACTCGAACTCCTGTCTCCGGCCGGACTGTGAGTCGGGGAGGGAGGAAAAGGGAGGAAAAGGGTGGAGGAGAGGACGGGTGGACAGGGGTGGTGGGGTCAGGAGTGAGGCGGTGGAGAGTGGAGAGGGAGGCAACGTGGGGAAGGAGGTACATGAAGTGATTGGTGAACGACAACAACACGATAAGACACTGAATTAAAAATCATAGTACAAAAATGAGTACTGGTTAAAATATAACTCAAAGAAAAGAAAAAAAAAGAAAAGACAAATGACTGACGAGCACAATAAAATAAGAGATGATAATGGAACCATGGTGGACCGAGACGAAAATGCACAGAGAAAGAAACAGGCAGAGCGGGCTACAAGACGAAGAAAAGCGCGAAAAGAAAAACCAACTTGAAGATAGTGGCGTAGGAGAGAGACGAAAAGAGGACGAGTATGAAAATGAACAGAATCATGGGCTGAAACATCTGAAGGAAACACAAAGAAAGAAGGAGAGAGAGACAGAGAGAAACACAGACCCACAGATAGCGAGAGAGAGAGAGAGAGAACGAGAGAGAGCGAGAACGAGAGAGAGAGAGAGAGAGAGAGAGAGGGTGAGGGGGCCGGGAGAAAAAAAGAATGCAAAACACTTGTTATGAAGCGCATGCAATGAGGGATACATGAGTCTAAAAACCAACAACCGAAACTGTGCAGTGAGCGCTATGCTTAGCACTAAAACAAACACACGCATGAGTGTGTGTATGTGTGTGTATGTATATGCATGAGTGTACACTTCAGCCATATTGTAAAAGCAGCATGCATATGAGATGCAGTTCTTAGCCAAAAGCCTTATATATCAAAGATTTTATCATGAATCACTGAGTTACAGCTGACGTCACAATAATGTACCACATACAGTACAAATCATGGCTTCATGCTCGATGTAATGTCTGTAGTGGTGTATGGTTCGGGTGTGCTGTTACGGTCATGAATCCACTAACTTTCAGAGACTGCGTTCCAGGAATAAGAAAATAGCCTTTTTAAATATATACATTAAGATTTAAGGACCCATACATAACCTTAATCGGTTTCCCATTCATTCCATAATTTGGTCCCACTCACCAGCCAGATCGCACAACACAACAGTTAGCATCCATAAAGGCTAAGGCTAACACATGTACAGTATATTACAAGAGTGAGATTGTCAGTGATTGTTTGGCATTAGCTTAACGTATCCCAGTCTCTGTCCTCTCGCCGGCTTTGCCTTGGCCGTGCCCCGTGTGCCTTTTTCCCATTTGTCATGTTTCTAGCCAGTACAGTCCTTTGCTTGTACCCTGGTTTTATAAAGATTTGCCTACATAGAGTAGTTTCCTAATTCCCTCTTAGCCTAGATTCTGTCGCATCCCGATTATTAGGCACGCTGCCTTTTAATTGTTTCACTTTAATCTAACTCTCTGTGCTTAATGACGGTAAACATCCAACCTTGGTTATGGAGAAACTGACCCATCAGATCCAGCTAACTGGGTAATTAACCAGTGTTTTCTGAGTGTTAGAGAAGGGAAAACACTAATATGCAGGACAGAAGTACTCCAAAAACCACAGAATATATCATGGTAGGTTTTTTATTTCTCTGCTCACTTTCAATAATTCAATAGTGGTATACTGAATTAAGTACTTTTTTGCGATTGTCGCGGGGTCTAAAATGGCAAATTTTTGCGGTGAATTAAAAAAAACTTGAAATGCGTGTTATATTTATAAGTTTATTACAATGAAATTGCAGGATTACATGAAACGTGCAAAAATAGTCGCGTCCGCATTTTGATGTCCTCAGAGCATAAACAGTATGGCAACGTGTGCCACAACATTCGTGCAGAGGACTCCTATGATTGGTGAAACTCACGGTACAATACAATGATTGGCCAAATTTGAAAACTTGTGGTGATTGCTTAAAATTGCGAAATTTCACAAGGATTGGTTGAATATGCGTATTCCTGGAGGGACTGATACACTTAAGCACTTGTAGGGACAGAAGTTCAGCGACAGCGATGAGAGCGTAGGAAATGGAAGAGGAAGTGTGGATGCATGGGGTAGATTCAGTCAACTGTTGGTATAGACAACAGCATTTATAAGGCATGAAGTATTTAAAATTCATCTGGGAGGAGTGGGGTAAGGGGGCCTGAAGGGTCTTTGATAGACTATGGGCGGTGTGTGTTTCTGTTAGATTTGTGGAAGCCTACTCCCACCTGTCAAGTGTTGCCTCTTCAGGCAATTCAGGTTCACAGGTTCACCTGGTTGATGCGCCAGTTTGGAGCCCCTACAAAAATAGCCTTCCTCCTACAAAACCTTAATTTATGTCCAAATCATGACTGTTGTTGGTAAAAACATTCTTTTTTTGTATATAAATGTATATACTGTACGGTACATCAGATACACTGAAATGGAAGCAACACGCATCTCACTGTTTCCCTCTGACAGAACGTCTGATTGGAAAGATTTGAAAAGTGAGTTTGCAAATTAACAATTTTGAAATTTCTGAAGTTAAAATAAAAAAACAATGGAGTGTGCAAGCTGGAATGCTCTCCATGACTGAAGCATAGTGAAGCAATGAAACTGCACTGTGGGCTGTCAAGCTGTAAATGATTCCCATGCTTAAACATGCCACTGTGTATGTCGAGAAGCAAGAATACTGCCTCAGATAATAACTACTATGATCCAATTGACATTGTATGAATGAGGCACCAACACTATTATTGCCCAAAAGTATGAAGCTACTATCTCTGGAGAACAGGTTTTGGGTTTACGGTGGATTTCTCCTTAAGGGATACATGCCAGGCGTGATTGGGAGATTGAATATGCTTGGTAAACTTTATTTACTACAAAGGAAAAGACTTACTTTGCCATTCTCACTAAGCTTAGAAAGAAGGAAGCAGCAGAAGGTGATCTTAACCATGTCTCAATGTAGCAGTGGTAGGAGATGCTGCAAGACTTGGGGGAAGATAGAAAGAATAAAATATGGTCTACCTGAAAATCTGTCGACAGGTCCCTTCCCAGTGTTCCAATAGGTGAGTCACGAGACATGGAGGTGACCGTGGACAAAAAGCTGCTTGACTCAGTTAGGTTAGGCATTGGTGAAAGGTCATCACTGCGGTCCCTCAGACCTTCCCCCAGATGGTCCACTTTCTCCATGAAGGCATAAAGCTCAGTCCGAAATGTCCGCATTCGAGAATTGATGGCATCTAGCACCTGAGACTGAGAGTCAGGCCTGGCTTCAGCCGAGTCGCCGTCACCCCTGAAGTCAGAATCCTCCCCCACAGAGTCTGCTCCGGTTACAACAATATTCCCCTCACTGATCAGACTGTTTGTGTCTGAAATGAGCCTCTCCACTGTCTTTCCCAGCCGCTCAGCCTCCCGTTTAATACCACCAAGCATCTCACGATCCTCCCGTCTTCGCTTTGTAAGCTCTAGACCTCCGAGCTCACCAATATCTGACCCCTTCCCAGCGCTACCAAAGCCTGAGGTGGCTGTCTTCTCAAACAAGTCCTCAGAGTCACTCTCACCACCCACTGGACCTTCTCTTTTAGGGTGGAGGAGTAAAAGCCGTCCTGTATCATCCTCCTCAACATCCCTGCGGCCAGTGTCACTGTCGGCATCGCTATCACGAGGACTTGCTGAACGAAGGCCTAGGTGTGCAGCCAGGTCGCATCTTTGCATGTTTGAGATCAGTACACGATTCTCGTATTGCAGCTTCATGACCTTCCCGCTCAGTTCGTTAATCTGCATCCGAGCAGATTTCAACTCCTCCTGCAGGGACACTATGCCGCTCATTGACATGCTTGCACCACTGTTTCCAGGCTTCAGCATGGCTAAAGCACCTCCACCCTCTACCTCTTCCGCCTCGCCATCCGAAGGTCCGAATTTGAAGCGATTGAGCTCAGTGGTCAGCTGTTTATTGCGGTCCTCTATCTCAGAAATGGAGCGCCGTAGAAGCTCAGCCTCCTCCTCCACAAATTGCAAGTGCCGTCGAAGCTCAGTGGCAGATTCTGGAGCGTCTGCACCAAATGGTGATGTAGGCACGCTGGAGAAAGGTTCACGACCAAAGCAATCACGCTCATATTGGCAGCGCAGGTCTTCATTCTCAGCACGCAAACCTCGATTCTCCACTTCAAGCTCCACAATCTTCCGGCCCAGAATATTGGCCTCCTCCTCTACAAGCTTGAGGCGTAGCCGAAGTTCGGCTTCACGTGTGCTGTGTGGCCCACCACCAGGTGCCTCGGCTAGGGGTAATGGGCTGTCCACATCCCCGTATACAGTCTTGTATTTTTGCAGCTCTTGCTCTAACTCATCCTTCTCTCGGCCAAGCTTGGCCATTTTCTTTCGCATTAGGGCTGATTCTTCTTTAGAGAACTGCAGCTGACATCGCAGGTCAGCGCTATCCTCCTGTACCAGAGGACAAATATCAACGTTTATTTAAAATTGTATTGTATTATTAATTGTATTATTATGCCTGATGAATAGTTATTATATCCTGACACATACATTTGATTTTCGCAAACAAAAGTAAATGTTCTTTATGATATCATCCAGACTCCTACTTCTTCCCAGACCTCTCACTGTGGATGGTGTGTCCATTGTTGTATTAGGAAATAGTTTGGTTACTTTAAGTTAGCTAAAACAATGAAAAGATATTTGCTCTTAATTCTGCATTCGACTTGAACATGTTTTAGTTTGCATGGTATGGTGGAGTAGTGGTTTGAATGTCTGCCTCACAATAAGAAGGTCCCAGGTTCGAGTCCCGGGCTCCTAGGTTGCCCCTAAGCGTGAGTGTGTATGGTTGTGCATGTTGTTCATGTGATGGACTGGCCAGCTGCTCAGGGTGTATCCCATCTTCACCTAGAATTGGCCGTGATAGAATCCAGCCTCCCTGAAACTCCCTGAAAGCATTTCTGCAAATGAATGCATTAATTGTGTGACTTAAATTAACTGTCCTATAGGAGCGAACTTCACATGGAAGTAGTTCTTGTTTCTGTCAGTCTCTTTATTTTAGTTTTTAACTACCAACTGATTTTGTACAAGCCTGTCAAAGGGAAGAATAAACCACTCCATGAAGTAAAGCAGTAGTTGTAGTATTTCTCATTTTTGTTTCCACTGGTAGTTTCAGGATAATACAAAGCGCTCAGCTCACATTACCCCCATCCTCTCTCAGCTACACTGGTCCAGTATCAAGTACAAAATCTTGGTCCTCACCCTGAAAGCCTTGCATAACCTTGCCCCGCTATATCTCAGTCAGCTGTTGACCTTGTAGTCCCCCCTCTCGTTCTCTCAGATCTTCTAGAAGTAAAGTACTCGATATCCCACGCACCATATTTTCCACCATTGGAGCCAGGTTCTTCTGTACCATGACCTCTAAACTCTGGAATTCTCTTTCTCAGTCTCTCCATGAATGCTCTACTTTCTCTACTTTCAAGTCTGAATTCAAGACTTTTCTCTTCTGTAAATCTTTCATTTCCTGCTTTACTGCTTCGTGTTCACTTCACTAGTCTTTCACTTTCCTAGTTTACTTATAGATGCTATAATGCAACACACACTCACTCACTCATTCGCCGAAATGCTTAATCCTATTAGGGTTGCGGGGAGGCTGATGCCTATCTCAGCCGACGCTGCTCACCAGACCTTTGCAAGGCCAGCACACACAAGCACACTCATACTCAACCTAAGAGCAATTTGGAACAGCCAATTCGCCTAATGTGCATGTTCTTGAACTGTGGGACGAAACCAGAGTGCCTGGAGGAAACCAACACAAGAACGGGGAGAACATGCAAACTCCACACAGAACCTCCTGAGCACGGGACTTGAACCCAAGACCTTCTTGCCATAAGGTGAACATGCTAACGACTATGCCACCTATAAATGTAACATTATTATGAAGTATATTATTGTTCTTATAATTCAATCTTTGTTTTTATTTTGTTTTTTTAATTTTATAATGGATTTAGACAGGTCAATTGAATGTAATAGTTTAGTCCATCTCTCTCTCTCTCTCTCTCTGTGTGCATGTGGTTTACCAACACAAACCTGAAAAAGAGATTTCTTGTCCTTGAATGTTTCTCGGCTTCCTCGTCTCCTTATTGCCATCTGAAAAAAAGGAGAACGAAAAGCAGATCTTAGGATAAAAAATGACAGTTGTTCGAACATCTGTGAACATCGGAGGAGCAAATGATAACAGATCTCAATTCCAGAACTGCTTGAAATACCTCTAGTACTCGGTTTGATTTTGGAACGTCGAGGTCAAAGGTCAAGTTCAGAGCAAGGTTACAGAGCAAGTTTTGGAGATAAACAGTTCCTATTCATTCATTTTCTGAACCGCTTTCTCCTACTTAGGGTCGCGGGGAGGCTGGCACCCATCTCAGCCGACTCTGGGCGAGGGCGGGGTACACCCTGGACAGCTCGCCAGGCCATCACAGGGCCATCCGTCACGCAACCATTCACACTCACACTCACACCTAGGGGTGATTTGGAACAACCAATTAGCCTACTGTACATGTTTTTTAGACTGTGGGAGAAAACCGGAGTACCCGGAGGAAATCCACGCAAGCACAGGGAGAACATGCAAACTCCACGCAGAAAGAAACGCTCGAGCTGGGAATCGAACCCAGGACCTTCTTGCTGTGAGGCGGACGTGCTAACCACTGCGCCACCATGCCGCCCAACAGTTCCTATGTTTAAATGGAAATTGTTTAGATCTGAGAAAAAGTGACAAAGAGAGGGAATGTTACAATGAGGGACAGATAGGAAGATTTACACTCTTGCAATTGGCATAATTCCCTTTGGCATTGAGTGACCTTGAAAAGGTCAAAATCAAGATATCAGGATTTTGAAAACTTGCTGTGGAAAATTAATAAAAAAACAAATATGGAATTTCAAATAAGACAATGAATTTTAACTTTGAGTGGCCCTTAAAGCTGAAACCTCAGCCAGTTGGTAAATGCTTTAATTAAGTGTTTTTGCTGATTTGTTCACATTCATGTACTATCGAGCATATCAAGATGAGCACATGAGTAATTAAAACCGGTACCCTGAGTGCCCCTTTAGTTTTATTATAGTGTCACTTCAACACTTCAACAACTTACACCGGGACACAAAGAGATTTAAAAAAAAAAGAAGATTTTTGGAAGGAGTCTCCAGTGTCACACATTCCACAACATTAAAACATAAACATCCTTTTGGTTAAAAACACCACCAAGTAGCATGTCAGCATGGATAACCAATTCCCTTGGGGTTCAAGCTTCAAAAACAGTGCTTTTACCCAAAATAACAATACTGCTTTTTTTTTTTAATAGCCCTGCATTTTTCACATTTTCTTATTAGTCTTGGATTATACAGAGTCCACTATACAAGGCTCTATGAGCGAGTGCACTTTCATAGCTGCTATTACACAAAATTGGTCAACAGAAGGTGCTGATTGCTTCAATTTGAGAATTCAGCACGATAACACCAAAGCAGTGGACACTGTTATAGGAGAGAGAGAGAGAGAGAGAGAGAGAGAGAGAGAGAGAGAGAGAGAGAGCAGTGAGTTTACCTCATTCCTAAGCAACATTAGTGCCACTGTGGTTATTTAAAGTTCTCTGATGTTCCCTCCTTTTTTGGAAGCCCATCTCGCTGATGTGTCTGATCAGAGCTAACTAATGTTTAACGTAAGCCTCAATCTGGACCTGCTTATTCTGAGCTGAAATGGCATGCCGCTAATGCACACTGCCTCCTGAGTCATGGCCAGACAGATGGAAAGTGCGTGAAAGAGATTGAACGAGTCCAAAGATTACTCATTTCACATTTTGGCAGAGAAAGAGAAAACTACTGACAGAGATGAGGCCCACCTAGATACAGCACCAAAACACGAGGAACACATCAAACTGATGATATATTCTTAGGTTGCTATACAGTTTCTATGCTGTGAATATGAGATCCTGAGTCACGGTACAAGAAGTGCCAGCTGTGTATTATTTTATTTTACAGACAAGGAAAGTACTGTAAAGTAAATGCACCAAAAGTTAATAGAGGCACGATTTCCGTCTCTAAACTACAGTATAGCAATGACAGTATGTGTAAAGTAATTGGTCAACATGAGGGCAATAAATCATGTATCTGACTGGCAAGTTAGCCGTTAGCTAGCTGGATTGCACGCTGTGATTTTTAGCAGATTTTTCTAAGAAAATATTCTAAGAGATAAAAGGTTTACAAGGTCTTTCAAAGTACTTGCTACTCACTGGAAAGCTCTTGTTCATCGCAGAAAGGGAAACAAGCCGAAAGCTACCAACGTTCTCACTGACACGGATGAAGACACCTTGTGTACAAGTGGGCAGTTTGGAGATAGTACCCCAGCCAGGATGAAACAAGAGTTATCAGTAGATAACATATTCCCCCGTCTTATCCATCCATACATCCATCCATCTGTAACACCTCTAAAGGGAGGCAACCAGGAGGCATGCTAATCAGATGCCCGAACCACCTCAACTGACTCCTTTCCGTGCAGAGGAGCAGTTTCTTTACCCTGAGCTCCTTCCAGATGTCTGAGCTTCTGACCCTATCCCTGAGGCTGAGCCCAGATTCACTCCTAAGGAAACTCATTTTGGCTGCTTGTTTCCACAATCTCGCTCTTTCGGTCACTACCGATCAGAAAATATGAATTGCAGAAATCCCAAAATATCAAAAGCCACTATACTGTGTAGCAGAAGGAAGCGCCAAGTTTGATGAAGAAACCATAAATGGTATCCGAGTTCTGGGCCAGAACCAAAATGATTAAAGCCAGACGAACAGACGGACAGATGTATGACTATAACCCTTGCATTATATGCTGGGGGATAAAAAGGAACAGCGCCTCAATTAAATTTAAAAAGGGCCCTCATTTTAAAATGCCCTATAATAAAGTAATTATTAAGTTTGTTTGCTCGGTCTGTACAGAGAAATCTCGGCCCTTGGTCTTTCTGCACAGACCTCTCCTTCAGCGATGGTGGCTCAGTGGTTAACATGCTGGGTTTCTAATCTGAAGATTAGGTTGCTAACCACTGTTGGGCCCTTGAGCAAGACCCTCCACCCTGAGTTGTATAATAAAAATGCTAAATGTAAGTCACTCTGGATAAGAGCATCTGCCAATGCCATAAATATAAATGTATGAAATGCTTGGGCTGAGATTTTTCTATACAGACCTCATGCTCCGTTCATAAGTAGTGTGTACTGCATCCGAAGTCCTTGATTCTAGCTAAACTGTTCTAGAACAGAACTGAAGATTTTGAGCGCTTCCATCCTGATTTGCACCTCTGACACTTTCTGTGAACTGCTTCAAATCCTAACCGACAACAAGCTTATTGATCTGTATTTAAATTGTAATAATTATGTGGTCTGTAATTATAAACATATTCTAACTGAACAGCCTGTAAAATCCAATTTGCAGGGAGAGGTCACATGCTTGGATACCGCATAGCAACGCCACAGTGGACAGCAATCATTCTACTCGCACAATAGGGTCGATGGAGCTGCGTTGTGTACAAAAGCTTGTACATTCCTTTCTTTTTTCAGTACCAAATTTCGAAAGTTTGAATAAGTTTCCAGGTGTATGTGTGGCTTGTAGTCGTAGAGGTAAAGTATGTGTAGCCTGGTGTATTTACAGCGTTATAACTGTGTGGCCTGTACATGCAAAGAAAAATGCCAGTAAAGTGAACAAAGATGTGCTATATGTTTACTTGCATGTCATGTTTAGAAGTGATTCATTAATACTAAAAAGCTCCGAAAGTGTGGAACAGAGTCAAAAACGGCGTGAATTAGCCAGCCTGCTGTTTCCACTACACCCACGTGTCGCTAACGTGTCAGATCCGGTATGAATTCTCTGAACGAGTTGTTTCGGCCGATGTACAGCAATGTGATAATAATTTTTAATGAATAGATTCCCAGAATATTTTCCTTACAGATCTGTAATATATTGTGAAATCCATCCATCCATCCACCCATACAAACACATATCCGCTGCAGCCAATCCCAGCTGGTTTCGGTATAGAGGCAGGGTGCACCCTGAACAGGTCACCAGCTAACACAGACACAAACAACCATTCACACTCACATTCACACCTAGGGGCAATCCAGAGTAGTTAGTAGGCCCTTGGTTGAGATTTGAACACTAAGCCTTCTGGGTGAAGATGCTAAACACTGAGCCACCGTGCCGCTCTAGCGTGTAACACATTTCCTGTCTGAATAATATTTGATTCAAATTACTAACTACTATAAAATAAAATAAAAATCAAGCAGTGTGTAAATTAGTTCCTAATAAGGCCCTCTCTCTCTTTGTGTGTGTGTGTGTGTGTGTGTGTGTGTGTGTGTGTGTGTGTGTGTGTGTGTGTGTGTGTGTGTG
>JAOUQZ010000022.1:6644315-6656084 GCA_028564935.1 Neosilurus hyrtlii
TACATAGACTTGCATTAATTTCCTGGAGAAATTTCCCTAAACACTAGAAATTTTCCTAACACTAAACATAACCACTATTTGCCTTACTATAATCTTACCCTAACCTTACCCTAATCTTACCCTAATCTTACCCTAACCTTACCCTAATCTTACCCTAACCTTACCCTAATCTTACCCTAACCTTACCCTAACCCTTACCCTAACCTTACCCTAATCTTACCCTAATCTTACCCTAACCTTACCCTAACCTTACCCTAATCTTACCCTAATCTTACCCTAACCTTACCCTAATCTTACCCTAACCTTACCCTAACCTTACCCTAATCTTACCCTAACCTTACTCTAACCTTACTCTAACCTTACCCTAACCTTACCCTAATCTTACCCTAACCTTGCGTTTTATCGCCATAAAGAAAACAAGTCCCCCCAGTGCTGCTAACTGGGTTATTAAATACTGGCCATGTCTCTCACTGTCTGTGATGAGAGGCATGTAAAAGAACTATTGTTGATTTTCGTCGAGTGTAGGCTGCATTGACGTTAGCGTGTTTCTGCCCTGCGATGGCCTGGCGAGCTGTCCAGGGTGTACTCTGCCCTCGCCCAGAGCTGGCTGAGATGGGCGCCAGCCTCCCCGGGACCCTAATTAGGATTAAGCGGTTCAGAAAATGAATGAATGAAGAAAACAATTCCTCATAATGTGACTGAGTAAACAGATTTAGGTCCCCACAATGTGATGAACACCAAACACACAAACCGCTTCAATCCTAAAGTGTGAAGCTTACATCTACATTTACAGCATTTGGCAGACTCTTTTATCCAGAGCGACTTACAATTATCATTTTTATAACAACAGAGCAGTTGAGGGCTAAGGGCCTTGCTAAGGGCCTTGCTCAAGGGCCCAACAGTGGTGATAGTGGGGGTTGAACCACTGACCTTCAGATCAGTAATCCATCACCTTAACCACTAAGCCACCACTGCCCTGCTTCCACATAGTGGTGTGTTATAAGAAGAACTGATCAATGAACTGGATGGAGACCAGACTGAGAGGCAGTAATATCTCTAAACAAGAGAGACTAGTAGCTAACTAATTAAGTTGAGAGATAAATTGGAGAAGAAATTCCAAGCAAAGAGACTGAAAGAATGTAGTTCTGTAGGCCAAGGTCAAATCACCCTCACACTCATAAGACATACTCTTAAAGTAAAATGAAAGGCAAGCCATATACACACACGTATATTTTCATCATCTGGTGGTTTTTACTTACATTTTCAAAGTTGCAATCTGCTAAAATCCATTTGATAGTTCGTATAACCAGTTTGAAAAGGCTGCCGTTTCACAGGACTCAAACCCAGGATCTTCCTGCTGTGAGGCGGGCGTGCTAACCTCTACGCCACCCTACCGCCCGTAATGTTTATAATGTTACAGTGAATGTACTGAGCACAGCTCATCAGAGCGTTAATATACTAAAACAAGGCCATCGATCATCTTTGCTCACTTCAACTGCATTCACTGTTGCTGCTTTTTTTTTATGTATTTACTAAATCTACACTGTTTAAGCAATTACTGTAATCATTACTAATATTATTACAATCATAATAACTACTAGCAGCTGTTCTGTCATTTTTTTTAAATCCCAAATAGAAATGAAAAGACATTTTCTCCCATAAAGAGACGCATACATCAGCTTAAGCCTGCCACTTTCCAATGAGATTAATTTGAGAGATCAGAATGTTTTCAGCGCTTTTCACGCTGAGCACGAGTATGTGGTGCTGTGTGGAATCTGAGAAAACAGAGGAGGAGAAGTGCATATTCAGTTACCCCCAAATCCTTCAAGCACTTACTGGGATTCAAGTGCTCATTAATATCTCTCTTCTACATGAGAACTGTAAATCCAAACACTAAAAAAAAGGCTTTATGCAATTTTTCACCTTTAAATTACAGAAATTACACTGCAAGCTAGTTTCTCTCTCTCTCTCTGGATGTAATATCCTGTTTGATTGCATTATAGCCTCACGGCAATGAGTAAGTGGTGCATCACCTGCGTTCGACTTAAACAGTCATTTCACAACTCTAGAAACATATCTCAGTGCGAAATACGAGTCTCTGGGTGCTCGTGTCGCCCTGTCGTGTAATTGTATGATGATAAGAGCTGTTTTCTGGTGTTGGGAGACACAAGGATTCCACTAAGCTGTTAATCTCTGTATGAGGGATGGTAGGATCACCGAGCTTTGTTTACCATGAATACTCGGGGGTGCATATATGTGTCCTGATTACACTAGGGACAGATAACAATGCAGGATTTTCTCTAATTTAGGGGCTGTGACTCTCAAGAGAGTGGAGGGAGACTGTGTGTGTGTGTATGTGTGTGTTCTCATAATGGGAGTGGCTTTTGAGGCCCAGCTGGGTAATAGGGGGGTTGCCTTTTCCACCCCTTTCCTCTACATGCCCACACAGATCTCTGGGTTAGTGGGGTTCCTATTGTAGAGCAGTAATGAATGGGTGGGGAATCTATTCCGACAGTCTGAGAGGTTTGGACACCGGACAGCTGGTACAGGAGACGAGTGTTTCTTTTTGAATATTCAGCACCACCCGCTGACTGGGTGACACTGGTGGGCCGACAGGCGGTTACAGCTCAGTGTGACCACAGTACAAGTTCCTCCAGGAACACATCCGACTCTGGGGAAAGACGGGGTATACACTGAACACCTTGCCAATCCATCTTAGGGCCAACACACACAACGATTACACTAGGGGCAATTTGCCTAATGTGCATGTCTTTGGATTGCGGCATGAAACCAGCGTACTCTGAGGAAACCCACGCAAGCACAGGGAAAACATGCAAACGCCACATAGAAACATGCTTGCCGAGCTGGGACTCGAACCCAGGACCTACTGCTGTTAGGTGGACGTGCTAATCACTTTGACACCTTGCTTAAAAAATCAAAAATAATAACAGCAATAATAACAAAACGTTGTACACCGTGCTATATTTTTATTTCTCATGCATGGAGAGATTTTGGCATAGATTTGAAAAATAAAAAACGGCTGTGAAAGTTGATGCTGATTCCTCTGACTATATTTTTTTATTGTTATTCTCATTTTCTCATTTCATTCTCATGAACGATGGGTAAGTCTGGAGTCGCAATTATATGCGAGTTTAAAAAAATGTAACAAGAGACAATTAGGGACATTTATCAAATGTAAAAAAGAAATGGATCAGGAACATTAAAGGAAATGTAATCTTGTTTCATATACAAACTATAATCTTATTCAAGATCACAACTCCTAGTCATCACCACCCAATTAACAGCATAAATGGGTGGCTCTTGTTGTTTTGATTACAGCTCCTTGATCCAGGTTAATCCTTTCTTTTCTGAGCAAGAACTAGTCCAGATGGCAAGCTGCTAACCAGAGCCCTGGGTGACATAATGAGGTTTTAAATGGATCTCAAAGGACCAGATCTCTCTCACCATCCAACTCCATTTAACATAACACTGTAGTTGAGATTACACTCTATGCCAGGAACAATGACACGTGACACAAAGTGACCAGATGTTACCTCTTTGTCACATCTTTGATCGATGAGCAGTGATTCCAATCTTTATGTTATAGGAGTAATCACAAAACTGACCTTGGGTCATTACAAATGAGCTCCTTCCATCAAAAAATGAAGACAGATGGTTGGAGTCAGACCTCCTCGGAGTGGAACAGAGGGAACAGAGCCATCTCAGATCAGTATGTCAGAGCGGCCATTTTCGACAATGACTAAGAATGTCAGGCTAATTCGAGCATTCTGGTTTGTTTATTATCCAATACAGTCTGGTGTTTATATTATTGCTGTTTTTTTTTTAAATAGAAATTGAGTTTCATAGTGTTAAATGTTTGTATTAAGTCAACGGAACAAATGTGAACTTTGTACGAATTACACCAGGATACCCCATAAAAGCAGTAATGTGCAAGATTGTGTAACAAATCAGTTTCCACTTGAAAACAAAATGCCATTATTCATGCTCCAGTGTGTGTAAGTTGTATTTTTAACATTAAAGACCGAGCAGTAGTATCTATTACATGGGTATTTTCAATTTCGAGCTCAAATAAACAAGAAATAGGTGGTGTAGTGGTTAGAACGTCCGCCACACAGCAAGAAGGTTCTGGGATCATTACTGTCTCGGGTTTGCATGTTCTCCCTTTGCTTGTGTGGGTTTCCTCTGGGTTTCTTCCCACAGACCAAAGACATCCATATTAGGCTAATTGGCTGTTCCAAATTGCCCCTTGGGGTGGATGTGAGTGCGTGTGGATGTCCTGTAATGGTCTGGCGAGCTGTTCAGGATGTACCCCGCCTTCACCCAGAGTCGGCTGAGAGGCTCCAGCCTCTGAGAAGGATAAAATGATTTGGTGAATGAATGAATAAATGAATAAGTGAATAAAAATACATAAGATGGATAAAGTAACCTACCTTGCCTAGGCAGGGTACAGAAATATCTTTAGGTTGGCACAACAAGCTCATACATCAAGGACAATGGAAGGTTGAACAATCATGAAAGAAAACCTCTCTATTACCGGAGTTTTCACTGTCAATGTTCTAACTAATGATTTTATGATTTGTTTACCCCTGTGGAGTTCACAATCTTTCCCCGTGCTCTCCATCCATCCATCCATCCATTTCAAAAGTCCTGAATTGACCCACCAATCGACATTGTGGCATTCCAACATCAATAATACACAGCTCGGTGATAACCTTCCTGCTTTATTGGAACTGACATTTATCTTGTCCTCTTGTTGACGTACAGCCAAATTCATGTGCCACATTAAAAACAGACTCTTTTGTATCTTATTTCTCAAGCTCAAGAACGAAAAGCAACTCTTCAATTTCTTATAGTGTTTTGATAAGACAAATCTTCTCTTAAAAAACTGTATACAGCAACCCTTAGCAATATCAATGTCCAGTATTACCTTTGGAGAAGAAAGGTCAGTTCCGCCTCTGCATGACAGAGTAACGCTTGCAACATACAATATGTATCTACATGCATCTACTCCGACCTCTCTAGAGAAGGAAGTAGATATGAATCCATCAGAGAATTGGTGGTTACTTCCACTGGAGTGCCCAGATAAGATACTACCAGTCCTCGAACAGTACTTTGTTTTAAATTACCAATTGCTGGCTCATCAGTGGACCAGTAGTACTGTATCTGGCAACTGCAGTGGAAGTAACATCCAATTCTCTAATGGTGCCATTACTTCTGTGTTAACTACCCCCTGCTTGTTCACGACAACAGCCTCTTTCTGAAAAGGCTCAGTGATATCTTTACTAATACTAGTGATATACATGGTGACCTGGGGGTACAGTGGTGTGGCTAGTCAGAGTGGTTAGTGCTCTCGACTCACAGCAAGAGGGTCCTGGGTTTGAGTCCTGGGCTTAGCAAGGGTGTTTCTGTCTTGAGTTTGTATGTACTTGCATGAACTTCTTTTGGGTAGTTTGGTTTCCTCCCACAGTCCAAAAACATGCACATTAGACTAAATGGTTATTTCAAATTGCCCTTGGGTGTGAATATGAGTGTGAATAGACCAGCTATGTAACTATGGAAAACATGAGTACATGCTGGACCCAAGCCCAGGTCAATGGGAAAGTTTTGGGACTGGTGACTTACCCTGTAAAAAAACCTTGCCAAAAAAAACCTCTTTGGACATTTCAGACAATGTGCTTTCAGAACAGCCTTCCCCAAGGTAGCTCAAGGTTTTGGAAAAATTACTTTGTGATTCCTGTTCATGCTCATATGATTACATCAAATAATTGTGGTAGAAAACATTCGCCACACCGTTATACTGCCGCCACCACCAACAATGAGTACTGTAAGGCTTTGTTTTGGGACTTTACCTCACACACTGTGATGCATCATATACTTCAAATTTGCCGGGAGAACAAATAAGACAAGCACAAAGTCAGAGTAGGAACACAGCTTTTGATGGAAGTTTTGATCTATTTCTGAGTTGCCTTGCCTATGGCCTTGGCGATATACACGCACATTTGCAACCGCGCCTGTTCCTTGCCATCGTGAAGCATGTGGCACTGGTCAGGCCTATCCAGTCTCTCATGTCATCCATCCATCTCCTTTGGGTGCCCTCTTGATCTGGTCTCACCCACTTAAGCCTCCAAAACTGTGCCAAGTAGGCCAAAGGCTCTTTTTATGTGGCCAAAGTGAGGCTGACTTTTGTTTGGTGAAGACAGTCAGAAGCTTCCAGTGGGTGTTCAGTTCCTGCAGGATGGACCCATTTGATCTAAATTCCCTCCACATAACACATCGAATTCTGCGGTATGCGAACATCTCAAATGCCTCAATGCATTTCAGGTCATCTTTCTTGAAGGTCCAGTTGTTGGTTCCATAGATTTCTTTTTTTGATTCTGAATAACAAAGTTCATAAGGAACAAGCCTCCATTCAATTACAACGGAAACAACAGTGTAATATTTTGTACAGTGTACGTTTTTTTTCGTCACTCTTACCCCTCCGTCTCTCACGCTCTTTTCAAACCACAGGCCATGTATGACTATATTCTTTCCAAGCAAAAGGTAACACTGTCCACTCAGCACAGGAAGGGCAAGGCCTGAAATAACACTTACAACATTATATCTGGGGTCCAGAATATTTATGACTCATCTGCCTTTCCTTCTCTCTTTCACCCGGCCAGACAAAGAAAGACAAACTGAGAAGTAAAGACAGAACACAGTCTACAGCAAGGCTGGAAAAGACGTTCAAAAAAAAAAAAAAAAAGGAAAGGTTTGGGGAAAAAAGACTAATAGAGAGAGGTGGAGAGGTGAGTGTAAGTCAGTCACACCACTGCACCTCGTGCCAAACTGCTGCCACATCCTCTGAATAGACCTCCAGTTCTTCCACAGCTCCTGGGAGGCGGGCAGTCTGAATAAATAGCTCTCTCCAGGGGTTTATATTTGGAAAGTCCTAATGCTAGATGCTAGCGCCAAAATAGAATCTCCTTAGAATTAGAGGCAGAATTTAATTAACGGCACAAGGCCACATGCTGATGTATAGAGACACTCTTTAAAAATAAGGCCATTTGTTTCAAATTTGTTCCACTCTCCAAACTCCTTGTACTGTTTCAGACTAAGCACATGCTAATAATTAATTACAATATGCGATTTACTGCACCATGGTGCAATAGAAAGAGTTGATAGGGTCATTATAACCAATCCATCTTAAGAAACCTGACAGGCGGCATGTTACTTGCTAACGGGTTTGCATTTCACTGCTAACCCAGTTATGCTAGTCACACACAAGGGATAACCTTTTGTAAATATTTACAATCGTTTCATTTTCTGAACCACTTTGTCCTTTATTAGAGTCACGGGAAGGTTGGAGCCCATCCCAGCTGACTCTGTGTGAAGGCGGAGTACACCCTGAAAAGCTCTCCAGACCGTTGCAGGGCGAACACACACATACACAACCACTCACATTCACACCCATGGGCATTCGAAGATATATAACTAGCCTGAAGTGCATGTCTTGGAAACTTGGTGGAAACCGGAGTACCTGGAGGAAACCCACGCAAGCACGAAGAGGACATGCGAACCCAGGACCTTCTTGCTGTGAGGTGGATGTGCTAACCAGTACGGCACCGTGTCGCCCTATATAAATATTATATAATAAAAATAGCCGGCAAAGGTTTGACTCACAAACGTATACGTCCCCCTTTCCGCAGGTCTCAGATCAGAGCGGTAATCACTATTATTTTATGACACAATAATACATCCCATGGTTATACTACTAGTTTTTTTTGTTAGATTTTCAGCTGCACACATCATACCTACCTAAAAATAATAACATACATTTTATTTAGGTATAGTTTTCTTTACCTATGTGAACACTGTTAACACAGTTCATACTCTCACTCATTTGAACCACTTAATCACACTAGTAGGGTTGCGGGGAGGCTGGAGCCGGCACTGGGTGAAGACGGGGTACAACACACATACACAACCAATCACACTCACATCTAGGGGAAATTTGGAATTAGCCTAATGTGCATGTCACTGGAGTGAGGGAGGAAATCGGAGTACCCAGAGAAAACTCACACAAGCTTACCGGGAACACGGGACACGAACCCAGGACTTTCTTGCTGTGAGGCGGACATGTTAACGACTACCCCACCGTGCCCCCCATTGACCCGGTTTGATTATTAATAATTTAGCACTGGCACAAAGCAGGGAGTTAATGTATAATTTATAATGGAAGGTTACGAACTTGGTGATGCAAGGAAAGTGTATCAGAGCCCACTTGAAGTGTGGAGTGAAGTGTAAAGTGAAAAATTGAATAATGAATTCCGGTCTGGAACATGCCTACACAGCCACTTATGGAATATGTGTCTCATCAAGCATCACATAAAGCTCGAATTAGTACATTCCGACAGCCTTACAAATCTGACTTTAAGCCACATTTACGCAAAAAAATAAAAAATAATAATGTGATTTGTTCAATATAGGTAAATGAAGCTTTCATCAGCAGCTTGTGCACTGACCCTGAAAAACCCTGTTCTTCAATCTATGCAGATGGAATTCAATGTCCATGCACTGATTTCGTTCCTATGTATTGAGAATTGGTTTTCCCATCCCGGAGGCAGATTATCCGAGCCATGTAAAAGGCTTATTTTAAGCAGCTTAATAAACATGCATACAGATTCCACTCCTCTCACATTTACTGTATGTTCTCACACATCTGAAACCTTTTAACACCATCACACAACAGTACTAAGTCTCGCACTGATTCGCACTCATTTGTTCAGAATAATTCTTGCTTAAATATAGTTTAGAAATGCTTTTAGAATGGGACAAATATTAGCAATGAAAGACTTTTGTAGGTATACATTAACCAATCCAAGTGGGGATTGGGGGGGGGGGGGGTCTATGTCAGCCACTAATGAGAAGGAGAATGAGGTCACTGCCCTCAAAGCCCATATTTATGTGGTCACTATGGGCAATACTTCTTAGCTACATCACTCAAGCTCTAATTTCATGAACAATTTCTTAGTCAGTTATATTGTTGAGTAAAACTCTATATAGTCTCACACTCTATTCTCTTTTTATTTCTATAATCCAAGGCAGGCATGAAGAAATCATAGAATCTGTGCCCGCGTCGTTTTAACTAGCCACAGCTCTATCGTAACTAGCCACGCCTCTACCACCTTCTAACTAGCCTATCCTGTGTGAACCACATGAAGCGCTTCCTCAGAACTGACCAATCCTGTGTCGCCTTACCCCAGTGAATGTATCTAAAAAGTCTGAAGAATCAACGTTGCCCACCATGAACCTGTGTACTGTCTTCGCAGGCCTGACAGGGTAAGGGAATGTTAGAGTGGGGGGTGGGGGTACCTAAAACCGGGCACGTGGGAATTTCTTCGTTTGAGTTAAAACGTAACCGTGCCTTTTTCTCTTAATATTCCGTGTACATAAAATTGAAAGGTAAAACTTTACACATATTTAAGCAAATACTTGCTCACAACTGAGATCCGAACCTCAAGAACATTTCTTGGAACGTTTCCATTCATTTACTTACACGTTCTTTCATTTGCGGAACTGTTTAATCCGGCTAGGGTCACGGCGAGGCTGGTGCCTATCTCAGTTACAAAGTTTGCAGTGATGAGCACTACGTTTAAACAGTGCTATATGTTTTAATTTGCTAAACTGCAACTACTCCTTGTTAGTTATTCTGTAGGTAAGGCATCTTAGGCAGGGTCGGTGAGGTTCAGAACAAGGCAGCATTTCATGGGCAAGAAATCTGATGGGTTGTGGGTGCGATAATAAAAAACGGGTTTTCGGATTAGCGATTAAAGTCCCAGGCTTCAAGCCTCAGGTAGCCTTGAGATAGCCCTGGCTGGTGCAACTATGTTATAGGACACGGTGCACACACGTTCACACACTCATTCACACCTATTACAATTTTGTATCATTACTTATACTCTATGTAAATGCTTGTTTGTTTTGCCCTGTGATAGGCTGGTAAGCTGTTCAGGGTGTACCCTGCCTTCAGCCAGAGTCGGCTGAGATAGGCTCCAGCCTCCCCACCTTCCCAGTAGGATTAAGCGCTTCGACTTTCAAATGTAGCAATTTACCTATTAGCAACATTTTAGGAAATGGGAAGAAATCAGAGAACCCCAGGTGGGAGTTGGGAACCTGGGTTCCAACATGGGAGAAGCTGAGCTCAGGAACATAGAACCCTGGAGCCAAAGGCGGCAATATAATCTGCACTCTCACCTGCTCCCAGCAAATGAATGAAATATTTTTTTGTAGAGTTATTTTTTGACTCTCAGGCAGGTCTACCTTCGAGGACGAAGCAAATATCGTGCAAATAAATACAGATACAGTATTTTCAGGGGTTTTATTTAATCCCTTACCAATGAAGATTCACATGAATGTTCCCCAATTAAAGGAAAGTATGAGCACAAACAATAATGTACGCCGTTTCAGTGGAGCTCTTTCTGTTCTGCCCTCTTTTCTTTTGGTGAGGACACACAAAAAAACAGCAACTAGGTCAATGAGATTCATTTAATCCTAAAGCACAAGCTATGGCATAGGGAATGTTTGTATGTGTATATGTATATGTGTGTATGCACTGCCGGTTGTATTTGAGTATCAGGTGCCAAAGTTTAATATTTTGTTCTGCCCTGAAGGCTGAATATTGCTCTGGTCTAAGAATACGAGCATCAGCACTGATAACTGTGTTTACAACCATGGATTTATATTGCGCTTGTTTTTCTACAGGAAACAGAATAAACACTGCGGACAGAATGAGACTCGGTGGCTCTGTTTATCAGACCCATGGTGCAAATATGGCTTGTACACATGGTGCTTGTGCTGTATTTACAAGAACCTCCATATCTGATGCCATATCACAGCCAGAGAGATACATAAGCCTACGAGATATTCTTTCCCTTCATGATCCCTCCTTCTCAGCTTTGTACACACATCTTTTCCTCCTCTGCTCCCCTGTGAAACCTGAACATGCCAGAAAGGTTTTATAACAGTCTGCTCTGTTGGATTAATACTCATCTTGGTGCCAGCGCTACAGCTTGAGGTGTAGTCAGAGAGTCAGGATCCAATGCTGGCAGAGAAGTCAACGTATAGATCTTTAAATTCTTATTAGTTCTAATTACTGCAATGGTATTAAGAGGAATCAGAGCCTGGACATGGCAAGAACTGCATATTTAGATTTGCCGTAAATCCAGCCTGAGAGCTGTCCATCTGAGGCAAAAAGAAGTCTCTATGGTTCCCAAGTGGCGCATCAACAAGGTGTGTGTCTATCAACCTGGAGATCGCAAGTTTGAATCCAGGTTGATGAGTTTGTAAGACCGCCTCTAAATGTGCATGCGTAGCAGTTCGTAAAGAGGCGGGTGGCAGCATCGCATTTCAGAAGGGGCATGTGCATGCTTCCGTTACTTGCTGGTGCGCTACGTTGGTGGTGGATGTGTGTGATCGGGAGGCAACACTTGGGATACAGGTGAAAATCGGATACAACTAAAATTAGGGGGGAAAAAAGGAAAATAATTTTTAAAAAGAAGTCTCTAATAACCCCAATATTTCCGCACAGGATCGGCAGTTAGCTATTACAATACAGGGCAGTGGTGGCTCTGGCTTACTGATCCAAAGGTCAGGGGTTCAATCCCCAGTGCTACCAGGCTGCCACTGTTGGGCCCTTGAGCAAAGCCCTTAACCCTCAATTGCTCCGTTGTATAAACATGTTAGATGTAAGTTGCTCTGGATAAGGGCGTC
>JAOUQZ010000022.1:6657087-6675011 GCA_028564935.1 Neosilurus hyrtlii
ACACACACACACACACACACACACACACACACACACACACACACACACACACATACACACACACACACATATATATAAACATACATTTTACATTCATGTATACTGTACATTTAGGAAACACTGACACCAGGGACTTATAACAAGGTCCCTGCTGACCCTCTGCACACATTGCTGCAGCAGTAGGTAAATTAATAACGGCCTGTGTGTTTATTTATGTATATATAGAATAATATACGCATACGAGGTATATGCCAAGCTAGTTTTTGGACTAGTGAGTTAAACTGGGATATGCCTATAACCATTAGAAACTACTGGGGGCCCTTCTTAGTGTGTTCAATCCACATATATACGAGATAACTCTCCTTCAATTTTAGGGGCTTAAGCCTGTTAATCTAATTACTGATTTTGTAAAATTCCCTTCTCTACAAAGTTTAAATTTAAACAGATTTGAAAAATGTTTAATAGTGTGTATGTAGTTATAATTATGGTGTAGCTTCAGTACTTCAGGCTAAAAACCTGCTAAATATGTATCAGTTACACACAATAAGACATAATATACAGATAAAACACCATTCTAAAGCAATAAAGCAACACCCAAATACGCTCGTTGTTTTATTTACAATTTTTCATAATAAATCCAGCAGAACATTGCGATTCTTCCTAATCTTTGTATATGCATATTTGTTTACATTTTGTAAGGTCCCAAGATGCCGCAGGCCGAGCTTCGTTTTCATACAGTATACTAAGCGCTCATTGATTGGTCTACTTTTCAGAGTCTGTGTGTGCACCCTTCTCATGACCATAAAAGGATTAAGTGGTTGAAGATATAAATGATGATTAGAGGTACATTCATTCATTCATTCATCCTTTTGCCGAACTAAGGTCACGGGGAGGCTGGAGCCTATCTCAGCCGACTCTGGGTGAAGGTGGGGTATATACTGAACAACTTGCTAGCTCATTGCAGGGCCAACACACACACACAACCATTCACACTCACATCTCAGGGCAATTTGGAACAGCCAGTTAGCCTAACCTACATGTCTTTGGACTGTCGGGAGAAACTGGAGTACCCAAAGGAAACCCCCGCAAGCACAGGGGGCAAATGCAAATGTGACACGGAAACGGGGCGAGTTCATTGCAGGAATAACACACACATACAACAATTCACACTGACACATAGGGGCAATTTGGTACAGCCAATTAGCCTAAGGTGTATGACCATGGAAGGAAACTGGAGTACTGGAGGAAACCCACACAAGAAGGGGGGTGAATCTGCAACATCCACACAGAAATACCGTTGCTGAGCGTGGTATTTGAACCTAGAACCTTCTTGCAGTAAGGCAGACATGCTAACCACAACACCCCACCTAAAGGCACACAGTTTCCATAAAGATAAACATGGAGAAAAGAACTATTAAGAGAGTCACATCCCAGTTCAGACAGCAAGGCTTTAAGTGGAAAACAAACAACGTTAATAGTTTATTTATGATATCGATTTGAAGAGTTTAATGTCGCCTGCCATATTCTTGCAGCTTCCTGTTTGCTTTTCTTGGGGTTCTAATCCTAACTGAGATCTAATATTCAGTACCGCATGAACCAGTCGTCTATTTAGGGCAGTAAATTAATCACCGCTGGAGACATATGGTGTATCATGGGTAGTCTGTACACATCTGTTTTCATGGTCGGTGACTCTGGCAGAGGGATGAAGAAAGGACAGATGAAGGGAAGCGGGGATGCAAAGATAGAAACGGTCCCATGATGAATGGTGAAGAGCTAGAGCTAGCTATTTTCTGGGGCAAAGCAGAAAGGAAAGAAAAGAAAATGCAGAAGGAGGGGAGAAAAAAAAGAGATGTTTTCTGGGGCAGACTCGGAGAAAAAGAGGAGAAGAGCTAGAGATGGAAGGAGTCGGGTTTCGTGTGTCTAGCACTTGCTATCAGCATGTGTGCATGTTTCCTGAGGTCAGACTCAGTCAGTCTGTAAATCAAGATAAATGTGAGTGAAGGGTATAGCACAACACTGCAGTGAACACACACACACACACAATAATTACTGCACACTATATAAATACCACACTACAATTTTATCCTCTTATCAGCACCAGCCACCATGACTCTGTCATTTTTATCCCGAAATAATATGTTCATGATATCATGATCAGACACTTTCAGCCAGAAATTTGTTAAAAGCCCCGCCTTCTTCCTCATCAACTTCCTGTTAATTTCCATCTGTTTCTTCCTCCATAACTACTGATAAAGTTTACATTCACTCACACACACACAGACACGCACAGTCTGGTTTCCATAACGTCAGGGTACACTACATAGACACCCCCCCCCAACCTTAAATCACGTCTTCACCTTAAAATGTAATTACTGACATTTTGGGGATTCGTGTTTTGACCTCATTAGGAAGACAAGTCCCCATAATGTGACTGGTTAAAGTCACACACACACACACACACACACACACACACACACACACACACACACACACACACACACACACACACACAACTGTCTTGTTCCATTACCTTCATGGGACAATACATAGACTCACCTTCATTTCTTGGAGACTTATCCCTAACCCTAACCATAACCACCACTTGACTCACCCAAACCCTAACCCTAACCTTAACCCTAATCTTAAAACATGTCTTCACCTTAAAATGTAATGATTTATGTTATAGGGACTTTTATAACTATTGGGAATTTTGTAAAGTAGTCACATCCCCATAATGTGACTGTGTAAACAGTTTTAGGTCCCCTCGATGTGATGAACACACACTCACACTCACACACACACACACACACAGTCTTGTTTCTTTAACCTCAGGGGGCCATACATAGGCTTGCCTTCATTTCCATAACCACCACTTGCCTAACCCTATCCCTAATCCTAACCCTAATCCTAACCTCCGAACATGTCTTTGCATTAAAATGGAAAGGCAAGTCCCCATAATGCGACTTTGTATATGTCGTCAAACCACCCACAACACCCACACCGCTATATATCCTACCCAACACTCACAAGATTATCTCTCTACACCAAACATTTCACTCCTCTTCAGTTACTGATTCAGGATCTGGAGCCCATATCAAAAACAATGGGTGTGAGACTGGGACACACCCTGAAATGAACCCAAGTCCATCATCACCCACTGACACTGCGCAACACACTGACACACACACACACACACACACACACACACACACACACACACACACACACTTCATACCTACAGTAGAACAATGCATCATCCAAAAGCATCATGTTTTGTGAGGAAACCAAAGAACCTGAAAGAAGAAACCCACACAGACATGGAGAAAACATGCAAAATTCCCAAAAGAGGCAAACCTCAGTTAAACTGGTCACCCTTGAGATGTTAGATGGCAGCTCTACTCATTACCCAAAACTTTAATTGTACCTTAAAGTGGTGGCATGGTGGTGTAGTGGCTAACACGTCTGCTTTACATCAAAAAGGATCTGTTTTCAAGCACCGAGCTCTACAAGAGTGTCTCTGTGTGGACTTTGCATGTTCTCCTCTATTTGCGTGCGTTTGCTCTGGATACTCCAGTTTCCTCCCACAGTCCAAAAACATGCACTAATTGGACTAATTGGCTGTTCAAAATTGCCCCAGGTATAAATGTGAATGGTTGTATGTGTTGCCCTGCAGTGGACTTGCAAGCTCTTCAGGGTGTACACCGCCTTCACCCAGAGTCGACTGAGATAGGCTCCAGCCTCCCCGCCTCCCAAGTAAGATCAAGCGGTTCAGCAAATGAATAAATGAATGAATGAATGAAGAGCCTTAATGTTTGTAACATGCCATTTTGTTGTTAATGCTGCTAACACACACATATAGCCGCATAAAAGTACACAGCAGCAGTTGCAGTGCACACATGCAAATCTGACTCTGAAAATCAAATCATACACAAATAAATACCAGTTTCCTTTAAAAGTAGCACACACAACCCTGTATTTAACATCTCTCCATCAATGCTTACTTAACTGCAAATGTTTTACTCTTTTATTTCACTGTTTATTAAAAAAGCTTCACACTTTACTGCATCAGAAACCAATAAAATCCCAAAACAGTCAACCAATTATCCTGGACTGTGGGAGGAAACCAGAGTACCCACAGTAAAGCATGGGAAGAACATGTAAACTCCACACAGAAACGCCCTTGCCAAGCCCGGGATACGAACCCAGTACCTTCTGGCTATGACACAAACATGCTAGTCACTACACCAACCTGGCGCCCCTCTCAGCCGACTCTGGACGAGGGCGGGGTACATCCTGAACAGCTCGCCAGACTATTGCAGGGCCAATACACATAAAACCATTCAGACTCACACTCACACATGGGGCAATTTGGAACAGCCAGGTAATCTACTGTGCATGTTTTTGGACTGTGGGAGGAAACGGGAGTACACGGAGGAAACCCACGCAAGCACAGAAAGAAAACGCAAACTCCACACAGAAACACCCCAAGCCCAGGAATTGAACCCAGGACCTTCTTGCTGTGAGACGGACGTGCTAACCACTACACCGCCATGCCGCCTATTGGAAAATAATGCTTGACCAAAGACAGGATAAATGGATTATTTTCCCATCAAAGCACATCAAAAACTATTTTCTACCTCTTCTACCCCATGCTTATGATTCATATTATTAAAGAATGGCGTGACGTACTTATAGCTACATTTAAAACCATATAACATCCACAAAACTAGTTGGTTCACTTAGCTGCACAAGCCTCTCATGTTTAAAGAGGAGGGAAAAAAATGCAGCTATGCAGCTTATAGTGTTACTAAGAAAAAGCAGAGCTCTCCTTTCCCATGATGAAAACCTGAAGGTTTAAAGCTGCACCACTGAATTAACAAAATGTTGACACTGGAGACTCCTTCCATACAAGCTAAATAAATCGAAAATGCCTCAGAAAGAAATTCATCCTAATTAGGGTCACGGGGAGGCTGGCACTCATCTCAGCCGACTTTGGTCGAGGGCGGGGTACACCCTGGACAGCTCGCCAGGCCATCCAGGGCAACACACATACAGCCATTCACACTCACAATTACACCTAGGGGCAATTTGGAACAGCTAATTAGCCTAATGTGCATGTCTTTGAACTGTGGGAGGAAACCTGAGTACCCAGAGGAAACTCATACAACAAACCCACACAATCAAACCCAGGCCTTCTTGCTGTGAGGCGGACGTGCCATCCACTGCTTCCCTGTGTAATTCTTACTATAGAAACAACTAGAATGAAGGAGTGAAGGGGATAGCTCATAGCTCATAGGGTGAAGGTACCCCGGCCACACAGGATGGATCATGTAGCTCCTACAGGGGTACTGCTTTTTATGATCCATGTGCTTATATGTTCTACAGTATGTTGACGTGACCAAATTCGCAAAGAAAACTTTGTTTGAAGGATTTACAAGATGGCTTGGGTTTGACCTTTCAAGGTCCCTCAAGGTCAAAAGGTAACTGCCTAATTTAAAAGTCCGTATGTGGTTTCCTATTAGTGTTACACAGTAACAGCACATCTATCAGCACTCATGTCAAAGTAATTGTCACTTTTAATATTTCTTATATATGGTTTCCTATTAGTACTTTATAATAATGGAGTCTATTAGCACTCCTTTTTTTGAAGTTATTAGAGCTATACTTTCCAAAAACCTTGTGACCTTCACCTTTGCCCTTGACATCCAAATTTTAAATAATTTTGGGACTCAGGTACGGTAATGTCCCCACCACATGTGGTGAAAATCCTTGCATGGGTGTGGTGCAAAGAGACAGAGATTACATTATCTCTGCCAAAATGCCGCTCCGTGGTGGAGGTAATAACGTCATATGGCACTACTGTCACATCTAATGTTGAAAAAATACATCTACTCTCTCATAAGACTTGTAAAATTCACAGTGGTGCTTCACCCAAGACTAAACTTCTGGTACCTCTGTGAGGCAACACAAGCAAGCGCACATCAGCCGGACTACAGAATGCTCTCAGCGCGGTGGAGTAGAGTAAAGTGAACTGGCTGTACCTCTTTAACCCTCTCCAGCTCGTTATTCAGAGCCTGCTTGGAAACCTCCACCTCAATGATCTTCTGCCTGAGCATCTCGTTCTCGTCCTCTGCCCGTGTCCGCTTGTCCTCAACGCTCTCCAGCTCGTTGTGTAGACGCACTGACACGTCTTTGGCCACCTGCACTCACACAGAAAAGAACGTGTGAAGGACTGGGGAAGCTTTTAAGGCTATTTATATGAGAATACTTTAAAGTAGCATATATATGTTTATTACTATGTTCATGCTCTTCAAGGAAATACAAAGACAACACACACACACACACACACACCTTGAGGTCCTGCTCTAGGTTACGAAGCAGTTCTCCATCCACCTGGCCGGTCTGGGCCACCCGCAGGCTCTTCTGTTCTGCCTTACGCAGCCGGTATTGAAGAATGCGGCAGTTTTTGTTGGATCGGTCCAGCTCCCTGCGCAGCTCCTGCAGCTGATACACTTCCTCTTCCAGGTAGCTGTCCCTGATCTCCTCCATCTCAGCACGCAGCTCATCCACTTCGTCCTGAGACAAGCGCAAATAAACATGAATCTCATTGTGCTTCCAGAATATACAGGAGTGCATGAGCTCAACAGGATGTCGGAGGACAAAGTCACATGATCTCTGCACGCACTGCAGAAAAACATGCACTGTATCCTGTACAATACAAAACAGTAGCAGGGTCAATAAGAAATTAGAATTTAATGTAGCATTAGAAACTGAAATTGATAGTGCATGTCTTTGGACTGTTGGTGGAAACCGGGGTACCCTGAGGAAACCCACTCAAGCACAACGAGAACTCCACACCTAATCAAAACTCAAAGATACCTTAAGCTCACCACACTCAGGAACTGGCTCACTTCTGGGAGACACCGGAGAACGTGATGACAGTGAATCAGAATCAGAACCAGCATTACAACATGGAATATTATTCTAAAAGATCAGAATCAGGACTCGGGCTTCACGGTGACATAGTGGTTAGCAAGAAGCTCAGCAAGAAGGTCATGGGTTTGAGTTGAGGGTGTTTCGGTGTGGCGTTTGCATCTTCTCCCCGTGCTTGCATGAATTTCATCTGGGTACTCTGGTTTTCTCCTACAGTCCAAATACATGCACATTAGGCTAACTGGCTGCCCCAAATTGACCCTAGGTGTGAGTGTGAGTGTGAATGGTTGTGTATGTTTCCCCTATTATGAGCCGCTGGGAGGCTGGATCCTGGCAACTCTGAGCAAAGGTGGGGTACACCCTGAACAGCTTGCCAGCCCATCGCAGGGCAAAAACACACACAACCATTCACACTCACACCTAGGGTCAATTTGGAACAGCCAACCAGCCTAATGTGCATGTCTTTGGACTGTCAAAGGAAACTGGAGTACCTGAAGGAAACCCAGGAATGCACAGTGAGAACATGCAAACTTTACACAGAAACGCCCTCGCCGAGCCCGGGACTCAAACTCAAGACCTTCTTCTAACCACTACATCACCATGCTGCCCTACCATTAAACATACTAATAATTACAAGAGTTAAAAAATGTAATGGACCTTTCAACCCTAAATAATGTACAGTATTTATACTTGCAATATAATAAAAACATAGAAAAGAAAATCTGTGAAGTTATAAGAGCTAGAAAAAGGAAGCAACAAAGACACAGCCTGACAGAGAATTATATTTTTCAAGAGCCAGAGGCACATCTGGCACATCTGGCAAGACAGACATAAAAACCCAAGTGACTGTAAGCTCCTGAGGAGAAAGTGCATTATAGTGCCAGAGCTGATCATCACACCGCTCTCGCAGACCAACAGGGAGCAGTAATAACTTTATGGAAATACTGTGGAAGACACCGGGATACAATCTGAGGGACAAAATTCAGTTTTTAAATTCACTTATCTAAGCAATACGGCTTCATGTCAACAACTGATCAGATATTAGCATAAGCACAAGAGACATCGCTCGCTGCGGAGGACACGTGCTTATGTGTTGAGACGATACTGGGATTTTCAGTGATGTGTTGGAATATAATTTGGGGAAACACAGGATTAGATTAAATACTAAAATTGTGGCTTGGGTGACCAATTCGGTTTCATTCATATAGTAATATATAGATCAGGACTGCATAGTGATAAGAACGTCCGCCTCACAGCAAGAAGGTCCTAGGTTCAAGTCCCAGGCATCTGTGCATGCATGGCTGTCCTCCGGGTACTCCTACAGCCCAAAGACATGAACGTTGGGCTAACTGGCTGTTCCAAAGTGCCCCTGGTGTGACTGTGAATGGTTGTGTGTGTTGGCCCTGCGATGGAACGGCGAGCTGTTAAATGTGTACCCCATCTTCACCTCCTCGTCACACTGGTAGGATTAAATGGTTTGAAAAATGAATGAATAGATCCAGGTGCAGACAGCTAAAAAAACGTGTTGAAGAAGCCATGAAAATGTAAGATGTAAGGACAAGGTGTCTGAGTGAGAATCAGAAGAACAGATGATGCGATGTCAGGGGTGAAGTGTTCACACGGTCCCTTAAGCCATCCATCACACAGGTTTCACTCTATCGGCTTAGACTACAAAGGTCCTTTGGGATTCGTGTTCGAATGGAAACGTTCTGAACTGAAGACGTGTTCTGAGTTTCTGACACATGACGGGTTGATGGGATGAAGGGTTTGACATTAGAGGTGCCCTCACTAGTGAACAGCTGATGTGTTTGATCCATTATCATTTCATTTTGGCTAAATATAGGTTTCCGCTCCTGAGTGGCGCATCGACAAAACACACGAGTATCGTACGTCAAATCCAGGTTGCAGCCATCCATGGGCGTCTGTGTGGTCATTCATACAAAAAGGGGCGGGTAACACTTTCTCTCCGAGCGAGTTAGGCCGCGGCAGCATCGCATGTCACGAAGTGGGCATGTGCATTCTGACCTCCCTTCCTGGTTGCTGGTGGTCATACCGGATGTGATATGGAGGCAACACTTGAGGGCTGGGAATTGGATGCCACTAAACTTTGGGAGAGAAAAATAAGTCTAATATTAAGGTTTCCTGGTGAAACCACCCGAGCTCACAGACTTAGTGTCTCTTATGCTCCTGCTCTACATCTTGATTTGGTTCTATCTGTTTACAGTAACAACAATAATCAAGCTTGAAAGAGTGCATGTGGGATAACTTGGCAGTGCAACACAGATTCATAGAATCATGGTGGAAAATTGGAAAAGAAAAAATACAAAAAAAGCATGTATACTGACATGAAAAATGTTTACTGATATCATGGCGCCCGGTGCAGGAGTCATTAACGCTCACATACAGGAGTAAGCAAATGGTTTCAGAAGGACACTGTGGCCGATAATATTTTAGATTATAGATAGAGAGAACTCTGTATATCATGTTTATTTAATGTAATGTGTGCACCTGGGTGCACATCTGAGTATTTTTGTCTGCTCCCAACTCAAATAATTCAGGCTTCTAGCAGCAAAAACACTAAATGTGCAGGGTCTGGATGGGGACAGGCGACAACTGCAGCATAGGCTATGTGACCATAATTTGCACCCCGTGGGCTTTAATGAATTTATTTAAGAAATACTGGATATGATGCACGGAGAGGTGAAACCCCTGTGTCTCTGGAGACCCTGGTTACCTTGAGGTAGTCGTTTTCTGAGCGAAGCTCCTCGATTTCCCGTAACAAGTCCTCCTCTGCCTGCTCTTTGTCGCCCTCCGGTTTGAGCTGCGCGCTCCCGGTGTGCTTCCCCGGCTTGGCTTTCTCTCGCGCGGGTGAAACTTGCGCCTGCGCCGCGGTGATGTCCGGTCTCGGGCCGTGCAGACGCGTTCCGCACGAGGCCCCCAACGCGCCGGGGTCAGCGGCGTCATCTCCCGCTGCGTGTCCGCGCTCACTGGATCCGGATCCGGCCCCCGACTCGGCATCGCTGCTGGCGGCCTGAGCGAGACGCTGCTCGTCGGACAGCGGCTCGGAGGGACAGTCGGACAGGTCCGAGCTGCTGTCTGTCTGTGCGAGGCGTCCTGTAGGGACGCGCACCGGCGAATCGTGCGGAACAGGCGCGCAGGACAGAGGGATCAGCTTCCCCTTTGCGCTTTTTGCAAGTCGCGGATTCGTGTCCGCCGCCTTCCCGACCGGCTTCACCTGCGCGACCTTCGCGGCCTTTTTAGTCGCCGAGGATTTGGAGGCGCTTTTCACCGGCGCCGGTTTGTCCTTCGCTCCGGTCGCGGTGCGTCTCACAGCGCGGCCGTGCGGAGAAAAGGACGCCGCGGGATGGGGATGATGGGGATGATGCTGCTGCTGCTTGTTGAGTTTAGGAGATTTCGGGGTGAGCGCGGTGGCTTTAGGGGCTCTGGAGTGACCATCCTTCAGGAAAGGTCTGGCTGGAGACGGTGCGCGGTTTAACCTCTTCTTCTCCAGCGGCTGGCTTTGGGGTTTGGTGTCGCCGCTCGAACCATCAGTGCTTTCCATCATAACAGCGAGCGGAAGACCAAGCCGGAGCGATCCGAGCCACCGAGCGCGCACACGGCACCAGCAGCAACGCGCCTCTCATCCCTTCGGAGCTCGGATTCGGTTCCGGTCTTCCATCGCCGGGGAAGGAGAAGGAGAAGGAGCAGGAGCAGTAACCACAGAGCTCTCTTATTAGGCTATAATCCTATTAAGGCTGTAGCAACAAATGGCAGATCCTCTCCTCCTCTACTCCTCCTCTCTCCTCCTCTCCTCGAGAGCATCTGCAGATCAGTATGTGCGTCTTTTCCTTACCACCCAGCGTACACTTTCCCCATCCTCTTGTTCGCGATCTTCCCTTCCAGCCGCCTCTCTCTGTCCGTTTCTCCTGCGGCTCGTCTGTCTCTCTGACGGGGAAAAATCTGCAGCCTCTGCGGTGCGACGCCCGGTGCCGTGGAGCGCGCAGTGCGCATGCGCCGCTGTAAACCCCCCCACGCACGGTGGTGCAAATCACTTCTTTCTCCTCACACACTTCTCCCTCTGTCGACTACCCCCCCCCCCCAAACAAAAACAAAAACAAAAACAAAACCCGCAGGTGTATATGTACATTTACTGCAGCAGAAGTCTCATACAGGGCAGACTGTACAGTGAATTACTATTACTCACAGGTATCATCAGCACAGCCAATAGGAATAGACCAAGTGAGCAGGTGGAGGCTAGCCACGCCCTCACAGTTACCTTGGTAGCAGGCGTGTTCAGGGTTGTGATTACGGCCTCGCGCGTTTCAAGCGTCACTGCATGCAAATCTGCTGCACTTCAGCACTTCCACCAGTTTTAGAACCTGGAAGAGGCTCTCAAAGTGTCCCCAGTGGAAATTCCAGAACAGCAGGCGGGGAAAATGCAGCAGATTTAACCTGTTTTATTCACTGAAATATAGGATTTGAATAGAAACCCTGATTATGAAGTTAAAGGTTAGATATCGTGCCCATTTTCGCATCTTTATTTTTATATTTCGGACACCAGTGGTGCACCAAAATACACACCACGGCCAAAAAACAAGTTGCACACTTATATTTCTTAATTTTCATGGCGTTGTTGCTCCGGTCGAGGCTCAGCAACATTAATGTGGCAATAAAATGAAGTCAGCTGATGATCGGAATGTTCTGAATGAGCAGGTTATCACATCAATGCACTTTTTCTTCCCTGATGGTGCGGATATAAAATGGGGACGACGGAAGAGAGGTTCGGGGAGAACGAGGAATTATTTTCACATATGTATCAGAGTCCTGACCTTGACTCTATTGAAAGTTACACTGTCACCGCCGGCTCGCTCATTAGGGTTGTGTAGGGGGTGGTAGAAAGAGTTTTAGATTCCAGAATGTAGGTTGTAAAAAGCACTATACAAATAAAACTGAACTGAATTCAACTGAATATTTTTGGGCGGAGGCATCATAAATCGCCAGTCCGTTTGTTTGTCTGTCTGTGAACAAAATCCTGGCCACACCCATGCACAGATTTTCACCGGACGTAGTGGGAACGCTACCCTACTCATATTCTAGACATGACTTGATTTTGAAGTATCAAGGTCAAAGGTGAGGGTCAGAGCAAGGTCACACAATTTTGGAGGTAAAGTGCTTATAACTTCGAACCAGTGCTGATAGGTATGCCATTACTATGGAGCCTTAATAGGAAACCATATATGGACTTTCAAATGAGACATATAGCTGTGACCTTGAGCGACCCTGAAAAGTCAAACCCCAGCCATTGCGTTAATCCTTCAATTAAGTTTTTTTTTCACTGATTTGGTCACTTCTACATACAAGAGGAGCACATGAGTAATTAAAAGTAGTAACCATATAGGGCCTATGTGCTACATTATCCATGCTGCATGACGGGGGTACCTTCACTCTGCGAGTGCATCTCCAGGTGATGGTCTTAGCCATGAACAGGTTTTTGGGGTGAAGTGTAGAGATTTCCAAAAAAAATAGAGCACCTGTATCGTAGTGTTAAATCTATGCAGGGATTTTGACACGACGAAAACATCAGTGAGTTTCTGGAAAATTCTTTACTCTTATTTTCATTGCAGTTGGACACTGGTGTGGAGAAACTAGTGGCTGTTGGAAACAATATTAAGTCATGCATTATCTAACACTGCCATCTAATGGTGTGAAGGACGGAGTGAATTTCTTAAATCTGAATAAACCCCCTCGCTGGTATAGGTAATAAATATATATTTTTTTATTTGCACTTCATTAGTTCAAGAACACCACGAGTTATAAATACCACAAAAATGTTTTAAACATGCCAAACTGTTTCAAATACCTAAAATCAGATTACAAAGTCATTCCTCCTCACCTCAACATTTAAGTGAGGGTCCATTTCAGGGTTTTATTCTTTTTTTTTTTTTTGAATAAGTTCTGTATCATAAACTCTAAAATAGTTCTATAGGTAATGAAAATGAACATAAGGTTATTCGATATAAAAATGGAGAAGTGTAAAGGCAGCAGTTATTGCTACTTCACTAAAGAAATCCTCACAGTGGGATTCATTTTTATTTTAATCGCCCGGGACACGTTCATGTTCAACAAAACAACAAAGCAAAAAAAATTAAAATTAAAATAAAAAATAAAAATTTCAAGAACAGTTACTAGTGTTTCTGCAGCAATACTGACACAAGTTAAAAATAAAATAGTAATAACAATAAAATAATTAAAAATCCTTCCAACATACAGAATTCAACTTATTATTTAAAAAAGTAAGAAAAAAAAATCAATAATTCCAAATTCCCTTTAAAGGAAAAAAAATAAAACAAAAACAAAATGAACTTGTAATATAGAGACAGGAACCAGTTCTAGCAAACGCTCAGTAAGTCCGACTCAACGTGCTTCAACAATCCAGAACACAAACAGAAATAAATTCAATAATAAGTCAGGTAAAAAGCACTTAGTGATAAATAAAAGGCCCTTAATGAAAAAATCTGGCACATTCACAAAAAAAGAAGCGACTTTCAGGTTAGTATACATTCCCTACAAGTCTCAGGGCACGTGAGAAACACTGCGCGGTTCAGCTTACAAAGCCGCTGTTAGAAATCATATGAAATAAAAAAAAGGAAATCTGGGGCTGTGTGGAGATCATGCACTGCTACGCAAAGGTTAGAGCTTCAGTACAGACAGACAGACGGCCGTTTCTCAGGATAACAACCAAAGCTGCCACGTTAGTTCTTTATGTCGTTACGGGGTACTTTACTGAATGCAGGGTGTGAATATATATGAACACCTTCAAATCCCTGACAAAACGAATCTTATTATTATTATTATTAATAATACTACACAGGAATGGTGCAATCTGATTGGTTAATAGACCTTATTGTATCCCTGCAAAGCGGGATAAATCTTAAATCAATCAAAAAATATAATATGAAAGAATGCAGGTTTGTTTTAGTTTGTTTTTCTTATGTTCCTCTGGAGTATATACTAAAAAAATATTTATCTCAGGCTCGGTGGATATCGCTGAACAGTCCTGTTAATGTTCCATCTCGGTAAATAATTACAATATTTATACCCAGAGCTCTATTTTCACCCCACTGTGTCTTCTACTTATTAGTGATTACTGGACGCTGTGTAACAAAGGTAATCAAGTCGAATTTTCCACAGCATCATCGCCGACCAATACGACACCACCAACTCTTGGCGTGACGCGAGTATATAATAGCAGGTCTGCGTTCCCATGGCAATATCTGCACTGACAACAAAATAAGATGTGTAACGTTTACGTCTTGCACAACAGTCGTATTTACAATAACCATTTATGTGATGTTCATTCGATGAGGAACAAAAGGTCCGTGTTATTGTTGTAGCTATTAACGTCATCTACTCGGGCTTGTCGGTTTCCTCCCGTGTAGCCCTTTAGGTGAAAAATGATTTAAAAGGAGCAGATGTATATATAATACATTAGTGGTGGAACTTTTTTAGCAAGAAAAACAAATTGTGGTAAAAGAGCTTGAATAAAGAGAGTACGGAAAGACTAAGGTGGTAAATCTGACTGGCATCCCATCAGAAAATAACCAGAATGGGAAGCTTTGATGGGAAAATAAAACAGAACTGAACCATTAAGACGCCAGTGTATGTCAGGGGATGAGGTTGGTGCACCCAGTAGGAACAAGACTGCATTCACTAAGGAAGCGAAAGGCGACCAAATCAGTGATCACCAGCCAAAAGAGCGACGAGAAGCAAAACATGGGCGGGTGCAGAGTTCAACCGAGCGAAACTTTTAGTTGAATGATAGCCAATCAGAGCGTCAAGATACTGTTGATTGACAGATGCCGCCAAACACCAAGTTTCCCAAAACCTTTTCTTATTCGCTTCCATAACCCGTGTAAAAAAGGCGTTTGATGTGCGTGTCGTTCATCGCCTCCTGTGTAGACACGGCTTAAGAAAGCGGTTTGGTTTGGATGTTACATAAGAAAGAGCTCCTCCTCTTTTTTCCTGGAACAGCCCACAAACCCCCCAAGCGTGGAAATTCACAAATTAAAATAGTTCGGCTATGGGGTGGCACAGCGGCGTAATGGTAAGCACGTCTGCCTCACAGTAACAGGTCTTGGCTTCGAGCCTTGGGCTGGGCTCAGGTGTTTCTTTGCGGGATTCTCCTTGGTGCTTGCGTGGGTTTCCTCGGAGTACCCTGGTTTTCTCCCACAATCCAAAGACATGCACTTTAGGCTAACTGGCTGTTCCAAATTGCCCCTCGGTATGAGTGTGAGTGTTTGTGGGAAAGGTTGTGTGCAATGGTTTGGCGAGGTGTTCAGGGTGTACCCTGCTTTCGCCCAGAGTTGGCTGAGATAGGCTCCAGCCTCCACACAACCCTAGTAGTGAAGTGGTTCAGCAAATGAGTGAGAGCTCTCTGTTCTCTTTCGGTGAATGGCATTCGCTTCGAGTGCTGCTGTGAGTCGCTCTGGAACGGCAAAGGGCGTCTCTAAAAGTTCATAAATATAAATACAAGTGGTGTAGCAGGAAAAGCAGAAAATTCTATTGTCAGTCGTAGTGTAAAAATTCTAATTCAGGAAGCCTGCTCATGACTAGCTGAGCGATACATCAGTACAAGACGTTCACCCGCGGGTACGAGCGTACACCTGATCACTGAGCTGCTACAGGGTTCGTACACAGTGCACTAATGCTGAAAATCGGGAAGATTGAGTAACGTCGTCTTTTCCTTTTCCCCTCCTTACACTGAACTCCCATCCCTGCATGACACCCCGAGAAGTTGGTTGATCAGTCACGTAATTGGAAATCTAAACTGTACAAAGCCTAAAGATGGTGAATTAATCTGAATGTTCGTGCTCCTGGAACGGCCCTCCCACTGCACATGCCCTGGAGTCCACAGCTCCCCGTGGGTAGGAAAGCCTCAGTGCAGGTGTACTCCACCCCCTGGTGTCAGGTGCTGGAAACGCAGGGGCTGACAGGAGATGGTGGGGGGGGGGTTTATTTTATTTTTCTGGAGCAGGACCACAGAGATGAGGCTCAACAGCAGCGCATGCGAGGAGGCGGCAGTTCTGGGGGCACTTCAGGCTCAGGCTGAAGGGAAAGGACGCTGTTGGAGAGTTCTCTACTGGGCATCTCCAAAGGCATCTACAGGAACACAGAAGGGACATGTTTAACATTTCTCATAATCTGCTGCACGGCTGAAGTGCCTAATGAAAAAGAAAGCTTATTTTATAACGACTTCACCACCCATGTTTAAGACGAGAGGCTAGGAGTTCTAATGTATTTCTGTAATCTTGAAACAGGAAGTAATGAGTCGACTAGAGTCGATACCTTTTAGGATTTTCCTGAAAGGATATTTATCACAATATATATTACCCAGGGCGGCACATCCAAAAAGGTTTACATTTTCACACCATGCCTGCAAGGGTTTCCCCCAAGTACTAAGGTTTCCTTCCATAGTCCAAAGACATGCACACTGGCTGTTCCAAATATATATATATATATGTATGTATGTATACGTTGTGTGTGTGTGTATGTATGTATGTATACGTTGTGTGTGTGTGTGTGTATGTATATATATATATATATATATATATATATATACACACACACACATACATACACATATACACACACACACACATACACACACACCATATACACACTTATACATACATACATTTCTATTGTTTACAGTTTACTTATAAGTTTATCTTATTTAATTTTTTTTTAATTATGTTCTATAAAATTCTACTGCTGTACATTTTCCTCATATTAAACTGTTGATGATGATGAAGATGATGCATAATATCTAAACATACATATTTTGAAAGCATAATGCTTCTAAAGAAAGGAGAAAATGTGACAATCAAAACAACATTCTGAGGAGAATAATAATAATAATAAATCCAAATAAATTCTAAGAAACATGGCGGTTCACAACGACTTAGACTGAGTGTCTATTTATTTCCTTTATAAAAAAAGGGAGTCCAGAATATATTTTTTAATAATTTCTAACAGTTACAAGCTTACAAGTGACCAAACATTATTCCTTTTTGATATTTAAGACCAGTTTACATACCACTCCGTCCTCCACTCCTGGTCTTACAATAAAATAATAGAAATATTGAGGCGCTGCCTGAAAGTTTATTTTCCGTAAAGAAGCTGTTAGATAGATAATAGAACTTACTTCAGTCTCTTCAACCGAATTCAAAAACTTATTTCTCCTCAAGAACAAAAGCCACTGACTAGACAAGAACATTTTCAGCAGTCTGCTAGTACCTAAAGTAATTCTTTTTTTATTAAAACTGGTGCAGAACTAAGCTCGGAATTTTGATTTCTGTCCTATCTGTTGGTATTAGCCTAACATGCTTTACGGCTTCTGGTCAGTGTAATCGCCGCACTATGTGCACATCACCAAACAAACCGGTGATGTCCAAACCGATAAAGTAAACCAATGCAAGGCTCCGCACACAGGCCACTCATTCAGTGCTGTGCTTCAGATCCAGAGCTCCTGGTGTGTTCACTTTGTTTTTCAGTGGTTTTTTTTCCTCTTGCTTACTCCAGTTTAGGGTTAATAAAGGCCCGAGTGTTCCCCACATGGACCCAGCGTGTGCTCCTTTAACTCCTGCTATACAGCAGTTCTACATTATCCAGACACTTTACTGATCTATTTCAGGGTTAAAAGCAGAGCAGTGAGAGAACCGGACATGTTGCAATATGATAATTATTCCCAGGAGTCCTACCCAGTAAGGCTATTGGATGACGACTTGGCGTCCCCCCCAAAGAGCTGAAGGAAGTGGCTGGGGAGAGGGACGTCTGGACCTCACTGCTTGGGCTGCTGCCCCCGCGACCCCAGAACAAGCGGAAGAAGATGAATAAATGAATGAATATATATATATATATAACACACACACACACACACACACACACACACACACACACACACACACACACACACACACACACACACACAC
>JAOUQZ010000022.1:6700535-6727168 GCA_028564935.1 Neosilurus hyrtlii
CCCACACACCACACACACACACACACACACACACACACACACACACACACACACACACACACACACACACACATTCTCTCACACACTCATTTGCCAAACTGCTCACTCCTACCAGGGTTACATGGAGGCCAGAGCCTATCTCAGCTCATACTGGGCGAAGGCGGGATACACAACCATTCACACTCACACCTAGGGGCAATTTGGAACAGCCAATTCAATTAGCTTAACGTGCATGTCTTTGGACTGTGGGAGGAAACCAGAGTACCCGGAGGAAACCTGTGCAAGCACTGGGACAACATACAAACACCATACGCTGAGCCTGGGACATGAACCCAGGACCTTCCTGCTATGAGGTGGACATGTTAACTCCTTAACCATTTTTGGATATAGAAGATCATCTATGCTGATAAAGGGGATAAACAAGCCAATCAGAAGCTGCCTTTCATAGTGTTTCTAGGGATAGTGGAAATATGAAAAAATGAACGAGTCTTTTGAAAGAGAATGTGAAAAATCTGGAATACCCCGAAAGCCGCAAAACCGAAGACGATGATGATGAAGTCAACGGTGTCCGCCAGGAACATGACGACGTAAACGTCAGTCACTGCGCTGTACTCAGGATGGATAAGGTTATAGAAGAACTGACGAATAGGGAGATAGATCTCTCTTCCTCTGATATAAACACAAAAAACGTGTAGAAGGATTCTTTATTAGGGTGGATGCTAAAACTAACCAGCACTGGAGGTAATAATATATGGTAATATCCGGTTTATCTTATTTATTTGGAAGATACAGTGAGAAACACATTTGCTTTATTTCTCCCTCTTATGTCTTTTAAAGAACAGTTTCATGTAAGATGTTAACGTTGAGACTGTGACTTACTTTTTGAGGAGAAAGACCTTGGCTTTGATGAGCTGCTCTCGGATTTTCTCCATGATGAGCTCTTTGCGGCTCTTGGGTTCCACCCCGATCTCGCTGCTACCTCTACGGCTGCTATTCCTTGTGCTCGTGCTACCTGGGGGAAGCACAATATATTCAGTTTTACAGAGACGGCATATGTGAGATGGTCTGGGAAAACCTGGCCCAAGTCAGAAAATCACCCAATGAGCAATGCATTGTTGATCAATCATGATCTGAGTCAAAAATTGGGCATCATCGCTCCAAACAGATAAAACATCATTGAATTATAGCACATGGTAAGAACCCACCGAAATTATGTTTTTTCATCATTATAATCATTTGCTGAAACGCTTAATCTTAGTAGGGTCGCAGGGAGGCTGGACCCTATTTCAACCGACTCTGGGCGAAGGTTTGGTAGAACCTGAACAGTTGGCCGGATCACTGCAGGGTCATCACACACAGATCACATCCACACCAAAGGACTATTTGGAACAGCCAATTAGCCTTATGCGCATGCATTTGGATGGTGGGAGGAAACCGGAGTACTCAGAGGAAGCCCATGCAAGCACAAGGAGGGCATGCAAACTCCACACAGAAATGCCCAAGCCTGGGTTTCGAACACAGGACCATCTTGCTGTGAGGCAGATGTGCCAACCTCTACGCCACTGTGCCGCCAGAATGTTATATCAGTAGAACACAAGTAGCACCCCGATCATGGACACATTCTAGAAGTTTCAAAATGTCGTAAATGGACATTTTCACTTGAAATAAATCGTTACGAATCCCTCATACATACAATAAGTTCTAAAGTAACACATGACTGTAATTATCAGCCCTGAAATCAGACCTCTCACCTCTCTTGGAACGTTGGGAGGAGTGGCGAGAGATGTATGAGCCGGCACTGGAGCTCTTACGTCGCTGGTAGGTACGCTGTTCAGGTTGGCGCATGTGCACTTGTTGAGCGGATTCGAAGTCTATCGCAGTTTCCAAGTTGAATTTCATGAAGCGAGGTGGTGAGCTCTTCCTGTTTGTCTCTGATGGGCTCACCACCGCCATTTTGTCTTCGTCCTCGGACTCGTCACGATGATTAGAGGCGTCTTTTTTTGTTTCTTTGGGGTCGTCCTCGTCCCACAGACCATGGCACTGAAGAAGTAGTGTTTCAAATAATATCAGTGGAGTTAAGGACGAGTCATTTTCCGTTTCATATTAGGAGCATTTACAGAGCGCAAACCTCCCCCAAGGCTGTACAATATCCTCTATTATTTTCACTTTTATTTAATTTGAATTTTTTGAAAATGAATTGGGTGAATCACCTTGAGGATTGAGCGATGGAAGAAGAGGGCAAGCAGTTGAACGAGGTCATAGTGCACGTAACCATCTTTTTTCTCTACCCCAATGATGTTAGGAGGGTGATAGGGCTTCTTTTTGTCCACCTCCAGGTTCTGGTTGAAGGGGAAAAAGCTGAACTGGAAGAAGTATTTGATGACGATGTTAACCTAAAGGAACAGAATTAAGCTACATTTAGTCTCTGACAGCAATTAAATCAGCTCATTATTTAGCAAGACCTTAAAAGTTTATTCAAGTAGCAATATCAGTGTAGAAAGAAATTTGCCTCTGTATAAATGATAGCAGTCATCCAGAAGCGTTTGCTGGGCCGGGGAACAGACAGCATGGCCCACAGGAAGATGAGGACGGGCAGCACCAGCGTGGCCATGGAAGCTGAAATCATGTGGTTGAGGATGATGACCAGGTAGCAAACCATCTCAGAGTGAGCCACTAACAGGTTGTACAGAGCGTAGCATAGCTGCAGGCCCAGTGGCTGGGACTTGTAGAAGCGCTCCGAAGTGTCCAGCTCCTCATCATAGAACATTCTGGGTAAATTGAGGGTAAATTAAATTTGGTTCTATGAAGCAGTATGTATATATGACCTATATTTGTCCAATTACTAGTGTTTTTTAAACCTGGTTACTAGCTTTTTTTAGCTCCCGCCCACAAAGTGACTCGGGAGCTTTAGCAATGAGTTCCGTCTGTCTGTCTCTCTGTCACACTTTAGTTTACGAACATTTAAATGCTGCGTGCTGAAGCTAGGGCTTTCAAACTTGGTATGCTTGTTCACTACTATAGGTACAACTGCTAGGATGAGTTTGTGTCTGAGTGACCTTGACCTACTTTTCAAGGTCACAGAGGCAAAACTGTATACAGTATTAGGTTTCTGGACATTTACTTGCCGCGGGATTAAGCTGAGGCTTTCGATCTTGCTATACCTGTTCTTTATTGGCATATTATGCAATGGTCATTTCGGCGGGAGCGCCTGGACCCCTGTGGTCTATTTTTAAACTGCGTTTCCTTCAAAAAATTTAAGAACCACTTCTTTATTAATTTCATGAATATGTTTTATGATGTTATGAGTGTATGTAAATGATACATATGGGTACCCATTAACAGGTACGACTCTGTGATCCGACAGCCCGTTGGTTCAACGGTCCTACTCATATAAAATCAACCGGACACCCTACACAGTTCAGTTGGGTTAGGGTTAGGGCCAATAGGGTGTAATTGTTGGACCAGTGGGCTATTAGACCAATAGGCTGGAACTGTCAGACCAGTGGGCTGTCGGAATACAGAGCTGTAACCCCCATTCACTAGTGAATAGCCTATTTGTTTTATTTTCCATTATCAGAATATTTTGACTGAATGTAAAGGTTTCCTGGTGAAACTGCCCCAGCTCACAAGCATAGTATCTCTTATTCACCAGCTCTACATCTTGTTTTGGTTCCGTGTTTGTTTACACCAACAATAACAATAAGTTTGCATGACTAAAGGAAGCATAACTTGTTGAAAGGGGAAAATAAAAATGATGTTTACTAATATCATTGAGCCTGGTGCAAAGGTCATTGATACTCGTGTACAGGAGGAAGCAAATGGTTTCAGAAAGACATTGTGGCTAATTCCATTTTATTTCCAAGAGATACCACCGTATTTCTTTAGTAAATATACCTGGGAAGTAAACAGAAACCTTTAAACATATATGGAACCTTACATCAGTCAGTAGAACTAATAAAGCTTCTTGGATATTAAGGATATTTGCCAGGTACATAGGATAATATGCTTTGGAAGTCTTACTTGTTAAGCAGTAGCTCGCTAGCCGTGAGCTCGGTGGTTTGCGAGGGCAGCAGTGCATCGTCTGACAATAAATCTGATCTGCTGTCTGAGGTCATCAGCATGAGCTGCTTCTCTTCATCACTCTCCTCTGAGTCGACTGAGAGACGATCGAAGCTCACCGCTTTGCTGTAGCTGGGTGGAACATCTGCATCTGATGTGTTTGGGACATCCGTGTCTGGGGTGAAAAGCTGACCGCACGTCCTCTCTGCTGGCAAAAGCTCTGGCCCTGAGGACTCGCCATCGTCCTTCCCAGAGCTTTTTACTTCACCATCATCCTCTTGCCAATTCTGCTCTTCTCCTTCTCCTTCTTCTTCTTTTTCTTCTTTTTCTTCTTCTTCATGATCTTCAAGTGCCTGTTCCACTTCTTTAGGTTTTTCATCCTCAAACTCCAACTTAACATCCTCTAAATCAGGCTCAGTGGAGCTCCAGGGGCCTGTTTCTGTTTCCCCGACATGTTCAGGTCTTTCGGCACAGTGAGGTAGTTCTTGCTCATCCTCCGCTTCATCGATGGTGTCGTTGGTACCTTGCCGTGAGAATAACGTGATGCACTGAGTGGCCTCGCTGTTGAAAACACAGACAATGAATGGTAAACTTGTGCTGATTTCATGCTTAGTTTAATAGCATTGTGTCATTTTCATTTGTTGGGGTTGGGGTTCACATGGATGTTTTAGTAATGGGGTAAATAGTGGGGACCTCAGCATTCATTTCCTGACTCATTGTCCTTTTTTCACCAAACTGTATTTAAATGCATTGTTTTGCTTTCCTGTGATCTGGAAAAACCTACATGTTGAATTTTAGTCAAATTTGTGCTAAATATAACCCAAAATTTGGACTTACGAGGGTTTTTCCCCTCATTTTTATCAAGGTAAAATGTAAAATGAACCAACACCTTGGTTGTATTTTTATGTGGAAAAACCTCACAAGTCTCTATTACTAGATTTTTCCAGATCGCAGGAATGCTGTTCTTTCACTGCTCACCTGGAAGTATTTCTAAGCACCGCCCCTGCAGTACAAGAGCCCAGTGATTGAAAGGAATGTTATGCTGTCAGCACAGTGCTGATGGACAGGAAGCTATGCTCTGAGGTTACATTTGCTCTGTGACATCAGGCTTGATTTGTTCCAGAGTTGAACAAGTACTAAAAGCCACGGGAAGTGGTTTTACTTTCATAGTCTGTTGTGATGAGCCATAATTTAATATTCTACCAGGTCCCCGGTTCGTTTCTGTGTGCTGTTCTTTCCGTGCTTGTGTGGGTTACCTCCGGGTACCCCGGTTTCCTCCTACAGTCTAAAGACATGCACATTATGCTAATTTGCTGTTTCAAATTGCCCCTAGGTGTGAGTGTGAATGCTTGTGTGTGTGTTGGCCCTGTGGTGGTCTGGCGAGATATTCAGGGTGTACCCCACCTTCGCCCTGTGTCCAGACTCCCCGTGACCCTTATAGGAGTAAGTGGTTTTCCAAGTGAGTGAGTGAGCGACTGAGTGCTAACTAATAAACAAATGTCTTTTGTGGAAATATCAAAAATTGGATATGTAGATGTTGTTAATGCTAAAATTAATGATGCTAGCTTATAAAGCTAAATAGGCAGTATGATTCACCTGTTTTTAATAGAAACGGCTAATTATAATGGTTATTTATATTCTGACATGCAGCTCTTCCAGGAAGGCTGCTCTCATGTGTCCTTGCTCATCACTGCTCAATGCACCAAAAAGAAAATTGGGATGGCTGGGAAAGATGGCGGACCAGAAGAACATCTGGTCCCAGCGAGGATCAAGGAGTAAGGGGATAACAAAAATGGGTTTTGAGATGTAACTATGCAGTCTATAGCCATGTCATACTTAGACAGTGTAATAATGGAGGACTCTGTAGTGCACGTTCTGTCTCTGGGACTATTTAGCAATATCCACCTCACCATGAATGAATATTTATTATGTATACTATACAGCGATAATTTTTTAATGATGGTCGAAACTCTTTCTCTTTAAGAAACTTTTTGAGCGAAACTGAATAGACATAAGGAGTGAAGATGAGTGAGGACGAGTAAGAGTGTTAAAGTGATCTGGACCTGGAGACGTTGCTGCTGCCGCTGTCTCCAGAGGAGTTGGACACGTCCACGTTGTACATTTTGCGTAGCTTGGGCCGAGCGCGTTCGCTGGTTTTCGGCACATGTTGAGGTACATCATCCAGGTCATCCAGTGTGGACTCGCGGGAAAAGAGCATGGTGGCCTCTGTGAATGCGCTGGATGGAGATGGATGGAGATGTGGAGGAAGAAACAAATGAATGAATGGAATAATATGATGATGATATATCCTTACTAACATCAAAAACAAAAAAAAAAAATAAAGTAACCTCACTGTTTCCCTGAAGTGATTCATAACAATACTGCAAACAGTGTGAAATAAAAAAGAAACCAAAGAAGGTTAATTTATACCAACAAGACATTCTATGTGGGTGGCACGGTGGTGTAGTGGTTTGCGCGTCGACCTCACAGTAAAAAGGTCCTGGGTTCGAGTCCCAGGCTCGGTGAGAGTGTTCCTGTGTAGGGTTTGCATGTTCTCCCTGTTCTTGCACGGGTTTCCTCAGATCACTCCGGCTTCCTCCCACAGTCCAAAGGAAAACAAATTAGACTAACTGGCTCTTCCAAATTGCCCCTAGGTGTGAATGTGAGGGTGAATGTAAATGATTGGGTGTGTGTTGGCCCTGCGATGGACTGGTGAGCTGTTCAAGGTGTACCCCACCTTTGCCACGTGTTGGCTGAGACAGGCTCCAGCCTCCAGCAGTATGGTACATTAATGAATGAATAAATGAAGATAATTATGTGCGCAGGGTGCCCCATGCCGCTTGGCTGGGACTCGGTGTGGATAATGGATAGATGGATGAATATTAATTTGATCAGGAAACAAACAATGTGATGCAATGCAGTAATGGATGCTGTGACTAAGATCTTGTGTGTTCCAAGGTCTCTATATTGTTCTGTGATAGAGTACCAATGCACACGCATGGAGACACAAACACACACTGATACCTGGAGATGCTGTCTCGAGATGCCACAGAGTCCTGGCTTTCTAACGTGTATCCTCTGCGTCTGCGTCGGGGTTTCTGAGAACCCGAGATCGAGTCCTCCTCACTGATCTGATCCAATCCAGACTCGCGAGACACATTCAGACGCATCTGCTTTTGATAGTACACGTGGATGCTCTCACGTGATGGCACGTTGCCCTGGGATCAGAGTAAAAGTGAATTTCTGCTTAGAATTTTATCTTCATATGTTAAAATAGACTAAATAACTCTGAGACCAAAGGGATCACTACACAAACTTTTTATTATTTCAAAAATGACATTTCACTGGAAATATTAATAGACCTGAACTTGTGTGTGTGTATTAATATGTGTTTGTGTGTGTTTATATATATATATATATATTTGTGTGTGTGTGTGTGTGTGTGCATGCGTTTGTATATGTGTGTTTGTTTATGTGTGTGTGTGTGTGTGCGTGTGTATATGTGTGTGCACGTATGTACATAAGTGTGTGGGTGCTTGTCTGTGTTTGTGCATGTGTGTGTGTAGGCATGTGTGAGTGTGTGTATAAGTGTATGTGTATGTGTGTATATATGTGTGTGAGTGTGTGTGTGTGCGTGTGTATGAGCATGTGCGTGTGTATATGTGTGTGCATGTATGTACATATGTGTGTGGGTGCTTCTCTGTGTTTGTGCATGTGTGTGTGTATATAAATGTGTGTATGCGTGTGTGTATGCATGTGAGAGTGTGTGTATAAGTGTGTGTGTATGTGTGTGTGTGTGTGTGTGTGTGTGTGTGTGTGTGTGTGTGTGTGTGCGTGTGTATGAGCATGTACGTGTGTATATGTGTGTGCATGTATGTACATATGTGTGTGGGTGCTTGTCTGTGTTTGTGCATGTGTGTGCATGTGTGTGTGTATATAAATGTGTGTATGCGTGTTTATGTGTGTGTGTGTATGTGTATATATGTGTCTGTGTGTATGGGTGTGTGTGTTTGTGTGTGTGCGTGTGTTTATGTGCGTGTTCCTCACCTTTTTGACCTCTCGGGTAAGCATGCAGCGTTCGATGCGCAGCACGGTGGATATATCGATGTACTCTTTGCAGATACTGTTGATCCACATGGTGAGACTCTCCAGAGTGGTCAGGAACAAAACCCACGTAAACTTAATGATGTTAAAAACCCTTTTAATAATGTTGTCTGTAAAAAGGAAGGGAAATCACGCCACCTTAACAGTTAAACAGATTTTTAGAAATTTATACTTAATCCTACTATTAGAGTCACGGGGAGGCTGGAGCCTATTACAACCGATTCTGGGTGAAGGAAGACCATCACAGGGAAACACACAACCATTTACACACCCAGGGGCAATTTTTTGCAACAGACAATTAGCCCGAAATGCATGTCTTTGGACTGTTGAAGGAAACTAGATCACCCGAGGAAAACTCCACATAGAAACGCCCTTTCTGGGCCCAGGACTTGAACCCAGGACCTTCATTTTGTGTGGCGGCTGCACTAAACACTACAACACCGTGACAGCCAGCATTTAAACAGATTTTTAATAGATACCTGGTCCGTCCTTCTTCTCCTCTTCTGAGCTATGTTGTTCATCATCTCCTATCTCAATTGCCACTTGACCTACTTACACACACACACACACACACACACACACACACACACACGTTTTACTGTATACTAATAAAATAAACCAACACAAAGGTTTATGTTCACTCTATTCCGTATTATGTGTAAAATTTGTAGTCATCTACCTTCCTCCTTGTCTTTCCGATGTTTACGCCCTCTTCCGTATCTTTTCCAGAAATGCCGACGCTTCCCACCCCGCTCCTTAAGAGCGGTTTTGGAGTCTGTGACCCACGCCTGGTACACAAACTGCAGAGCAACACAAGTCGCAATTACATCATTGCAGTTGCTTTATACACCAGGGTTCTAACACTTCCTGCAGATTTGAATGTTTTCCCTGCACCAGTTCAACGCAGGAAACGTTGTTAATTAGCTAATCAGTTGAATACGATGTGTAAGGGAAAAAAAAACACTAAAATGTGCAGGACAGGGGCTCGGATTGAGAACCTCAGAGCCGTAGACATCTACATAAACAAGCTTTAAAGGAGCCCATTCACTAGTGAATATCTGATATGTTTTATCTTCCATTATCAGCTCATTTTGGATCATTCCAGCTCATGGGTTTAGTATCTCACATTCACCTGTTCTACATCCTGTTTTGGTTCTGTATCTGTTTACAATGACAATATCAAGACGACGTGAACAGAGGAACGATCTTTTGCTTGCGTAACTTGGCATTGAAACACAGAATCCGAGATGACGTAGAAGGTACACAAGATGAAATGTTAAGAATGAGACATGTGCAGGCATGCAGATTCTAGAGACATACTGTATAAAAGATGGTGATGTTTACTAATATCCTGGTTCCCGGTGCAGAGGTCATTGATACTTTTGTACAGGAGGAAGCAAATGGTTTCAGAAAGGCACTGTGGCCGATTCCATTTTATTTCCAAGAGATACCACTGTATATTATTTATTAAATATACAAGTGAATGGGTTCCTTTAAAGAGTTTGAGTGAGTTTCACAGAGTCACAAAACTCCAGCCTGAAGTCAAATAACCATTAACTTGACAACATCATCTACAAATCTACCCTGATCTGGAATAACCGAGTAAGTTCAATTTTAGGTATATCTGCACTTACTAGGTTTTTGCCCATAATTTTAAAAGGTTACAAGGTAAAATGAACCCACACTTTGGGGTATTTTGGTCAGGAATAACCTCACAATTTTCCCTTACTAGTCTAAACTTACTAGGTTTTTTGGCACAACGTCACTTCACTAATATATTTCCTAAGATTTAATTGTGGTTAATTAAATTCAGGCTTAAAACAAACCAAGATACAGAACAGGACAATAGATCTCAGTTTTGTTTAGTTTTTTGTTCTTTTGCCCCACTGGCACAGAAATAACGTTCACAATATGAACTATAATTCATTTTAAAGATACTTTTGTATCTTTATTACTGAAAAGGCTTTATTTGTTTGGTTTGTAACGATGACTAGTGCACAGTGGAGCAAACCATACAGGCTGGTCACAAGACAATAAATAAACAAATCCCGAAATTCAGGTTTCAACCAAAACTTTTTTTATTCCATGTTGCATCATCTGAGAAATTCTTTTACGCCTTCGAGAACCTTGAACGCATTTATTCAGCAACATGGAATGAAAAGGAAAGACAACCGATAGACACAAACCATAAACAAACACAAGGAAGCAGGCAAACACAGCATGACCTTAAATGATACCTTGGCTGCCCTGATAAGATACTGAAGGATTGTTTTGGGCAGTTTTAATATCGACCTGGGCAAAGCCAGGATGGCTGAGGCAAACTTTCCGATCGCTCGCTGAAGGAAGAAAAAAAGAGGCAGCCAGGGTCAGAAGGAACATGTGGAAATACGTTGAGGACTATAAGACAAACTACAGAGTACTGTACGGGTTACAATTCTAGGATGAATCTGTCTACTGTTTAGCACAGGGAGTATGCAGGTTTGAATACAAGCTATAAATGAGTGAAGTAAAATGAAACTAAAACTGGGGCTGATCATCTGAAAAACTGGATAAATTTGAAAGTAGCATCGCTGTAGGGCTCCAGATAAACCCTCCAAAGCCACACCCCTGGTTCCTGCGCGGTACGGCGACACCATAAGGTGGTGGTGGCGGCTCAGTGGTTAAGGCTTTGGGTTACTGATCAGAAGGTTGCTGGTTCAAGTCCAAGTACCACCAAGCTGCCACTGTTGGGCCCTTCACAAAGGCCCTTAACCCTCAACTACACAGACGTATAAATAAGCCACTCTGGATAAGGGTGTCCGCTAAATGCCACCAACTGTTAAATATAAAATGTAAGGGAGACACAGAAGCATCTGACTGGTTATTTCCCAGCAGACCAAGAGGCAGTGATTGGTCAGCGTTTGTACAGGATTACAGTGGCCACAGGCGATGGATTTCTTCCAGATCTCATGAGTTATTGATTGCTGTCAGGGTGTAAAGACAATTTTAACCAAAATAACCGTTTGTTTATACAGATAAAAAGTTACCAACCCTACTTTTAATGCTGTTTAAGCTTATATGTCGGATAGCCTTCATAATATATCGTCATTTCTATGTACAGTATGTTACGCCAGACTAACATATTTTGAACATTTTTTTAAATCCTGATGTCTGGATGTTTTAGTTGAGTCTCCAGTATCAGTGTTTTGTAGTAAACTGAGGTAAATTTATAACTTTTCCAAAAGTTTTCGGGCCTGAAATGGGTTCCATCTGTCCATCTGTCCGTCCGTCTGTCACACTTTAGTTTCCGGACATTTACTTGGTGCACGCTGAAGCTGGGGCTTCCAAACTTGGTGTGTTGGATCACTACTATGAGTGCTAGGACGGGTATGTGTGTGAGTGACCTTGACCTACTTTTCAAGGTTAAAAAGGGAAAAACTGCTAATTAGGTTTTAGGACATTTACTTGGCACACGCTGAAGCTGGGGCTTCCAATCTTGCTATGCGAGTTTTACTCTGGCGTATTATGAAATGGTCCTTTCGGCGGGAGCGCCTGGACCCCTGTGGTCTATTCTATTTCTTGTATCGAGTCTTCTTTTTTTAATCTTAAAAAACTATCATTGCTACTACATAAGTAATGAGTTACTTGTTTCACAGATGTTCGAATACCTTGACTATAACTGTAAATAGCGTCAAGTTAAAAAAATAATAATAAAAATTCAAAACATGATGTTAGTGGAAAAATCACAGCAATCATGCTACAGTATGAGGCTAACAATCATTATTCGTGGCTAACAGCGTCATTCCTGTCCGGTACAGCCCAAATCCTATCACCTGGAATGCAGATTTCCTGTGAGGTTCATCATCTTTTTTATCTTCTTCCTCCTCCTCCTCTTCGCTGTCAGTCTCAAACAGGTAATAATCTCCGCTCCTCACCACTAAAAGAAAGAAAGGGTGCGAATAGTCATTCGCTCTATAGGGCAGGCCACTCAGCAAGCGTGTATGAGTGTAGAAATGTTTTATCATGAGGACATTTTATAATCCACAGAGGTAGAAATGATTTCAGTGCATGAATCCCCGACTAAGGAACCAGTTTATACAGGATCTGATCATTACAGTTATATATATGGATTGTACACAATGGATGCCTTGTACACAAGCCTCGATCCAGACATACCACAGTATTTAATTACATCTGGAGATTGTGATGATGTAAATAACACTACAACACTACACAACAGACATGGAAGTGTTAAAGCAAGTGAGAAAAGCTGAAAGACTTTAGCACAGAGACAGAGCCTGAATACTAAAGAAGATTCTTTATGTACTAGATATGATTAAAACAGCTCCCACTAACTAACCCAGAATGACAGCATCAAAAATGAAGCAGGGATGGTTAATGGTTCGAAATAAAAACAGACCAGGAACATTTGATCCCCTGTGTCCTGTCCTGTTTGCACTGTAGGACAGGAACTGGAGTAGGGAAAACTGCCTTGTGTCCTTGAACAGAACAGCCTCAATGGACAGGGTTAGGGTGGGAGTGTTGAAATAGGAGCGTGAACAAAAACCACGAGCATGTAGAAAGAAAATCGACTTCTGTGGATGAAGGATAGAAATAACAAAAAAACTAGAACGCCACAGAACAGAGATGAACTGCTCAGCCTGATGCAGGAGTAGGTTCAATTAATTAATCAATCAATCAATCAATCAATCAATCAATCAATCAATTAATTAATTTAAAGGTACAGTATGTAAGATTTGGCGGGTGTCTAGGGGTATCTAGCGGTGAGATTCCACATCGCAACTAACTGAAATGCCATTCCCGGCTCCTCCACTTTAAAGCCTGTATGGTTCTGAGCTAATGAAGAAGAAAGTAGCAATCCAAGATGGCCTCCTCCTTGAGAGGGGACCCGCTCCCCATGCATATTTAATTCCAGTTATTCTAAGGTTCCGAAAACTCAACGACTTTTTTTTTATGATTATAGATGAATGAAAACGTATTTATTGATGATGTAGTTAATTTTGCCTAAAAGATCGTCCAAAATGTTACACACTGTACCTTTAACATACAACCATGAAAAAAAAAAATTAAGAAACCACTTTTAATGGGGATCTCTATTAAAAGTGGACCCTTAATTTTTTCCAACGGTTGGTATGTTGCATTATAATAAAGACAAGTAGTGTTAATAGCAACACCAATAATAATGATAATAATAATAAGAGGAAGAAGAAAAACGTTTTTAATAATAAGCAGTCAAGACTGATCAGTTCATTCTCAGACGTCTCTGTGAAAGAGAGAGTTCCCAGCCATTTTTTCTTTCTTTCTTTTTTTATTTCTTAAAGGAAGCCAGACTGGAAAGATGGACTCTCTATTTCTCTGAATGAAGGTGAATTAAATTGAAACCACGGCAGAGATTCACAACTGTGGGCTCTGGGGACCAGGCCAATTGTTTAATTCACTGACGTCAGTCCAAGCCAAAGACCCAGTACCACCCAGGTATTAGCATTTTTCCTTTCCTTAGATGCAATACAGTACATATCTATTTAAGGCTCTGAAGATTTCAAGGGTAAACATGAATTTTAAAGCAATGTACAATGCCACGTGGAGACATGTTTACACCCTCCTGGAACGATTCCACATCTTTGGAGTGTTAGAACCCAGAATTGGAATTGATTCATTGAGATTTTTACCAGGATACATACAATATATCCAGCATTTAAAGGTACAAAGTATTTAAATAAACATAAAGCGAACTTCAAGTGCCTTTAACAAACAACCTGCTTGTTCTTTTATGCCGTACAAAATTAGTGGAACAACGACAGAGGCGATTGATGTCGGTTTGGTTGTGGTGGATTTGAAAGTTGTGTAGATGCGTACACATATTTAATGTGTGTTGTAGGTCCGTGATGGGAAAATTCAAACGAAAGTGATATGATTGTCGCAAGACAAAAAGATCTGTGATACTTGGTGATGACCAGCATATCACCACGTACAAGGTGATGCTGTGGATTTAATGTAGAGCAATCATTGGACTATTGTAAGCAAACCGTACGATTCTGAGAGCAATTCATGTAGGGCATCGCACAGCAGACCTAGGAACTGGACCTGACGTTGAGAGTTACATATACTCACTCGCTCACTGTTGCTAAACCGTTTACTCCTATTAGGGTCACAGTGATGCTGGAGCCTATCTCAGCCGACACCGGGCGAAGGCAGGTTACACCGTAAACAGCTCATCGGACCATCACAGGGCAACACACACAACCATTCTCACTCACATTCACACCTAGGGGCACACCACACGTTAGCCTAATGTGCACGTGTTTAGATGTGGGAGGAAGCTGCAGTACCCAGAGGAAACCTATGTAAGTATGAGAATTACATGCAAACTCCACGCAGAGACGCCTCTGCCCAGGAATTCACCCCAGGACCCTCTTGCTATGAGGGCCGAACGTGCTAACCTCTACACCACCATGCCACACAAATTTTTTCAAGTTGGAAGGAGACTGTTGAGGAACAGCGATCTGTAAATTATATTCAGATCAGGCGACACTTTATTAACACAAACGTGGAGTCCATTCTACTAATAATGTAAAAGATAAATAATTCTGCAATCACAAGCTTTATTTTATTTTTTAAAAATTGTTAAACATTTTTAGTCATTTTTTGTTTCCTCTACTTAAATTTTATACCTATTTGTTTATTATCCTTTTGTGGAAAATACAGACTTATTATCCTAACTGAGTCTATTTCAGGTCGAGGTTGTTACACTACAAAACGCAGAAAAGTTCGAGGTTGGATAATGTAAATACTTTTTGCAAGACAATGAATTTTTTGCATTCATTTTATATTTGGATATAAATACACAGTCCACACTAGAATTATTGGCACCTTTCAAGAAAATCGACAAAATGATTGTATATATTGAATATCACCAAAAAAATTAATAATAATAATAATTCACTTGATTCAAACCGTTTCAGGAAATGACTATATTCTCTTTAGATATGAAGTTAATGAATAAAAGTAGCAATATATTCTCTGAAAATCTGTGGAAAAATTAGAGCTATGTCTAACAAAATATTTAAATTATCACTAAACTTAACAAGAAAAAATTGCAAAAAAAGAAAAAAGAAAAAGTAGAGAAAATAAATAAACAGAAAAATAAAACACATTCACACTTACATCCACATCTAGGATTAATTTGGAACAGCCAATTAGCCTAATGTGCATGTCTTTGTACTGTGAGAGGAAACCAGTACAAGCACAGGGAGAACATGCAGACTCCACACAGAAACGACCGAGCCCGGGACTCAAACCCAGGACCTTCTTGCTGTGCTAACTACTACACCATCATGCCACCCCCAATCCTAATTTGGTACACTGAAAAGGCTCCAATGATCCCTCACTCACTCTTTTTCTGAGCCGCTAAATATTATCCGACACTGGATGAAGGGGAGATACACCCTGAACAACTCACCAGATCAGCGCCAACACACACACACACACACACACACACACGTCTAGGGTCAATTTGGAACAGCCAACTAGCCTAATGTGCATGTCTTTGGATTGTAGGAGGAAACTGGAGCACCCAGAGGAAACCCACTCAAGCATGAGGAGAACATGCAAACTCCACATAAAAACGCCCTCACCAAGACCCAGACCTTCTTGCTGTGAGGCGGATGTGCTAACTCCGCCACCGTGCCGCCCCATTCATGAATCTTCACTTTTCAAAAGCAAGTTCTAGATACTCGTCCAGAACAAGGTAAATAAGCCCTTCCTGAAAGCACTATTCAAAACGACACAAGGGCGGCCTTAGTATACCATCATTGGAAACGTTTAGCAAAGATGTGGATTTCATGCTCTATAGCGCCCACTATAAGGTATGGATAGAGGACTGTTAAGAGATTGCCGGTCTGCTGCCTCTGAGGATTGATGGCCGTACTGTACATTGATTTATTTTATTTTAATATAAAGCTTTGTGGATTGAAGTGAAGAAAGCTTGTCAGAAAAATTCAAAGGGCATCTTGCTGAGACTAGAGTTGTGCATCGATCCTGGTATCCCGCAGGATGCAACAAACAAAGTCACACAGGCGGGAGGTCTTCATTTTCATGCGAGCATGAGCAAGTAGTCAGATATGAGGCTTGCAAGACAGACATGTTCATGCGCAGTGCATTTACAGCCTTCATTCATTCCTCCTTAGTAACTGCCTGGTCAGGGTCACTGTAGCTGAAATGGAACTAGTTTGGACTAGTTTGTTTTTGTTTTATTTATTTTGGGGGGGGGGCATAAACCAAAGAAATGTGTTAAATTATAAAACAAAAATCATAATTGCGTGAGCGGGATGTAAAAAAACAACAACAACAACAAAAAAAAAACAGTCCCGCGCACATCTCTAGTTGAGACCAACTATGAACTTGTGGGATGTAGCTGAGGTTGAGAATGTGTCAGAACCAGAATTCACGCACCAAGCGAGCATCCCAACATCTGTGTGAAGAAAACTTCTCTTTCCATATATATTTCGTGAAAGGTGCCAGTAATTCTGGAGCTTCCGATAAGCCTTAAATAGATCCAGGAGAAGCATAAGGCCTGGGTGATTTGAGTTTGCTCATTGGTCGGTCTCAGAGCCCTGGTGCAGCATGGGAATCTTTTGAGTTCTGGTCAAGGACACAAGGAACATTTAGAGCAGAGGAAATTATGATAGTAAACCTACTGGAAGCATGGTCAACCCAAGGCCTCCACCACTGCTTTTTTTTGGCCTTGGCTTTCTCTTTCTCTGCTCCTACAATAAAATGGTGGCAAGATCATTAATATAACCGAATAATAAGAATAAAAAAAATGTATCACATACAAGTAAGTGCATTTTCTTGTATCTATGGTGCAAAAATTTATAATGACATAGGATGAAGTATCGTTACAGCACACAGGCTTTAGCAAAAATACGATTTGGTCTATATCATCCACTTTAGCTGCTGGTCTACACCGGCTTAAACCTCGGATGCGTCTGTCGTACCATCGTCATCATCCTCTTCACCAGCATCGGGTGGAATTTGGGTCTGGCTGTCTGTAGACTCCTGGGTGAGGCTCAGCATCTTCTCCTTCCCCTTTTTAAACTTCTCCTGTCTGGTCTTAATGCGATCCATCCTGGGTTAAGGCAGGTCACATTCATCAGATATGATTCCATCATAACAAGCTTACTTATATTCGGGATAACCTGGCTGCAATCCTTAAACATTACACATAAGCTACATTTCAACCATTGGTGATGTATATAAGTCTTTAGGGGAACACACAGGAAGTGATTTGCAGTGACCAGTGACCCTCTGTTGGGCCCTTGATCAAGGCTCTTTACCCTCAATCGCTCAGTTGTATAAAAATGCTAACTGTAAGTCGCTCGGGATAAGATGTAAATATAAATGTAACTGGCTATTCTCAATGCGGAGGAGTAGCAGTTCTACTCCAAGCTCCTCCCAGATGACAGAACTTCTCTCTGAGGGAGAGAGCCCTGCCACCCTGCGAAGGAAGCTCATTTCAGACGCTTTTATTCGCGATCTTGTTCTTCCAAAAGCGCGTGACCATAGGTGAGGGTAGGAGTGTAGATTGACTGGTGGAGGCTATAATATAAGTTTCAATTCAATTCCTTTATAGAATCAACAAGAATAAGTTCAGCATCTCTTCAAAAAAGGCATAGCAGATAAAATGTGATGCCTCGGTCTGCATTTCCAAAACCATTGCGATTTTCTGTGAGTCTACATTTATATATGTTTATTTAAAGTTATATACAAACTTCATTACCTAGCTAACTTGTGCAAATGTTCCTGTTAGCTAACATCTTTTCCCATTGAGTAAGTTGTTTCTCAGTTAAGTTTATCTGTTAACTTTATCCCTGAGATCTTTTGACAATGCCTTGCCACCCATAGTTGATTATTTGTTGGAATCATTTGTTGTAATAATTGTTTGTAATTTGCTGGAATGTTCTAGGACTGCAACTGATCACAGGTGAAAGTTAAGGCCATTCTTTCTTTATTCCTTGTTTTGCAGATCCGCTACTCTTGATATTCGCGATTTTGAAAAAAAAAAACATTGGGAAAAACTTAGAACTTGTCAAGTGCGCAATGAATTTTAAAACTAGAACCCTCTTTAGCACCAAGCCAATCCTTTCGTCGCCCTCTCATGGCAGCTTTTCTAACTACATCATGTACGTATCTGCCTGCTGTTTGGAGTAACCTGGGTTAGCCGCACCCAGCAGCTGTTTCAAATCCAGAGATCTGGATATTCTGGTGAGTGATACTATCGATGTGTGACAGAACTGGTGAATACAGGCTTTTTTGCTTTCATTTTTGAAAGTCGAGACTTCAGATTTGATTCTACTTGCAGACATTCATGTAGAAACAATTCATTTTTTCTGAACTGTTGCTTTTATGTCCTCCACTTAAAGATATATTATAAGTTGTTATAAGTTGCAATGAGTAAATACAACTCAAAATTATTTTGTGTGTGTTTGTGTGTGTGTCTGTGTGTGTGTGTGTGCATGTCTTCATTTAATGCTTGAATTTGGTTAGTATTATATGGAGGTGATATATTTATGACGTTATAGTGAACTATAAGGTGCTGCTTGTTTCACTCGAATACATTTGGTGGTAGGAAATATACAAGAGTGTTACCTAGGAAACCAGTGCCTGGAATGTTTGAGGGTGAATCATTTTGTGTACGCATGGTCATAGTGACAAACTTTCAGCATCAAAATGAAGATCGACAAGTGAATCACTTCCTGTATGTATAGCCCCTGTCTTTGGATAAGCTTTTCATTGAACTCCTTCTCTACTTCCTGGATAAAATATGTCCATCAGTGCAAACTGGCAAAGGCAGGACGTGGAACCTGAAATCCTGCAATAGAGTTTTAGTGACATTTCAATGATCTGGTCTACAGCGATTCCAAATGATCAAATTCATTCATGCCGATCCATGTGTACTCCAAATGTAGTGTATAATGTATACTGATGAGGTTGATTGATTCTCACTGTCTCTTCAGCTGCTCCATGGATTTATTCTCCTCCTCCAGTCGAGCTCTCACTGCCTTTACTATAGAGGCTTGGAACAGCTCAGCACCTCTGAGAGACACATAGAGTAACATGGATTAACATAAAGTCTCCGTTGCTTAAGTAAAGAATGTTTTTCATGGGGGGATGAACATTTAGAACATGTGACTTATTATCAGTTAATGTACAACTATCATTTACGAACTTAATGAAAAATGGGGAGGGGGGGTGTGGTTGTTCTTGGAAATGACCCCTTTCACCTTGGGTGACCTCAAAAGGTCAAAACCAAGGTCACAGCATTTTGACCACTTATAATTTTAAAACATGTACCGATAGACACGCCGTTACTATGGAAACCTAATAGGGAAAAACATTTGGACTTTCAAATGAGACCACTTTGCATTTGTTTATTAGAGCCCAAGCTTCAAAAAGCAAATGGTCTGAGCAGCATTATTTGTAATGCACTACAGGGAGGTGATACTGGACAGCTGTAATGTTTAAATACCAATTAAAAGTGGGAAAATTAGCCAACAAAACAAAAAAAAAAAACAAAAGAATGAGGCACTGAAGGTCATTTCATGAAAAGCAGTGCAAACGAAATTCAGTTCGAGTCCCGCTTGAGCCGCGACCGGGAGTCCATGGGATCCAATTGGTCGAGCTTGCAAGGGAAGAAAGGATAGCATACACTTAGCTCCTTGTCACTCACAGCAATAACCAGCCAAAAGTGGCTGTCTGTGAGCTCATTCGTACAAGGGAACGGTTAGTGCTTTCCCTCCAAGTGGGTTAGGCTGCCCCTGAATATGCATGCACAGCAGTTCGTAAAGATGCAGGTGTGGCATCGCGTGTCACGGAGGGGGCATGCACATGCTTACGACCCTTTCTGGTAGGTAGGGTCACACCCGGTAGGGATTACTTGACAGGTGGGAATTGAATATGACTAATAATTCACACACACACACAAAAAAGAAAGAAAATGAAGCTAATGTTCTCAAACACAGGGTACCTAGAAGCCAGAATCTGTCCGGCACGTATATCTGCCACAACGTGGAGGAAGTAGTAGCTCATGAAGACACGCCTCTGTAGCAACAGGAAGCTGAAACAGATGCTGTCCCAGATGATTCCCGCCTCATCCCTCGGCAAGTCACATTTACTATTAGGATCTACAGTCAAACCTGGAAACATTCATATCCCATCACATGAAAACCAGCAGTTTACAGCACACAACTTTTATTATGCATATTCTGAAATTCACCCTGCAAATAGTCTTGTGTATCATCAACAACAAAAGAGCAAAGACACGGTAAAGAAATTCCTGCATAACAGTCAGCGATTGTTTCTAGAATAATTAAATAACATCATGCTGTATGTATTCGCCACAATTCATTTTACCCTCGAAAAGCAGAACATGTAAGCATGTAAACTGCTGAGGGAATTTATAGCAAATCCAGATTTTGGGGGGAACCTTGATGGTTGGGTTCAATGGGATAAAAAGTACTGAGATCCCCACCTGGAAGGTTCTCATATTCTTTGATGGTGCAGGCCAGACTCAGCAGCTGGATCAGCCAGCAGTAGTTCTCCTCCAGCTTTCTGATGTAGCCGCAGGCGAGAATCTGGAAAAGCAACCATGAGAAAACCCAAAGAATTACAAATATTTGATATCAAATAAATCTGCTGTGGGTGGTGTAGTGGTTAGCCTGTCTGCCTCACAGCAAGAGGGTCCTTGGTTGGACGAGGGCATTTCTGGTGGAGTTTGCATGTTCTCCCTGTGCTTGTGTGGGTTTTCTCCAGTTACTCCAGTTTCAGGCCAAAATCTGGACTCTCAGAACATAAAGACGACCCCCTCATAAACACCACGGGGACCAAACCAAGGACGGTCTTGCTGTAAGCTGTACGTGCTAACCATTACACTACTCTCTATCCTCGTTATTTATCTTTCTAGGCAAGTAAAAGATGGACGGAGTAGTACAGAGGAGTTCTGACATGCCCGATGGGTTAGCTAATGATTGTAGAATCTGGCTTCCATGGGCCAGTATGTCCCTAACTACTAAAAGGCATAATACTGTATATCAGATGGACTCCAGTAGGTAAGGTGTCCTGTACAGTAAATAACAAAATGTCTCACAGAGAAGACGTTCTTCATGGTGATGACGAAGACATTGTAGGCTATCAGGAAGTCCCAGTAGTGCAAGATCTTCTTGATGGGTTTGAGCAGTAGCTCTCCACCGAACAGCAGGAAGTAGAAACACGCCACCAGGTAACCCATGCAAAAAATACTGATGCGGGTGGTGCCAGTGATGAAGATGATGGTCAGGACAAACCAGAACAGGTAGCTGAACATGATCACCTTCAGCATGTCCAAATATGACCTATAACACACCAGGGAACATTTCAGTACAACCAGCAGCAAATCTAGAACTGTTCCAGGGTCAGTGTGGATGCGCTGTTACACAACATCTACGGCGAGAAATGCTGTGTGTGTGTGTGTGTGTGTGTGTGTGTGTGTGCTAAGCCGCTTAATCCTACCAGGGTTGCCTGGATGCCGGAGCCTATCTCAGCTGACTTTGGGTAAAGGCGGGGTACACCCTGAACAGCTCGCCAGACCATCACAAACCCAACACACATAGCTATTCACTCTCACATCTAAGGGCAATTTGGAGCATTCAATTAGCCTCATGTACAGTACATGTCTTTTTTGGCATTTTGTGGGAGGAAACAAGAAAGCCTGGAGGAAACCCACAGCTCCACACAGACACAAGATTGCCAAGCCCAAGACCTGAAGCCTGGACATATAAGATAAGCACAGCGACACGTTGGTGTAGTGGTTCGCACATCCGCCTCACAACAAGACGGTCCTGGGATCGAGTCCCGGACTCTGCAAGGACGTTTCTGTGTGGAGTTTGCATGTACTCTGGTTTCCTCCTACAGTTTAAAGACATGCACATTAGACTAACTGGCTGCTCCATATTGTCCCTAGGTGTGAGTGTGAATGTGAATAGCTGTGTGTGTGTGTTGCATTGCGATGGTCTGGTGTGCTGGTCAGGGTCTATCCTGCCTCCGCCCAGGGTCAGCTGAGATAGGCTCCAGGCTCCCTGCGACCCTTGTAGGATTAAGCGGCTCGGCAAATGACTGAGTGAGAGCAAGTGTATATATTCATATATATATATATATATATATATATAAATATATAAAGGAAGTGAGTGCTTAACCTTATAAGAGGAAAAAGCTGGCGGGTATGGATCTGTATCTCTGGAGCATCTGAGTGCACTCTAGAGCTCTCCTCCACCTGGATATGCACTACATCACTCCACACATTACCTTTCACAGCCACTCAGAGCAGTATATGGAAACACTGATAGCTAGATGTAGGTCCTTCTACTCAGCCTGTATTAAGGGCTCTGATGAAAAGATACATGCAAGTGATGCTGATGGGCCTGAATTCTCTCTGTATCTCTCTCTCTTTCTCTCTCTCTCTCTCACTGATCACCTTGTTGAGAAAACTACCCACTTTGTACATAAAAGCTGCTTATTGAGTTAGGCGTAAAAAATGCATACGAATGGAAGTGGTGGTAAGCTCTGGACAACACACTTTATCTGTAATCTGATCTGTGGAAGAAAAAATCCGGAGCAAGAGGACAGGACAGGACAGATGGATGGATGGATGGATGGATGGATGCATGGATGGATGGATGCATGGGGGAGGTTTCCTGCATGTTGGCGCACAAACCATTTGCAGATGAAAATCAAGCCGGGGCACAGCAAAGCATTCGCAACACATGCTTTTTGTATACACTTAGATTGGGTTTGGCGCGTTTCCGTGTGGAGTTTGCATGATCTGCCTGTCCTTGCATGGGTTTCCTCCGGGTACTTCGGTTTCCTCCCACAGTCCAGAAACATGCACAGTAGGCTAATTGGCTGGTCTAAATTGCCCCTAGGTGTGGGTGTGAATGGTTGTATGTGTGATGCCCTGCGATGGCCTGGCCCGCTGTCTAGGGTGTACTCCGCCCTCTCGCAGAGTCGGCTGAGATGGACGCCAGCCTCCCAGTGCCCCCGATTAGGATTAAGCAGCTTAGAAAATTAATTAATGAATACACTTAATTTTATACACAAAATATTATGTCGTTTAGTAGTACATTAGCACCTGCAGTGTATAAAGTCTGGGACGGGATTGTGGACGCTAAACGAGGCTGCATCCAGATCTCGGCAGATCTCGACATTTTCTCCAGCCATCAGACGGACTGCCGCCTTGTTCTCCTCGTCAAACACCTGCCGCTGTAAGGACGCACTCAGCAGCAACATGAAGTCGTCTATGAAGGACGAAGAAAGAAAGAGAGATAAAAAAGAAAAATTACATGTTTTTTGTTTTGTTTTTTTAACGGTTTTAAACACTCGCTAAACATTTAAATATACAGTCAGAGTATGAACCCATAACTCACAAATGAGAAACTTGGAGTTCGGTCTTGTGCGGAAATCAGGCAGGTAAAGCCATTTAATGACATTGGAGTCTGTAGTGGAGTTGGGGAACCTCCAAGGGTAATCTGCAAAAAATACTCAATATCAATTTTATATGGAAAGATTTTCATGATAAATATTATATGGCAACAACAGTATGCGCAACCAGAGTTTTTTATTTTATTTTATTTAAGAAATCGCCAATATTAGCACTAGCAGATCTACAGAAAAGAGCACAAACCTCCGCCAAGCCCAGTAATCCCTTATATAAACCGAAATGTAAAAAAAAAAGAAAGAAGGAAACAAAGAAATGTCACAATGTTAAAGAATCATTAAAAAAAATTCCTGGATCCTGAATTTGATCTGGATAAGCTATTATTAGCAAAATCTAATAAAGGTTTCCTTGTCCAAAGTTTCACCACGTGGTAGAAATTTTATGTGTAATCCTGCTAGCAAACAAACACATACCACGAGTAAAACATAACCTCACTGGTGGAGGTACTTAGAGTCCAGGGACAGGACAAGACAGTGAGATAAGACAACAGACTCTTTATGATTACCAGCTGTGAAAGCGTCGCTGCTATTGTTTTCACTTCTGTCAGTTTGTGCTTTCGTATGTTTTAACCATGCCTCTATACCTCAAGAACTGTTTGCCAAATACATGTTCCAAGGTAGCAACCTGGGACCACAGGGCTTAAATGAGTTTATGAGAAGGTCACTGTAAGTTCAAGATCAGCAGATTCAAGTTTCTAATAATAAAATCTGTTTTTTTGGGACATGCAGATGTTTAGGATGTTCATGTTGAACTATTGACAGCAGCAGAAACATATAAGCGCTGGATCTTCAAGCAAAAGTACAACATCAGGATGAATCAAACGATCCGACAGCCGGAGTGCACATAAACCATGACAACCAAATGAACTTTGCTGAGCTACAAAACTCTCTACTGAAGGTTCTGGAGGTTGACGGGAAATAAATTGACTGCGGAAAACGCTAACACAGCCAAAGAGAAAGGAATATAGTCACACGCATGGTCACAGCTTCCTTTGGACTCCTTCTATTGTCCTTCTATGTAATCCAATTATCATGTCAATTCACTCAGTCTTAGGTAACTTTCTATGAAAACGTTTATTGCATCGCTAACACTCATGCTCACCTTTACATGCTGCTGGTGGGATGCCTATACAGACAAAATACTGAAAGGTGATCATGCAGGCCAGGAAGCAGCAATATTTTGGCCAGATTTCAGCAATGGCCTTTCTCCTGCGCCGGTACATCACTGCTGCCAGAGCAAAGGCGTGCAGCATAGAGTAGAAATCCATGCGCTGGCCAATCACGTTCACCGCCAAAAGGAAACATACCTGGGACAGGAAATGAGGCACACAAACTGAGCAAAACATGATGTACAGCTATACATTCAGAGCTCAAGGATATGACTTCGTTTCTGCGTCTATAAGAACGGAACTGTTCAAAGAATTCCTACCATAACACTAGAGGGTTTGCTTCCAAATCATACTTTTAAACATTCTTCCCAAAATACGATACTGTTGCTGAAACCCTGGTGAAATTTTGGTGACATACCTCGACGCCAAACTTGTAGAAAGAGTAATTGATGAAGTATTTGGCGCAGTTGATGATGCTGTTATCAAGGTGTTGACGAGTAATTTCATGGAAAATAGTTCGAAAAGGAGGAGGAGTGAGCTTGTTCCGGAGCCGAAAATACTCCTGATGCCTGTAGATGGTTACCTCGAATGCCAAGAGCGCCAACATCAGTAAGTTATTCTAGAGGAAAACCAACATCAGGGGAAAGAGTTTAAACATGCAGCCTCTGAAAAGAATGAGACAATGCCTGAGATCTTTTGACGGTGCCTTGCCAGCCATAGTTGACTATTTGTAGCCACAACTAGAAATGAATTCTGTTTATACCCACTGCACATCTACAGAAAATTCTGTGTAGAGAAGACACACAAAACACTATGGGAATGTGTTCAAATCAATAAATGAATCAAGCTTTGCAGAACCAACGAGCAGCAGCTTCCAAAGGGATGTGAACAGATGTCCATTATATTGTTATTCCATAAAATGTTGTTTCATTTTTAGTCAGGTGTGACCTGCCCTTTCTGGTTGCCATTACCATGATGTAAAATACACTGTTATATTTCATACTTTTTACTTCATTGATCTTCTCACCCTTAGATTCGGCAAAAGATCACGAAACTTCACCAGTCCGACCCAGTTTGCAGGGTCTACCAGCTTCACGTACAGCAAAGACTGACTCATGTATTCAGTCTTATCCATGTAATTAGGCTAAGAAAAAAATAAGAACACATATCTATGAGATACTCAACATGGAGATCGTAGACAAAGAGATATTAGGCATGAAAATTAACTATATATAACTACAAAGCATCATAACCGGCTAAAATCAATCACACACCATCGTCTGTGAGCAATTGCTGGAGTATGTTTCTGGGTTTATCGACTCCAGCTGGTACAACATTTTGCAGATAATGATAACACAAGTCCATACAGTGCATATGCTGGAAGCTATATGCCGGAACTGACTGTAGGGTAAAGCAAAGGCCCATGATGCCAGGAACACCGAGTTCAGTAGAGACACCTGTAAACATCCGTTCACATTTAAATGGTCTTACTCTACTAACAAGAACGGATTATTTGAATTAGATGCTATTAAAGAGATACACAGTTACCTCGGTAACAGACATCATGATGATGTAGGAGGCGACTATCTTGATGACATGGATCTCCAGCAGCCACCAGATGAAGAGTTGCAGTTTATGGAAGTACTCCAGAAACTTCAGGAACAGCACAGTTAGCCGATCCACCACCAGGTGCCACTTATTTTTTGGTTCTACGAACAGAGTGAGTTTAGGAGTAATGCAAAGTGTTTAACTGACTGCACACACACACACACACACACACACACACACACACACACACACACACACACACACACAGCATCAGCACAGCCGCAGCCT
>JAOUQZ010000022.1:6735721-6750578 GCA_028564935.1 Neosilurus hyrtlii
TCATTGTGCCTCTCAGTAAAGGATTCTTTTTCTATTGATTGATCGACAGAAATGGAACATTTTTTTACTCATTAGGCTACACGCACCATCATTATACAGGGAGACCCAAAAAAAACAGACCTTGTATCAAAGATGAATGAAAAAGAAATGGTTAAAGATATTCAAATTAATAGCTGCACACATGAAACTTCATTCAGTATAGTTTTTATTCGCCGATATTTCCACACATCAAAGAATTTTTTTTTCATCTGTAATCACTTCTTTTTCTATTTACCTTTGAAATTTAAGAGGATTTTTTTGGGGGGTCTCCCATTTTTTATGGAACGAATTTGGATGGGGTTGGGGGGTTGGATTGGGGGGTTCACCCTCTACAGTTGGGTTTTTGTTGCTGTTGTTTTTTAGAGTAAAATTCAAGCTTTTGGTCAGGTGGGGTTTTAGTCTCACCCTTTTTCTCAGAGTCAACTGAAACTTCGGAAAGTGTAGTTTCATCTTTGAGATGTTCCTGCCGTTCAGTCAGCGTCTGACGCAGAAGAAGCCAGAAACTCAGCAAATACAGCACCTAATAATAACAACCCCAAAAAAAAAGACATGTATGAATCTACTGTATACATACATACGTATACTGTATCCAGTTTGAAACATTTGTGACCCATCACAGCAAAGTGGGTATTAAGTCAGAAATTATTAAATGTACTGACAGTCATTAAAAACTTTGAGAGAGAAATTTCTGTATATCTGTACTTGCCTGGGGGGCGTGTGCTAGGGGGGGTTGGGGGGGTGTGTAGGTCAATTTGCAAAAGTGAACCAAATGCAGTTTGAGCAAAACACAATGTGTACCTGCACAATTTGACGAGTGGTTCGGAAAGCCTATATAAAGGCTCAAAAATGTCCACTACTGTTAATCTGGTGCACGTCATAATGCCACGTCTATCACGTGAACCACGTCTCTGGGTGATGGTTATGGTGGAGGCCGGGTTGAGCTTCAGTGAGGTAGCGAGGCGTATAAGCTGTACACATCCCACAGTTAGAAACATGATTGACCGCCACAACATGACAGGGTCCGTTGACGACCGGCCACGTCCAGGGCAAGAGAGTGACGACTCCCATACAGGATCGCTACATCCGGTTGCAGCACTTGCGGGACCGGTTTCGCTGTGCTGTATCACCGCAAACGGAGGCCATACCTGATACTGACTGTTGTGACTTTCACTGTGGCAGGTGCCATTTTGTTGCATACTTTTTTGTTTGTTGTTTTGTTAAGGCAGCATGCTAAACAAATTATCCATATTACAAAAATCCAGTTTTGGGTACCAGAATGAAAATTATGTTGAAAATGATGGTCTCAAAGTTTTTAATGACAGTCAGGGTAGTCTGTTGAACTTTAAACGTGATTTTCTTTCGTGAAGTTGCTTAAAAGCCTGAAAATTCCTGGCAGATTTGGTTTGTTACTCCAAAACTAGGAACAGATGTTAGAACATTTGGTATCATTTTAAAGCTTAGCATATCAGCTACAAAATGGTACCAACCACTCCAAATTAATCATTTACGACTTAACACCCACTTTGCTTTGATGCGATTTGATGAGGCAGCATATGGATAGAATTCTACATCATAAATCAACAGAGTCATGAGACTGGAAGAAAAAGCCACCAAGTGCACCAGGACAATGCAACCATGTAGGATTTCTGTAGAGAAAGTTACGAAAAACTTCCAGTTCTACCTGGAACTATGTTTAAAATAGTCCTTGGGTGGACATTATTTAATTAAATTCTGTATTTAGTTTATTGGGCAAGTGAAAGCTCCATTGTGTTGGAAACAGACACGGGTAAGTGGTAGCTCATATGATGTCATTACATATGGCTGTCTGATTAGTTAGTTAGTAGCAGGTATCTGTTCAATTTACTCTTCCAACAACATTTCTAAAGTCACACTATGTTTGTAATGTCAACACAAAGTTGGTAATCGTTTAAGCCATAAGATCAAGTGCTCGTGTTTTGGCACGTTCAAATGGAGCAAGATGATTGGTTCTGGGAAAGGAGGTACTTTTTTCATTATATAGTTCTGTGCATTCCTGATACTGAAAAGTTCATTAGGCTAACTAATCCGCTAACATTTCACTTTCCTGGCTGATGGGAATATTTCAGATTCAGCTTGATTTTTATTAAGCTTGCGCTACAATTGCAGCACTAAATCTGACCCACTGTAAAGCATGTGACTACAGCCAATGAAAACTTTTGCATAACCTTTATAAAAAGTAATGTTTTGGGTTGCGGGATTGTAATCGCCGGCCTCTGTGGGTCAGTTTGTGCTTTGAATAAAATTCTGAGCACACCCGTGCAGAAATTTCCACCAAACTTGGTGGGGACACTATCTTACTTGAGTTCCAGACATGATTCCATTTGAGAACGTCAAGGTCAAAGGTCAAGGTTAGAGTAAACATTTTGGAAATTGAGAGCTTATGACTTCAAAACAACTTCAGTATTCTGCTGTATCTATGGAACACCAATAAAAAAACATATACTGACTTTTAAATGACACAATTAACTTTGACCTTGAGTGACCTTGAAAAGTCAAACTTCAGATATCTCGTAAAACCTTTTTGATATCATTCATCTGCTGGTAACCTCAAATAAAAAACGATAGCCCAGACACAAATTATTCCATAGTGTGTTTTTCTCATTTTACCTTGGAGCAGAGCTCAGTGAAGGGAACGGTAGACGTAAGGAAGAGGCCAGGGACAGAACTCAAACACTCAAAGCTCCAGATGTACTGCAGCACAATGAGCAAATTCCCATATGCCACCATAAAGGGTGAAGTGAGCATGGCGTACTTTCTCCTGTCTCGCACCATCCACAGAGTACAAGACCACATGAGGAAGACAAATGTCAGCCAGCTCACGTAGGTAATGCTCCAGGCCTGAATCAAAGAAAGAGAGAGAGAGACAGAGAGAAAAAGAGAGAGAGAGAGAGAAAAAGAGAAAGAGAGCGAGAGAGAGAGAGAGAGAGAATGAAGATTGAGACAAGGAAATGGAATACTAGGTGACGGGATCGGTCGTTGATTTGTGGTAATGAAGAATTTTCACTTTGTATTAGTGGCTTAAATAAAAAAGAGCAACATTACGAAGTATCACTCACATGAATGCTGGTACCCAGAGCACTAAGAGAGCGGAAACCTCTACCAAGCCATGTAATGTATCCCACCCAAACCAAAAAAAAGTCAAAAATCATTGTTTTGATGTCACTGATTTCTCAATGGAGGCGGCACCGTGGCGCAGAGGTTAGCACGTCCACCTCACAGCAAGAAGGTCCTGGGTTCGATTTTCGGGCAGTTCTGTGTGAAGTCTGCATGTTCGCCCCGTGCTTGCGTGGGTTTCCTAAGGGAACTCCGGTTTCCTCCTACAGTCCAAAAACATGCATATTAGGCTAACTGGCAGTCGCAAATTGCCCCTAGGTGTGAGAGTGAGTGTGAAGGGTTGTATGTGTGTTGGTCCTGCAGTGACCTGGTGAGCTGTTCAGGGTGTACCCCACCCTTGCTCAGAGTCAGCTGAGATGGGAGCCAGTTAGCCTAATGTGCATGTCTTTGGACTGTCAGAGGAAACCATACAGTAGTACCCGGAGGAAACCCATGCAAGCACGAGGAGAACATGCAATCTCCACACAGAAACGCCCGAGCCTGGCATGGATTTTGAACCCAGTACCTTCTTGCTGTGAGGTGGACGTGCTAACCTCTATGCCACCATGCTGCTCCAGCTTTGTTGTAATCCTGCTTACAAACACACAAACTGCGGAGCAAACATAACCTTCTTGGCAGAGGTAACAAGGTCATCACACCATCTGTATTTAACTATTTTTATATAACAGCATCTGTTAGATCTGTTGGAACAGCATGCCCGATCATCTTTAATGCTTTCCATGAAGAATGTTTCTATAATAACACCTTGTGGCTGACTGTATCGTGTTACTTTGAGGATAAAAACTCAAGGCAAGGCTTGTTCGGTCAAACTTTGGCGGCTTACCATCATGGCGATGAGCGCACACAGGTAGCTCTGCTTCATAATAAAACGGAAGACTTTGACAAGACCAGCGGGAGCTGTGATCTGCTCCCTCTCTTCACTCTCCTTTAACTCCTCTTCTTCCTCCGGCGGCATCTCCACCACCTCATACACTTCTCCATCCTTTTGTTCTGTACAGAGCAGCATTACATACAGTATAATCAATAAAAATAACTCAGGTCACAGAACGGTGGTGGGTCAGTGGGTAAGGATCTGGATTATTGATCCAAGGGTCGGCGTTCAAGCCCCAGTCCAACCAATCTACCACTGTTGGGCCCCTGAGCAAGGCCCTTAACCCTCATTTACTCAATTGTATAGACGAGCAAACAAAGCAGATAATATAGTCTGAAAAATGCCATAAGTGCAAATGTAAACAGAAAATGTATATGAAATGTACTATAACCTGACAAATCAGCAGACTTGTTTAGTGGTCTAGTGTGATGTTATTAAATACAGGAATCATTAGTCATTATGCATAATTTAGGCAATCCGAAATGAAAGAAAGTGACATTTTTATCTTACCTTCAATATTATTAGATTGGTCCACCTTATACTTTGGGATGGAGAAAAGGTCCAAGCTGACTGGTCCATTCTCTGCATTTCGGGTCGGGACGTAACCAAAAGATGTTCCATTGGAGTTCATCAGTACTGCCTATGGGGTAAATTTGGTAGAAATAATTTTTTTATCCTTTTATAACCTTCAATAGACTTGCTAAAATAAGGAATTTTTTTAACCAATGAAAAATGTTTATTTTTAATTCAAAGACACACCCTTTATGTTCCCGTAAGTGTTGCGCTCATAGCATTGAGGTTTACAAGTGATATATGCTAGTAACAAAAAGTAAACAAACCCTTTGGAATTATCGGAATTTTGTATAAATTTGTTTTACTGCTTTGTTCTTGTTCATATCTTAACTATATCATTCATTCATCACCCAACATTTACAGCATATTTTGGAAAAAGTATTTGAAACGCTAGGCCAGGGTGCTCAACCCTGTTCCTGGTGATCTACCTCCCTAAGACATTCACTCCAACCCTAATAATGTCCACCTGACCATCCAATCATCTAATCAAGACCTAAAGTGATGACTGGATCTGTCAGATGAGCCCCATTAGGGCTGGAGTTAAAATCTTTAGGAAGGTAGAGGTTTAGGTTGGGCACAAATGCTCTAGGCTAATAACTTCAACGAAGCTAATTGGAGTAAAGAGTTTGCAAAACTGAAGTAAAACAATCAGCAAAACAAGTTTGAAGATGTGAGTTTGCTATTCACAAAAAGCATATATTGATGTGAGTTCCTCACTCATTTCTTACATAACAGAGATTTCAGTAGACCAAAGATCAAGAATTGTTGATTTTCTTGAAACTTGAAGGGGTTACAAAGAAATATCAAAAAGTTTAGCTATTCACCAGTCCTAGAAAAGTCTCTTTAGCCAAGTTTACTCTAAAGACATCATCGAATTATCATTGAGGGTGAAGATAAACCACAGAGTAACAGCTAAAGGCTAAAAGTAGTCATTGGAACCAGCTAATTCTGTCTTTGTTCATGAGTCTACCAAATACAGGAACGGTTTCCATGGCAGGACACCATGGAGGGAGCCAGTGCTCTCCAAAAACATTACTGCGTGCCTGAAGTTGCCAAAGAGCACCATGACACTCAGTGCTACTGGGTAAAAGTTTTATGGACTGATGAAACCAAGACTAAATTATTATAACACACAGCACTACATATACCATAAAAAGGGAACATGAAATCACTATCCCAAAGGTAAATTACACTTTAGACTACATCATGATTTGGGCCTGCTTTGCTGCCTCAGGGCCTGGACAGCTTCCCATCACTGATGAGAATTTCTATGCTCATCAGGCTATTCTACCAGATAATGTCAGGTTGGTTGCTTGCCAGCTAAAGAAGAAGTCAGGTGATGCGGCAATCACCCTAAACATTAAAGTTAATTCAATTCAATTCAGTTTTATTTGTATAGCGCTTTTTACAATTGATATTGTCACAATCTATGATAGAATACCAAAAAAAGAGACTCCACCTTTTGAAGTGGGATCTCAAAGCTAAACCCAATAGAAAATTGGTAACAACAGACATCCAAGCTCAACTACAGCAGTACTGTAAGGGGAAATGGTACAAAATTAGCTTCTGGGAGTACTTGTTTAAGTTTTTTCGGCTTGAACAGTTATCAAAACAAAGGGTTCATTTATAAAAAAAATAAATAAATAAATTTCGCTTCAGTAAACACTGGCTCATTTTCTTAATAAATGAATAATTAAGTATAATATTTTATATCCGTTGTTAATTAGGATCTCTTTAGCTACTTTAGGATATATGCATATATTAGGATATATGCATATTATCTATTAAAAACATACAAAATTCTCTGTAGTTCCATGCAGTTAGTTCAGTCAGTCTCTTTTTTAAAATTATCCATTATTTTTGATTTTTTGATTATTAATGCAAATTCAGGACCCACTGCAACGTCCACAGTGCACATTCACATGAAATAAAGCTGGCTTTGTAAACATTAGCCGTGTGAGATTTACTGGTACAAAATGCAAAAACGGCTCAATTGACACTTCACGATTTTACATTCACGTTTATAATTAAATAAAGTATTTGCATAGAAGATATATAGGAAATGAACTCATAAAGGATTTCTCAACCAAGCAAAATAAATAAATAAAAGATTTTGTCTTAAAAAAGAAAATTATCTAACAAGGCCATAGCCTCATGCCTCAACAAAACCTTGATAAACATGCCAAGACAAAGCAAATGCAGCATTTCGACTAAGACAAGAACCAGATCATTCATAGTACATAGATTAGGTCTTAAATTTACGGACGTGAGCAGGGATTTACATAACACTCTGGAAAACCACAAATGTTCTCTAACCTCAGTGGTGCTGTAAGCATCCTGAGTGGACAGAAGCTAAAGAGAGAGAGAGAGAGAGAGAGAGAGAGAAAGAGAGAGAGAGAGGCAAAAGAAAAGAGTAAGGTGAAGATATTGACCAGCAGTAGGTCGATGACATTATTGTTCTCTAACATCACCGCTAAGCTGGAACAATGAAGAGCAGCGCTACTGAGAGATTAGAGGCCATCACTCTTACACTCGTTCTTTGCAAAAGCTTTTATTGTTTCCGAGGAGAGCTGCAACCATCCAGCATGGCCGTCTTTAGCTGGACAAAAGCCAAAGATTCATGATTCTGACCAGAAGCTTTTGAAGTCCTCTTTAAGATTTAATCTGAACTGTCAGTTGACGCTTTACCATTCAGCTTGAATGCTTTCTTGATTTCGGGGCCATTGGTGTTTTCGTATTGTTTTGCAGCTCGAGCCATGATCAATTAGTAGTCAAATTGTAACCATTGACATTTGAAAATGATTACGGATAGAGGTATGATGGTATACCCTGATCAGAAAACATGCTAGTAGGAAAGTATTTGTGACCCCTTAAATTATGCTACATGATTAGTTTAGCACAGGGATTATCTACTAGCTTTAAGCATTTCAATAGAGTGAACAAGAATAAAAAAAAGTTATTGTATAAACAGAAACCAATCAGATCCTTTTACAACTGGATGCGTTTAAGCATTTATTTATCTGAAAGCGGATTGGATCAGAGACTTGCTACACGGCTAAAGCTATTAAATCAGAAAATGGAAGAATTTTCACTCTCACTAATCTGATTAGTTAACCAATAACTCACTCACTCACTCATTGCCTCCTATGCCGAACCGCTTACTCCTACTTGGGTCACGGGGATGTTGGAGCTTATCTCAGCCAACATTGGGTGAAGGCGGGGTACACCCTGAACAGCTCGCCAGATCATTGCAGGGAAACACAGTTGTGAATGTGAGTGTAAACGATTGTGTTTCTCCGGGTACTCCGGTTTCCTCCCACCGTCCAAAGACATGCAGATTAGGCAAATTGGATATTCTTGGTTGCGTCTAGGTGTGAATGGGAATGGTTATGTGTCTGCATTAGCCCTGTGATGGGTGGGCAAAAAGCTAGACGGCGTTTTTTGAATCTTTTTGAATGAGTTTCGTGACCTGATGGAAGTCATACAGTATAAAATCTGGGTGCAATAAGTAAACAAGGGTTAGTTACATTCTTTTCTTCAGTTTTTTCCCGTGCAGTCCACCATAGCTGCCTCCTTTTTTCTGCTGTGGGGGGCAAGTTGTCTTCATTCATCTCCTCTTCCTCATTCTCCTATAACACAAGGCAATTTAATCTAACGCACATTTTTCCTCAAGAGATCTGATCTTTGATGTTAAACAACTATCTGGACAATACACACATACATGATCTTGCAGGCTGACCTATAGACAGTAATACTGACATTAATTTGATGAATATTGACTGTTTCTGGAATGTGTTCCTTATGTGTCACCCACAGATGTACGCTGTAATCAGACCTGATCATGCCTTGCTTTCTAAACTGCATACAGGGAAAAACTCACGCCGCAGATCAATATGTTCTCAGACAGGCAGGTTTTTAAAGGACACATGCTATTGACCACTCCACAGGATTGTGTGCTCTGGAATCTTGCGGGCATTTGAATGACAGGAGGGATGTATTAATCTGTCCTCGGCTACTGAGAAGGCATGCTGGGTATACAGCGCTGTGGACTTTTACCTGTGCCTCATCTCACTGCATGCAGTCGTTAAAAAAAACGAAGAAGAAAAAAAGCCTGCGGTCTTATCAGTTACATCATTGAATTTGAGTGTATTGATTGGCTAGGAGGTTGCTAGCGTCATTAACTTATATAGCTAGCTGAAAAGGGGTCGGTCGTTCAGATTTTATGGCGTGTCCTATAGACTTGTATTTCCTATGACCTTGTATGACCTTGTGCCCCATGCTGCATGTAAAAGATAATACACTTCTTTAATTATAGATCTTTCTCTATCGAAAAACCTTCATGAATTCTAATAAACATGTTACTGGAGCGGTACGATGGTGTAGTGCCTCACAGCAAGAATGTCCTGGGCACAAGTCCTGTGCTTGGCAAGGGAATTTCTTTGTGGAGTTTGCATGCTTTCCTCATGCTTTTGTGGGTTTCCTCCAGGTGCCCTGGTTTCTTCCCACAGTCCAAAGACATGCAAATTAGGCTAAATCGCCGTTCCAAATTGCCCCAAGGTGTGAGTGTGAATGGTCATATGTGTTGGCCCTGTGATGGACTGGTGAGGGGTTCACCATTAACAAAGTTTGTGGGGCAAAAGCAAGAATGTTCCTCCTCAGTGGCAAGTGATTCTGCCACCCGCATCTTTACAAACTGCTGCGCATGCACATTCAATACACTCTAAGGGAAATTGTTACTCTCCTCCTGTATGCATGGGTTCACTGACACCCGTGATCAATGTAAGTGAAAGTGAGGTGAGCGTATGCCACCCCTCCCTTCCATGAGAGCTCTGCTAATTCGCTCCCATTGACTCCTGGCTGCAGATGGCTGCATGCATCAACCCAGGATTCCAATCAGGATGACAGTCATGCAGCTTGTTGATGCACCACTCACGTGCCATTTTTTAAATAAAAAAAACACATAACAGTTTGCAGTAGTACTGTAGTATAAGAGGAATAAAACACAAGAGCTGGGACTTCGTTTAGCTTAATGTTTGAAATCAGAGGCATACAAAAAAAAAGGAGACTTAACCATGATCATTGGATCTTGCAGCCAAAGTCGAATCAGTGTGGCCAGTGTGTAATATAGCACCAGGAGCATGATGGGATTGACAAAATGATGCCAGTGGAGATCAGGATAGACAATTAACTTCCAAGTAGAGAAGCAGTCTGTCTTGATTACAGGTGAGATGCCGAATAATCTGTGAAGAGAATAAGAAAGAGGAAAAGAAATTATACGTGTCTCAGAGTGCGAATCGTTCCACAACCTCAAAGCACTTTACTGCATCCTGCCCTGTTTGTGTATGAACTATAAATAACATCATGTCTGGTAGGAATTATTTAGATTTCTACATCTATTGGCTTTCACATTATGTAAATTTCTCGAACAACATCGCACTACACGTGGCTGCCAGCCATATCATCATGGAGACCCTGCACCCTAATCCCAGTGTTCCTTCAAATTTTGGCAGGGCAGGTGTGTTTTCAAGAACCCCTCTGGTGTAAATAGGTCATTATGATCCACACTCCATCTCAGTTGGTTGCGGTAATGCGCCAAACAGTGGTTAGACCTCCTCCAGTGTGGCTTAAATGGACCAGTGGATACTTGTACATGGTATAGAGGGATGCTGTAGGTCCCAGCTAGTCTTTGATGTTAAGGTCCATGTTTCAGCACCATAAAGGAAGATGGGTTCCACAACTGCAATGAACAGATCATCTGTATTGTTAGTTTAAATACCCGTGTAACGGATTCATGTTCCGTGTTGCCACTAATGTTCCGTGTTGTTTTTTTTGAAGAAAATTTGTCTGCCTACCAGAGTTAAACTGTGTTTTTCATTCTGTAAGAGTCTAAGTGGTGGTGTATGAGAGTCCATTTTTGGGTTTCATTCAATCATTCATTTTCAAAGACGCTTAATCGGGTTCGTGGGAAGGCTGGCGCCCATCTCTGCTGACTCTGGGCAAAGGAAGGGTGCAACCTGAACAGCTTGCCAGGCCATTTCAGGGCCTATTCACACCCACACTCACACCTAGAGATGATTTGGAAGAGCCAATCAGCGTACTGTGCATGTTTTTGGACTGTGAGAGGAATCGGAGTACCTGGGGAAACCCACGCAAACACATTGAGAACTTGCAAACTCCATACAGAAACACCTGAGCATCGAACGCAGGCCTTTTTGCTGTGAGGTGGACATGCTGACCACTGCGCCACCGTCTCGCCCCTATTTTTGGGTTTAATTTCGATTATTGTGCAAGTCTGAGCGGTGTTGTAGAAGCAGGTATTCTTTGGATTTCAGTTTCGTTACTGCGCAAGCCATCCATAACTGCCAATCATGCATAAGTATACATATCCACCAATCAGCATCAAGTCAGCGATGGGGTACGGACACATGACAGTCATGGAATCCCATCAGGAGCTCTGCTATCACATATGTTTAATTATTTGTGGAATGTCCCATGTAAAAGACAGACCACTTATCAACCCTCCATCAGGGGCCACTCACACTCATACACACCTAGGGTCAATTTGGAATAGCCAGTTAACCTAACGTGCACGTTTTTGGATTATGAGAGGAAACCAGAGTACCCCAAGGAAACCCACGCAAACACAAGGAGACCATACAAACCCCACACAGAAACGGCTGTGTCTGGGAATCGAGCCCAGCACCTTCTTGCTGTGTAGAAGACGTAATAACCCTACGCCATGGACTGCCCTTCATCCTAGTACGATGCTTAAAATACAATTAGTTAGTAATTAAACACACACACACACACACACACAATCTCTCAGATTTCCTTCACTCTGAGAAAAGAGACATGCACGTCTGAAATTGCCTTTTGAGTGATGACATCACTTCCTGTTTGGCCTCTTCCTGCACCTGGGAATAACTGTGTCACATGACTCTATTGTGAGGGCAACGGGATGCGGGAAGCAGAGCCTGTCGACACGCTCTTTCAACAGTTGAGCAAACCAAGGCCAAGACTCTGTCATCAGTCATAATTAGGCCATGCATGGGACACATTTACCATGTTACTGTGAGTGAGTATGCTCAAAGGAGCGCCAAAACAACACCTAGTTTAATCGAAAAACACCAGAGTCTGCTGAAGCCACACTAAACACATTAAACCCTGTTTATTGAAATTGCTTCCAGTTGAAAAAAGTCAGTCGATTCGAAATTTATGGTCGAATATACACATTCCTCATGGTCATAAAATCCAGTGCAGACAAACAAAGCAGAGGGTCGGTCCATAGAAATGAGAGTGGCTTTAAAGTATCTGAGACTGGGTCTAAAATGAATAGAAGGAAGTGAGCGTCGTCCAAGGCGCTGAAGCTATACTTAGAAGTAATGGTCCTGCTGCTTCAAGGCGAATGAATAAAAGCTCCTGAAATCGATTTGTGACCATGGAGTCCACGACAAGAATAGAAAGCTACTGCTAAAGTGCTGGGTGTGTATAGAGACCTGGACTGCATTCTTACCTCGATCAGAGCATTATGAGACTTTATGGGATGCAGTATATTATATGATATTATGGGAAAGTCAGGAGCATTAGAACATACCACTTTCATGGAAATACCCCATGGAAAATATCATAATGGGTAAAGTGCAGACTCAGTCACAGATTTCCCAGAAATATAACAACCCCCACCCCCACCCCCCACCATCTTCACCTCCCTTGATCTATATAGAAAGAACACTTAAACTTCACCTGATGTAGCTGTCTTCAGGTGGGATGCTCTCCTGCAGGAACTGGAACTGGTAGAGGTAGAGAACGATGAGATGGCCAGCAGAGAAGATGGCCATCAGAACACACAGGCAACTGAACAGGAGCGTGTCGAAGGTTTGGCAAAAGGACCACCATGTGCACAGTGCCAGGAAGATTAAAAAGTAAACCATTGAGGTCAGGGAGGGCAGCATCATGCCTGGGAGTATGGATGCACAGAAAGAGCGCTGAGTCAACTGGTGCACAAAAGTAACAATGAGTTAAAATGAATGGAATAACATTAGACTAAAGGACATGTTGAGAAGTCTTGTCTTGATCAGCACTGACATGAGCATGAGATGTGTTCGGATATTTATTATTCTAAGGTCTTCAGTCAAGTCCGACTCCGGGTAACTCCAAGAGTTTTCTTGGAAGATGTTTTACAGGGTTGGTTGCCAGATATTTTCCCTAAGACTCCACAGTACCTGGTATTCACAGGTGGTCTCCTATCCAAATACTAACCAGGGCCCTGGTGTCCAGTACCATACAGTGAAGGCTCTGTCCATACTATGTCCGTATGGGAAGTGGTGGCTCAGTGGTAAAGGATCGGGGGTTACTGCTCAGAAGGTTGGTGGCTCAAGCCCCAGTAACACCAAGCAACCACTGCCGGGCCCTTGAGCAAGATCCTTAAACCTCAACTGCTCAGTTGTATAACTACGTCGGTCCAATAAGGGCATCTGCTAAATGCCATAAATGTAAATATCGTTAACCAATAATTGTTTTATACACAGTATTGTTGAGTTCTGAAATCTGATTGGTCACAAGGTATTGATATAGGGGCAAAATTTGAATTACAGCAGATCTTACAATATTGCCACCTGCATGGCTTATATTAAAGCGATTCAAAATCTGATTGGTTGATGCCTGGTCAATAAATCGAAGCATCCATCCAGCAATTTAGCCGTTAGCTAGCTGCAGTGTATGCTGAGATCTTAAAGGAGTTCTTAGAACAATGACTTCGAGCTGTTCGAGCCGATATATACACACTCTCTCTCTCTCTCTCTCTCTATATATATATATATATATATATATATATATATATATATATATATATATATATCCTGTATATGCAAACACATACATTTATCCACATTGTATGTGCATGATATGTCGAAGGTGCATGGTATACGCAGGGTGAGAGGTAATGATGGCTATTCAGTCAGTGTATGTCATGGTGGTGGTGTTGCATGTTTAACAGCTTGTGGATAAAAGCTATTCTTGAGTCTGTTAGTTTTTGTTTTTACTGTCCTGTACCTTTTTCCAGAGGGGAGAGGGGAGAAAAGGGCAATGGTGGCTTAGCGGTTAAGGTGATGGGTTACTTGGAGCAGATGGGCTTGTCGGAGCTTTCTGAGGAAGTACATCCTTTGTTGTACCCTCCCCACCTGGTGAGAGATCTTTGTGGTCCAGGTGAAGTCAGCAGAGATGTGGACTCCAAGAAACCTGAAGGACTCCACCCTCTCTACCTCCTCTCCATCAATATAGAGGGCAGAGTGCTCAGTTTGTTTAGATCCCCTGAAGTCCATTATCATCTCCTTTATATTGGATGTGTTAAGGTCTGGGTTATTGTTGTTGCCACAGATGCCGGACCTCCTTCCTGTAGGCTGACCCGTCATTACCTGTTATCAGACCTATGACGGTGGTGTCATCCACAAATTTGATGTTGGTGTTGCTGGTGTGAGTGGGGGGACAGTCGTGTGTGAAGAGGGAGAAGAGGAGGGGGCTAAGGACACACCCTTGTGGTGTTCTGATGTTCAGAATGAGAGTGGAAGAGATGTGATCTCCTATCCTGATGTTCTAGGGTCTGTTGCTAAGAAAGTCTACGAACAGCATCCTCACATGGGCTGTGTGGAGGGCTGTATTGATGGCTCTGTTGACCTGTTTGTTCTGTATGCAAACTGATGTGGACTGACATTTGGTGATGATGGGGGTTAGGACAACTGGACGATAGTCATTCAGGCAGCTCAGTGTGTACTTTTTTGGCACAGGAATGATGGTGGCTGTCTTGAGGCAGGTTGAAACCATACATTGCAGTAGCGAGAGATTAAAGATGGTGGTAAAAACCCTGCTAGTTGATCTGCGCATGTTTTAGGTACCCTTCCTGTTACTCCATCAGGACCAGTGGCTTTCTTTGTGATTCTCCTGAGGGTGGCTCTGATCTGGTGCTGCTGCGGTTGGATGGGGTCACCACCCCTCTCTGGAAGAGCAAGGCAGGTGCGTACGAGTGAGCAAAGAACTGGTTCAGGGTGGTTCAGGGTGCTGTCCAAAGAGTCCGCTGATGTGTGTGTGTCCTTGTAGCCAGCGAGTGACTTGATCCCCTTCCACATATTCCTGGTGTTGTTATCATCGCAGTGCTCCTCGATGAGTTGTTTATATTTGAGGTTGGCGTGCCTCTTTGTAAGCTTGCTGGTCTCCTGGCTGGAAGGC
>JAOUQZ010000022.1:6753716-6764241 GCA_028564935.1 Neosilurus hyrtlii
CTCTCTCTCTCTCTCTCTCTCTCTCTATATATATATATATATATATATATATATATATATATATATATATATATATCCTTCAGGGATTCTGTAAGTAGAGAGAGGATTCTAGTAGTGAATTTGGATATTAAGGAAATACCCTGAGCAACCACAAAAGCGGATTGGAAATAACAGAAATAAGTGGATTTTTCTATTGTTTTACAACCACGTGGACATGGAACCCTTTCTTAAACAAGTATTTCAGCATGGGTAGATTGTGTTTATTGATATTTGAACTTGGTCATGTGGAAGATTATGCTTTGAAGGATATATTTTTGGGGATATCACATTTTCATCCAGATACGCCATTTTCAACTTACTTTGGCTCTTACTCAAAACAACACCTTGCAACTTGATCCGTATTATTCTGGAGTGGGTCACATTTATTGAGTCTTAAATGTTAACAATTTGTAACAGTCAGAAAATTTTCATTCAGTTTTACACCTGATGACTGTTTATAACTGTTTGAATGTAAGTAATAACAGGTTTCCCAGATATCCAACACTCAGCTTTAAAACTATAAAAGTTTAAAAAAGTATTTCAACTCCTGTAACAGATTTTTATTTATATCAACAATGTAATTTGAATATAAAATAACAGATGTCATTTGACTTTGTAACCTGCTACCTGAAAGTAAAATAAAATACAGTATGTCACCATTAAATAATTATTAATTCTTAAACAACCAAATTATTACCGATCTTTACGATCTCTCACCTGTCATGCCCAGCAGTATAGTCACCACCACCTTCCCTGCTGTAGTGATGAGATTACCAATAATATCTTTCACTTTCGATGCCACTCCCGCAACTATGCGCAGGACCTTCATCTTGGCACTCTCCTTCGCCTCTTCCTCTTCCTCCTCTTCTTCTTCTTCATCTTGTACCAGACCTTCATCATCATCTTCTGCTTCATCCTCGGCATCAAAGTCTTCATCGTACAGCATCTCATCACCCTCTTCATCATCAGGGGTTCTCTTCACATCACTCACCTCCTACGGGAGGAGAGAAAGAAACGATGAAATTCTTTACTATACATTACCACAAGGAGAAATGAATATATACTGTAATAGTTTGAGAGTATTATGGATGGTGCTGTCTAAATGTATTCTAATATGAATGTGTAATGTACACGTCATATAAATATATACAGTATGTTAACAATTTCAACGTCAAACTATCACCCGCAAATCAAAGCTCAGGGAGGTTGGAGCCGATTCCAGCTGACTTCAGGCAAGAGATGGACGGCTGTTTGTATCATGGTTTATTTATCCAGGAAAGACTCTTTAAGATAAAAAAAAAACTAGCATAACGGTTCTGACAGATGTTGATGAAATGTGTCTGAGCCTGGGTTTGCCTTTAACGGTCTTCTTGATTCCTTTGTTCATTTGTACCACCTGTCTTGTTAGTTTCTTTATCTGTTTAACAGGTTCATGTTCTGTTACGCTTCTGATTTCTGTGTTTATTTACATACAAGTTCACCCGTGTGCTTTTTACTCTGTGCGAGTCTGAGCAGTGGAGTATGAGCCTCAGTTTTTTGGGTGTCATTTTCATTATTAATAATTTAATTGTTGGTCGTCGTCATGAAAATCAGCAATACATAACAGCCAATCAGGATCAACGCACACTCAACTGCGACACAGCAGCCTTATTAGGCAGTTTCCTGTGGTGGGAACGCAAGGACACCAGCTAGACACCAGATAACTATCCAAGCCATATTCCATGTCTACGATGCTCCACTCAGGAGTTCTATTAAAGTACATGCCAGTGTTTACGTCTACAAGTGGACAAGGCAGACCATCCAACACAGGCATATGTATAACACACCATGACGTGTCAGAGCTTTGAAGTTTGTGATGAATCTCTCTCTGAGAAGATGGATACATGTAGATCACATCTTAATAATCCAACCAAGATATAACAGTGGCTTTTTTTAGCCTCAAAGCAAAGGCAAGAGGTTCAAATACTTGAATCTGAAATTCAAAAGAATTTTTTTTTTTTACTAACCACAGATTGATTGATTCATTCACTCATTTGCTGAACCGATTAATAGGGTCATGGGAAGGTAGGTGTCTATCTCAGCCGATGAAAGGCTGGTGAGGTACACCCTGAACAGCTGGCTAGACTATCGCAGGGCCAAAACGCACAACCGTTCCCCCTCACACTCACACCTAGGGGGAATTAAAAACTAGCCAACTAGCCTAATGTGCTTTAGACTGTGGGAGGAAACCAGAGTACCTGGAGGAAACCAATGCAAGCACATTGAGAACATGCAAACGCCACAAAGAAACCAGACCGGGACTCAAACCCAGGATGTTCTTGCTGTGAGGTGGATGTGCTATCCCCTACACCACCATGCCACCCCTAACTATTAAATATGATATGCAAAGTAAAGGGGATTATCATGTTGACTCTGAGCAGTTTAATATTAACTAAATGCTTCTTTAAAAAAGGGGGGGGGGTGCATTCTTTTGTACCCATAGTGCATTACTTTCTGAATTGGGTGTGCATGATGTAAACAAACCTGCTTTAGATTAGATAACTCTGAATCTCTCAGCAACAACACACAATAAACCAAACAAGCATTTAACTGCTCCACATGTGTGGCCTGGAGCGCAGGAACCGGCACCCTGTTAAAGGCAGCATAGCACACTGGCTCCGCCCGGTGAGGTCCTTTACGCACCATGTGCTAACACTTACTGAATAAACATTATAGCTTATTATAGCTTTCCTGAATACTTTCCTGGATTAACTTTAGGGTTCAACCGAATTGCGATGTCAAGGTCAATTCACTATAAGACTTTATTATTCAACACAATTTCAGCACATTCATCTCCTCGACCCATTACGACTTAAAAGACTCATAAATAACACATTCATGTCTAAATCAAATATATTTTTTCCTTTATGTTAGTTTTCAAACACAACGAGTGCACAAAAGTGACATGTGACATGTGAGCCAAACAACTGATTGTAATCCCCGTCCCCAGAATTCCATCCCAGAATTGGTCTTGAGTGCAAGTATTCGGACAAAGTATGAAAACAACACAGAAAATTCGTTCTGGTAGAAGGTCCATAAAAACATAACATGTTACTTTCATAGTGTTGATGTGCTTATTAGTATTTATATACTGTATATTTAACAATCTATGCATCCTGGGTTCGAGTCCCGGGCCTGGAGAGAGGGAGAGAAAGAAAGAGAGAGAGAGAAAGAAAGTGAGAGAGAGAGAGAGAAAGTGAGAGCGAGAGAGAGAGAGAGAGAAAGAGAGACAGAGAGACAGAGAGAAAGACAGAAAGAGAGAGACAGACACGGAGAAAGAAAGGAAGAGAGAGAGAGGTAGAGAGAAAATGAGAGAGAGACTGAGAGACAGGGAGAGACTGAGAAAGAGAGAGATAGACAAAGAAAGACAAAGAGAGAGAAAGAAACAGAGAAAGAGAGACTGAGAGGCAACGAGAGAGAGAGAGAGAGAGACAGAAAGAAAAAGAGAGAGAGACAGAGATAGAGAGAAAGAGAGACAGAGAAAGAGAGCGAGAAAGAGAGAGAGAGACAGAGAAAGAGAGAGACAGAGAAAGAGAGAGAGAGAGTGAAAGGGGGAAAGAGAGAGAGAGAGAGAGAGAGAGAAAGAGAGTGAGTCCTAGAGAGAGAGAGAGAAACAGAGAGACAGAGAGAGACAGAGAGGGAGAGAGACAGACACAGAGAAAGAAAGGGAGAGAGAGGTAGAGAGAAAATGAGAGAGACGGAGAGACAGAGCAAGAGACAGAGAAAGACAAAGAGAGAGAGAGAAACAGAGAAAGAGAGACTGAGAGGCAAGAAGAGAGAGAGAGAGAGACTGAAGGACAGAGAGAGACAGAGAAAGAGAGAGACAGAGAGAGAGACAGAGAGAGAGACAGAAGGAGAGAGACACAGAAAAACGAAGAGAGACAGAGAAAGAGAGAGACATAGAGATAGAAAGAAAGACAGAGAAAGAGAGAGAGCGAGAGTAAAAGAGGGAGAGAGAGAGAGAGAGGGAGAGAGAGAGAGAGAAAGAGAGCGTGAGAAAGAGAGAGACAGAGAGAGAGAGAGAGAGAGAGAGAAAGAGAGAGAGAGTTGAATCAATCTCACCTGTTCATCTGCATCAAAGTCCTGGTTGTACTGCGCCATTTCTTCCACTGGTCTCTTCTTCTCCAGACTCCGACACAGCAGCCAGGTGCCCAGGCCTGCCATGAACATTCCAATGTCTGGCAGAAACACTCGGATTCCATTTCCCACATCTGCCCCTTGAACACTAATCACAGAGGAAAAATGAAAATCAGTCCATGTGCTTCATGGCGTAGTCTGATTAGAGCATTAAAATTAGTCTTCACATCATCCCAAAATATAAAGGAGCATTCTGGTGCAACCACAACGTGATTGGGAATTCACCGATGATGTGTTCTAAAGATATAAACACACCTATCACTCTTTCTTTTTCCAGATATGAGGCTAGTAGATGAACAAAAGTGCCTACAAGTGGCTTCACAGCATTTAATCATTCATTTATCCCCAGTACCTGCATGGTCAGGGCTCTGGTCATTTAAATTAGGCTTTGTTTATGTTTTGGGAATAAGAATCAACAGCATTTTATTATTATTATTTTTCAACACCGCAGGGGATTTTTACATACATTTTCATCTGTATTTAAGACCCATGATGAACTTGAGTGATGTAGCTGAGGATGAAGAACTGTCAGAACGCAACTGTAAATTCTATTCATTCATTCATTCATCTTCTGAACCGCTTATTCCTAATTAGGGTCGCGGGTAGGCTGGCGCCCATCTCAGCCGACTCTGCGAGGGCGGGGTACACCTTGGACAGCTCGCCAGGCCATCGCAGGGTCTGTAAATTCTATGTGCTACTCTATTCACTATGCTAGCAGTGCTACAATATCTAAATTCTGTGTGAACTGCTTAAATTTCAATACAACTGTGAACTGTGTTCGAAAACTTTTCACATGCAGTGACCCTAGGGTCGTGCGGAGCCGGGAGCTGATCTCAGCCAACTCCTAGCGAAGGTGGGTACATCCTGAACAGCTCGCCAAGCCATCGCAGGGCCAACACACAACTATTTACACTCACACCCACAACTAGGGGCAATTTGGAACAGCCAATTTCCCTAGGGTGCATTTCTTTGGACAGTGAGAGGAAACTGGAGTACCCAGAGGAAGCCCATGTATGCACAGGTAGAATATGCAAACTCCACAAAAACACCCTTCATGAGCCCGGGACTTGAACGTCTTGATGTGAGGCAGATGTGCTAACCACTATGCCACCATGCCACCCAATGCATATATATAGGTGGCATAGTGGTTAGCACATCTGGAAGAATATATACAGTAAATATATATATCGTCAAAAGTATTCACAATCGCTACAGACCTCCAAACGTCATGTGGCCTAGAGATGTGTGCATAGAGAGCTTCATGGAATGGGTTTCCATGGCTGAACAGCTGCGTCCAAGCCATACATCACCAAGTGCAATGCAAAGGATGCAGTGGTGTAACGTATGCCACCACTGGACTCTACTGCAGTGGAGACGCATTCTCTGGAGTGACGAATCACGCTTCTCCATCTGGTAATCAGACCGAGTCCTGACCTCAACCCGATAGAACACCTTTGGGATGTATTAGAGCAGAGACTGTGAGCCAGGCCTTCTCATCCAACATATGTCTCGTTCAACGTATGTTTCAAATCAATACTTGGGACCTAACACCAGTGCACTGTATTACGCCCTTCTATGCATTCTAGAGCAAAATTGGCAAATTGAAACATTGCACCCCGAATCCAATCCTTCATTCACGTCGTTGGAGTCGAAGCAGGCAATGTGCGGGATTGCTGGGTCAGGAGGAAGAAGGATGAGGTGGGTTTAACTCACATGACCATTATGGCAGCCATGAAGACATGGCCCGGGTCATCCTGAGACAAACAGGGCTCTAGCACAGCTGCGACAGGCCCGGCATGCTAGGAGTGGATTTCAAATTGTTCAAGAAAACAACAGAAGTATGAACCAGACGGGTCATGAGGCTGATGGAAAGTGTAAACTCTGTGCAATGCCTTAGGTACAGGAGGATGGATAAAGTAAAGTAGTTACGCTTAAAAACACAATTAAGTGCAGCAGCGATCATTTCCCCACATCAAAAAAGTATTATTGGTGTCCATTTTCCAATAACAACTCAAACACCATTTGTACCCATTGAGGTCTCGTGAATAAACACCATCTGTGATGATGTAAAAATGGGAAGTTTAGTGGAATGCAGACCCCGCCCCCCTATTTTCCAGTTAGAGCTTCTTACACAGCTGTGGTGTACTACAATACTTAGATTTTATATGCCACTCCACCCACCTATAAAATCAGCATTTCCCATATTAAACGATATAAATATTTCTCTTTAGAAAAACATCACGCTTCTGTCAAACAACCACTGTGGAAATCAGGCTTTTCCCACTAAACCAGTTTCTTTCCAAGTCCTATAAAAGCCTTGAGGTGCACCGTGTTTGGGCTTGCATATCCATAAGCGGAACTTAAAATCCCCAAAAAATGGATGTTTCAAGTTCGATAAGTTAAATGTATAAATAAGAATAGTTGTGGCATTAATGCATGCTGTAAATTCACTCACTCAGGGATACACCCTGAGCAGCTCGCCACAGCGTCTCACATTCATTCATACCTACAGGCAATTTATAACAGCCACTTAGCCCAATGTGCATGTCTTTGGACTGTAGGAGGAAACTGGAGTACCCAGAGGAAACCCACACAACACCTGGACAACATGTAAACTCCACACGGAAACGCCCAAGCCAAGCCCGGGACTCGAACCCAGGACCTTCTTGCTGTGAGGTGGACGTGCTGACCACTAAATGACCACTGACTGCCAGCCTGTGCTTCAGATTAAATTGTTTACGATCAGAAACGGCTCTGGGTTGTTGGCAAACACAAACAAAAACCATGCAATTATTCCTGCAGTCAGGAAAGTATGAAACCCTTAACTGGGTTTCCAGCCTGAGTTCACCTCATAAAAGCTGAGACTTGCAGAGCAGCTAATCAACACCTGCTAAGAAGATTCCTCTCTAATTAGAGCCAACTGGTGTTTCCAAACTTTTGAGGTTTCCCCTTTAAAAAGCATGCAACAAACCTTGAAATGAGTCAAGAGGGTTCTGAGGGTTTCGGAAAGTTCTATTTAACTGGATAAATAAGTAGATCCAATAGATCCATATCCACTGTCAACACAGTAAAGGCTAATTTTAACAAAGTGACCTCAATTTGACCTCGAGAAAGTTGATTAAGATAATGGTCCTCTAACTCAGGCAAGAGGGTGTTGAGATGGAGTTGGGTTTCAAATGTAAAGGTCCCATGACAAATAGAAGATAAAATCGTTGTGCAAATTTAATGTATTTTGACAAGGTGACCTCAATTCGCCCTTGAAAAAATAGGTCAAGGTCATGATCCTTATAAATCATGTGGGAGGGTATTGAGGTGAACTTACGATTCAAAATATGAAAGCCTAATAACAAACTGAGGATCAGTTGTCATATAGCGAAGGCTCATTTTGACGGATTTTGACAAACTGACCTCAATTTGACCTTAAAAAAATAGGTCAAGGTCATGGTCCTCTAACTTATGCAAGAGGGCGTTGGGATGGAGTTGTGTTTTAAGTGTAAAGGTTCTATGAGGAATTGACAATGAAATATTGCTGCGAATGCCAGTTCAGATGAATTTTGACAAAGTGACCTCAGTTCAACCTTGAAAAATAGGTCAAGGTCATGGTCATCAGAACTCATGTTAAAGGGTGTTAAGATGAACTGTGTGGTTTTTAAAAGGTTAAAATTTGAAATGGATGATCAGTGATTGTATAGCGAAGGCCAATTTTGATGACCTTAATATGACCTTTAAAGTAAAGGCCAAGGTCATGATTCTCAGAAGTCATGCGAGAGGGTGTTGGCGTTGACTGACATTTAAAACAGGAAGGTTCTGTGAGAAAACGATGACTAATAAGGTGCATGACGGACTGACAGGCAGACGGACGGATGAACGCATTACCAGATCCCCCCTCAACATCCCTTGTTTGGAGCAGATAAAAAGACAATGCAATGTCGGTTTTTATCTTTTTTGGTCCAAAGCGGCCACTTTAGACTCATCTCTCCCTGGCGTGCCGGCTCTAAGTCAATTTGGCGGCTCTGTTTCCTCACTCTTGCATGCCAGGTTTAAGAGGAAAGAGACATCACCGTCCCGTAATGTCACGGCTAAATGCCTTCGCTGGAGTAACAGGTCAATTAGGGGCATAAACAGTTTACAGTTCAGCTTCCTGCCACTTTCAGCGGCTCCACTCTTCATGAAATAAATCCACAGACACGCAGCTCGCACTTATGAGAAACCGCGGCTAATTGTATCAGGGTCTGAGGAGAGCTTCTGCATGTCAGATTTGGCAGTGAAAAATGTGGGCTTTCAAAAGCAGGTCAGGTGTAAGTGGGTTTAGCGCTCAGGTGGAGCTGATGTATGGAGAGATGGGCAGACTGCCTGACACACACATAAGTGGCGGTAATGCTGTTTGTCTCTGTTTGTTTCCTGCTAACAGCAGGATGATGCTTACACAAGCAAGCAACTCAATAATTTAAAAATATCACAAAGGTCTTTCTCGCTCTCGACTTCAAACAACCAAGGGTGAGTCAATAATTTTCCACCACTTACAATTATTAGTAGCACAGCATGCACTGTGGGTGTTATCTATTCCATGGATGCTGGGAGCTAAACCTGATTTTTCACAAGCATTACTCATTTTTACAGCGTTACTATAAAACATGTTTACTCGCAGCGCTGCAAGGCACTACATTCGCAGAAGGATATTTCAAACTGTAAATTCGGGCTACAGCTTCACTAGTTGGGGCCATGCAGTACTTTCACTGGGACTTGAATCCGACACACAGTAAATAATACTCTGTATTAGTCTTTTGGTATATACAGCAAGCTCACGATCAGAAAACTCCCACGTGTGAATGCTAAACAGTACAATTTGAGGCTACGGGGCAATAATAACCTCACTCACTCAACTGCTGAACTGCTAAATCCTACTAGAGTTGCAGGGAGGCTGGAGCCTATCTCAGCCGACACTGGGCGAAGGTGGGGTACACCCTGAACAGCTTGCAAATATGTAAATCTAAGCTATAAACGTACTATACTACTATATACTTATTTTAGTTTGCTTTTTTTTATGTTACCGTGTAGTATCATTACACGGCTCTGCACTGGCTCGTGCATGGCTTCTGAGCTCACCTCTTATGGCTCAACCATAAAAATCTTGTGTTAGTGTGTTTTTTGCTTATGTTCCTGTGTAGTATATATATATACTAAAACAATTCTGCAAATAATGGTTAAATATTGTTCATGAAAATGTACAGCTAATGTAATGATAACATTAAACAGTCCCTGCTGGTCATGGTCTCAGGTTATTCTAAAATCCGACAAAAACTGAGGGGAAAAAAACTTCCAAAGAAATAACATGAGAAGAAGCCCAAGCACTGTCCTTTATAACCGAGCCATGCCAACTACAGCATGTTGCTCACAGAAGATGAAGATGAAAAACAGACTGTGCTTCAAAGCAAAAAGAAATGTGAGCTATTGAGACTTTACTCTGTGATTATTAGGACATTATGACAGACATTACAACAGTGTAATTTACAAAACAAATACCAAGGAGCCTTTGATTGCCTTGATCGAATAATTAGTTTAGTCATTAACATTTTTCAGCCACTTTTTATATGCTTAACTGATGCAGTGAGTAGCTTCTATTTTTTTAAACAATCATGTCAGAAGACAAATCCCATGACTTAGAAAAAGATGTCATTGCATTTCACTCACTTATTTGCCAAACCGCTTAATCCTACTAGGGTCGTGGGGAGGCTGGAACCTATCTCAGCCAATACTGGGTGAAGGTGGGGTACAGCCTGAACAGCTCGTCAGACCATCACAGGTCCAACACACGCACAGCCATTCACACTCGGGGTGAATTTGAAACAGCCAAAGAACCTAATATGCATGTCTTTGAATTGTGGGAGGAAACCAGAGTACCCAGAGGAAACATACGCAAACTACACCCAGAAACACCTGAGACCAGGACTCAAACCCAGGACCGTCTTGCTGTGAGGCGTACGTGCTAGCCATTACGCCACCGTGCCTCCCCACTGCATTTCAGATGAGTTGAATTCTTGTCCTGCATCAGGCATGTATAACAACCAGCTGAAGTCATTACAATGGGTTATACCTCATGGCTATGTTCAGCAGTCATTCATTCATTTTCTGAACCGCTTAATCCTAATTAGGGACACGAAGAGGCTGGCGCCCATCCCAGCCAACTCTGAGCGAGGGCAAGGTACACCCTGGACAACTCAAATACTCTTTACGAAAGTCAGCAATGGTTCTTTTACATTCCTCTCACCACAGACAGTGAGAGACATGGCTGGCCTTTGATAACCCAGTT
>JAOUQZ010000022.1:6764341-6777174 GCA_028564935.1 Neosilurus hyrtlii
AGCACTCATTTCAAGGTTATAAGTACTCAAAATTGATTTTTACCTTTAAAGGTCACCCAAGGTCAAAGGTGTCTCCTATGAGAGTCCATATATAGCTACCTATTTGTGTATCACTAACGGCATGTCTATCGGCACTCGTTTTAAAGTTGTAAGAGCTCTGTCTCCAAAATTTTGTGACCCTGTTCTGACCTTGGCCCTTGACCTAGACATTCCAAAACGAAATCATCTCTGGGAGCGAGGTAGTGTAGAGTCCCCACCAAATTTGGTGGAGATCTGGGCTAAGGTGTGGTCAGGGTTTTGTTCACAGTAAAACTGATAAACAGATGGACTTATAAACGCCGCCGATGGCAATACCTTCAGCAAAACTCAACTTTGAAATCTAAATGTTTAAAAATAATGTTTGTCAAATAAAACCCCATCTCCCTGTGTTCGCGTGGGTTTCCTCCAGGCACTCAGGTTTCTTCCCACAGTCCAAAGACATACCCATTAGGATAAGTTTAGGTTAGGATTAGTTCCAAATTGCCCCTGGGTCTGATTGTGAGGGAGAATGATTGTGTGTGCGTTGCTATGCGATGGTCTGGTGAGCTGTTTGGGGCGTACCCCTTCTTCGCCCAGTGTCGGCTGAGATGGGCTCCAGCTTCCCCGTGACCCTAGTAGGAAAAAGTGATTGGGCAAACGAGGGAAAGTCAGTGAGTGTTTTTAGTTTACATTTTAATTTCAACATACCGCCTCAATTTTTTTTTTCTGATGTATGGTTATAATATTGATAATCAAGCATCAACGTCTATCTAGCTGTCTACATGTATATATCCGTCGAACCGTCTACTGTTTACATCAATATCTATTCATTTATCTGTTGTCTTTAGGTAATGTGTTATACAACAATCCCAGACCTCAAAGATCTATGAAACACCATGCAGGAAGCACATTTCCTTTACAATGAAGGCAGCTCTCTCTTTAACTATTGATGAGGGTGTAAGTGGTCCACTTTAGAACTTGCTATCCTCCTTCCAATGCAGTCATGTCCCTGCCCTTCCTCTGACCCATCGAAGCACTGCGTCTTTCAGCAAGACACACATTCCTCCATGGTGGAAAGCTTCAGCTGCTTCAATATGCTGTATCTACTCTACATTTAATTGATCAGTACTATAAAGGAATATTTTTAAAAAATGGCTTGGTTACTTATTGTAGACGAGTTTTTGGGTAGCCGTGTTAATCTGTTCATCAGAACGAAAAATAAAAATCGAAGGTTGCACCTTTTAAACCAGCTGTTTACTTATGCTGTTCAAATTCAAATAATTAAAGATGTGCGAATAAATGAAAGTGTTTCAATCTTTTAGTATTTTCTCTCGCACTCATTCGCCAGACTGCTTAATCCTAATAGGGTCGCTGGGAGGGTGGAACCTGCGCAAAGGCGGGGTACACCCCGAACACCGCGGCACACCACCGCAGGGCTGACACACATGTACGACCATTCACACTCACACCTAGGGGCAATTTGGGACAGCTTAATGTGCATGTCTTTGGACTGTTGGAGAAAACCGGAGTACCCAGAGGAAACCCACGCAAGCATGAGAGAAGCATGCTTACAGAAACGTCCGAGCCCGGGACTCGAACCCAGGACCTTGTTTCTGTAAATGAGGCAGACGAGCTAATCACTACACTAATCACTACACTATATATATATATATATATATATATATATATATATATAATAACTAAATAATTAATATACTTTTAAAGAAGGAAACAAATCATGATGGTGTCTGGTGTTATAGGACAAAAATCAACAACAGGGTGGTGGGATGCTCCCCAAACAGACAGGAGTTACTGTCCACCCAAAAATGAATTCTTTTTCAAATTTAATTTTAAATACTTGATTCTGTTTCTTCTTTCTTTATAAAAGGAATATACCTGTGATATATACCTGACCACATCATTAGTGCAATACAGAATATGTTGTGTCAAATGATAGATTTAAGTAAGTAGCCATGTCAAAATCAGAATAATGTACAGCGAGCCAGTCATTCTCACAGTAATGACCTGCCCGCTATACATCACCCATAAAACGACCTATGTGGTGCATTCCTCTCCACCACTGCAATGCTGTGGAAACAAGTTAGTTCCTGTTAACCCGATGTTATAAATTAGCTACAATAATTCCCTCCCCAGACTCTCATGAACTAAATTACACCATAAAACAGCCTGAAAGCTCTTCAGTGATGGAAAACGTACTGCTTCGGACAACTCTGACACTGGAGACTCCTTCCAAAAATGCTCAGTGAACATCCGACACCATATTTCATCACGCCAATAATTCAATATTTTGTACTTTGCTAAACAACAACACATTCCATTCCATGTATTATTAAGTTCGGATAACGTTAAGCATCACCCAAACAAGACTCTGAGAATGAGTCATCAGCATCTCTGCTTTTTTGATTGGTCCATGTTATGGGGTTTAAAAAACATTATTATTCATTCAAGAGATTTTCTCCTTGTGCCTAAGTTTATCAGCATAAGAAGAGAGAGAGAAAGAGAGAGAGATACTGGTGAGGAAATAGCTTTAACATGAGTACGTTGGGTGTCGTGTCATGTTTGGAGATGTTCTGTACGGTCGCTGATTAAGAATATTAGAAAAATTGGACAAACGGGGGTGGGGGGGTGATTTGGAACATCCAGCTAGTCTGACGTGCATGTCTTTGGACTGTAGGAGGAAACTAGACTACCCAGAGTAAAACCCATGCAAGCATAGGGAGAACATGCAAACTCCACACAGAAACACTAACTGGCTGTTCCAAATTGCCCCTAAGTATCAGTGTGAGTGTGAATGGCTGTGTATTGTGTATGGCCCTGCGATGGACTGGCAAGCTGTTCAGGGTTCATCCTTCCTGCACCCACAGTCGGCTGAGATAGGCTCCAGCCTCCCTGCGAGCTTAGTAGGATTAAGCAGTTGGACGAGCGAATGAGGTAGCTCATGGGTCTACTGATTGAAAGGTCACGTGTTCCAATCCCATCTCTACCAAGCTGTCGCTGGCTGTTAACTCCTTGAACTGCACAGTTGTATACATGTAGCGGGAAATCACTTCTGTTAGACCGTCTGGATAAGGTTGCCCACCAAACGGCATGAATGGTAATATAGTACGATGTTCAAGTACATTAAACCGTTAACTTGTGCTTCATTAAACCCCCCAGGAAATGCATTATTTATTATATAACAGCACGGTCTGCTATGTGTAACGTTCCTGACTTTAATAAACACTTCCTCACCAATGGGTCTCAAACATTTATTAGCACTGAGGGTTTCTGTATAATCTATTCACACTTCAAACTATAAATCCTGCTCTCATGTCTCGTATTCAGCTGCATTAAAGCCAGACACACCGCGGTTCTTTATATACAGTACAACCTCAATATCATTAGCCTTTTTAAGCCCATCAGATTTCTTTCCACGGGCCACTTGGTAACACAGCAGAGAGAATTCATCTCAGCATTGGATTTGTGACAGTAGTCATGAATTAGAGTAGCTCTTACTGTGCATGGTTGTGCTGGAGGGCTCGGGGAACAGCGGGATGAGGAGGAGGTAGATGAGGTAGACGAAGGAGAGCCAGTTGTACCTGAAGATGCATGCTATGGAGAGACAGGACACACACACACACCCACAAATTAGACACATGATTAGAAAAAGGATTTACATAATCCGTAAATGCAATACATCATGATGGGGGACCAATCAGTAGCTTTGTTTTGCTCTATTCTTTTGCTGCTCTGAATTAATGAGCATGGACATGAAAATGACCTCATACCTTCACAATTAGTACATCACAATCCATTCATTCATCTTCTGAACCGCTTAATCTTAATTAGAGTAGCGGGGAGGCTGGCGCCCATCTCAGCCGACGCTGGGCGAGGGCTGAGTACACCCTGGACAGCTCGCCAGGCCATCACAGGGCAGAAACACGCTGACAGCAAACTAGCTCTTTACGAATGACAGAAATGGTTCTTTTACAAGCCTCTTATCACAGATTGTGAGAGACATGGCTGGCCATTGATAACCCAGTTAGCTGCACTGGGGGGAGAGCAGCGAGAACCCGGTGATAATAGGGCTTGAATCCCCGACCGTCGGATCAGTAATCCAACACCCTACCACTGCCCCGATCTCAATCCAAGTTAATGCGCATAAGAGATTTTGGTGCCTTCCAGCATAATCAAAACACCAAATTTATTTTTTGGGGGGTTTTTCTGTTCAGTCGTCGGGTGCAGTGGTGATGTAGTGGCTGGCAAATCTGCCTGACGGCAAGAAGGACCTGGGTTCAAGTCCGAGGCTCAACGAGGCAGTTTCTGTGTGGACTTTGCATGGGTATTCTTCGGGTACTCGGGTTACCTTCCACAGTCATGACACAAGACATGCCATTTGGCTAACTTTCTGTTCCAAATTACCCTAGGTGTGGGAATGTCCTGTATTCGGTGAAAGAATTTATGTGTAGAGTTTGCATGTTCTCCCCGTGCTTACATGGGTTTCCTCCAGGTACTCTGGTTTCCTCCTACAATCCAAAGACATGCACATCAAGCTAATTAGAAGTTGCAAATTGCCCCGAGGTGTGAGTGCGAGTGTGAATGGTTATGTGTGTGTGTTGGTCTTGCAAGCTGTTCAGGGTGTACTCCGCCCTTGGCCAGAGTCGGCTGGGATGGGCTCCTGCCCTGCGACCCTTTTAAAGGATAAAGCGTTTCAGATATTTAACGTAGAACTGTGAGACTGCTGTACTGATCTGTGCAGACCATCACAATCATCATTTCTACGATATACTGAAACATGTAGTTAGATGTAACTCTTACCCGCCACAAATAAACTTCTAGCATTCAGTAAACATGCCTCAAAACTTTTCTCTGTTCTGGCAGCGAGGGGATGGAAAGAACTTCCCCTAGATTTCCAGACAGCTGAGTGTCTTCAAGCGACGACTAAAGACCCTTTTTTCCGGACTTACTTCGATTAGCACTTCCAGTATTTATATTTACTTTAAAAAATCTTTCTTACTTACTTATTCACTTAACTACTTGCCAACAGAGTTTTTAGACTGATGGCATTTTTAGTCTGGGTCCTAGTGAGCCAGTATAAATTCACTGATAGTAACACTAATGTAAGTCGCTCTGGATAAGGGCGTCTGCCATAAATGTAAATGTAAGGAAATTCTGGTAAATTCACTTTGGGTACCAATTAAAAATCCCCCCACCCCAGGTGCTGGGCTCATGATCGAGAGGCTGTTGGCTCGAATCCCCCACCGTGCTAAGACCCCTGAACAAGGTCTTAACCTGAAGTGTGCCTCTGTCCTCCCTGCAGTATAAATGTGTACCAGTAAAACATCCTGGGATGGTATCCCGTGACGGATTAGTGTCCCATCCAGGAGGAGTTGAACTCCTTGTCGGAGCTCTGACCTGATGAGCCAATAGGCTCGAGTGTAAAAAGCCCAACATATACCATACAGTTCATATACTATACTGCTGCTCCATATTAAGTTTGTTTTTCAGTCAAACTACATAATAATCTTCAAAACTAACGATTCACTTTCCATACTTTGCACTTCTTAAGGATTAAAATCATTTAGAAAATCTCTATTTTGAGGACAAATCAGGAATTATTGAGCAATAAGGTCCTGGGTTCGAATCCTGGGCTCAGCAAGGAGGTTTCTGTAAAGAGTTCGCATGTTCTCCCTGTGCTTGTGTGGGTTTCCAAAGACATGCTCATTAGGCTAATTAGCTGTTTCAGATTGCCCCTGGGTATGAGTGTAAGTGTGAATGATTGTGTGTGTGTGTGTGTGTGTGTGTGTGTGTGTGTGTGTGTGTGTGTGTGTGTGCGTGTGTTGCCCTGCAATGGACCGGCAAGCTGTTCAGGGTGTACCCTGTCTTTGGCCAGAGTCGGCTGAGATAGGCTCCAGCCTCACCATGCCCCTAGTACAATTAAGTGGTTGGGCAAAGTAGTGATTGTATATGAGATGTTGTGTAAATATACAAAATTCATTTTCCCACTCAGAGTTAGTAGAGATTATTAATAGACTATCATGGGGGGGGGGGGGCCTATATGGGTACTAGTTTTAATTATCCATGTGATCAATCTGTAGTACATGGGTGGGACCAAATTATTGAACAAATTCACTTGATTAAATGTTTTATGATATGGCTGGGCTTTGATATTTCAGGTCATCTTAGGTCAAAGGTAACTGGCTCGTTTCAAAGTCCATATATGGTTTCCTGTTTATGTTCTGTAGTAGCAACATAAGCAAGTTATAAGGGCTCTATCCCCCAAACTTTGTGACCTTGCCCTGACCCTTACCTTTGACCTTGACATTCCAAAATCAAGTCATGTCTATGATTCAGGTAGAGTAGCAAGTCTGGTGAAATTCCTTGCATGAGTGTGGTCAGGATATTGTTCTAAGACAAAGTGATAAACCAAAACAAATAAAGAAATATTGACTACAGAATATATAGTGCGTATAAATATAGCGCGTGCAAAAAAAAAAAAAAAGAAAAAATGAGTGGAACAAGACACATGTGGCTTTTCAAGGGCTTTCCGGACACTGATGCATTGTTATCCAGATGGCAGCAGCTGGATGAATGCTAATCCCACCATTTCCCGCAATGTACTCATTTGCCAAAACATTTTTACACGGTGAATTTAACAAGCCTCAGTAAAACTGCAGGACCGTTCACATCATTAAACCTTTTTTTTATTTTCTAAGTGAAGGACTGTAGTCCTCTTGCTGTTTATACTTTCAAATTCAAACACTTAACATTCAGTGTTGGCCAACCAGCTTTAACTTCAGCTGAATACAAGTATTTATCCTGGGTGGCACTGTGGCATCGTGGCTAGCAAGTACACCTCACAGCAAGACGGTAGTGGGTTCCATTCTCAGGCGTGGTGAGGGCGTGTCTGTGTGGAGTTTGCATGCTCTCCCCGTGCTTGCACTGGTTTCCTCCGGGTACTCTGGTTTCCTCCCACAGTCTAAAAACATGCACAGTAGGCTGATTTGCAGTTTGAGGTGTGAGTGTGAATGAGAATGGGTGTGTGTGTTGGCCCCTGTTCAAGGTGTACCCTGCCTTCACCCCGTGTCGGCTGAGATAGGCTCTACCCTTCCTGTGACCCTAATAGGATTAAGCTGTATAGCAAATGAGTTGGAGTGAGTGAGTTTTATACAATACTTATGCAAAAGTAGTTTCTGTTTATTATGGCATTTTATACTGTAATATTATGCTAACGCATGGACCTTTCTGCTGTGAGGCGGGCGGGCTAACCGCTAAGCCACCATGTCACCTTAAATAAAACTGTAAAAGTGAAATATCAATATTAGATGAAATGTACTTGTAATCCAGGTCCAGAGTTGATTTGAAATATTCTTTTGAACACCATGACACAGCACACAGAATATAAACTACACTTAATAAAGTACAGGAAGTATTTCTTGTTTTGTGACCCCATGCCTCTAGGTCTGCTGAAAAAAAAAACACTAAATCAAGTAGCGGCTGAGAGCACAGGAAACAATTAAGCGCAATGACTTATACATACAACATATATCCTGCTAGTAAAACCAACAACCAAGTCTGAGAGCTTTCTGAGAATGATGAAGGATCGGTAAGCAAAGTCAAAACGGATGGATGGTTAAACTCATAACCTTCAAAAATGGCACGTCGTAAAGAATGGTGTTATGGTGTAGCGGTTAGCACGTCCGCCTCACAGTAAAGAGGTCTTGGGTTCGAGTCACAGGCTTGGCAAGGGAGTTTCTGTGTGGAGTTTGCATGTCTTCCCTGTGCTTGTGTGAGTTTTCCCTGGGTACTCCAGTTTTCTCCTATAGTCCAAAGACATGCGTGTTAAGCTTACTGGCTGTTCCAAATTGCCCCTAGGCGTGAGTGTGAGTGTGAGTGTTTGTCTATGTGTTGGCCCTGTGATGGTCTGACGGGTTGTTCAGCCTTGCTGCAACTCTAATAGTACGATAACGTGATTCTGCAAATGACTGAGTGATGAGTATAAAGAATTTCTCAGCCATGAGTTGAAAGTACTGTACAGTGTCTGAAATTTCTGATTGACGCTTCAGAGTGTTTGTGGTTCTCTACGATACTCGCCAACAAGCCGTCGATGGGAGGATGGCGCAAAAGTGAAAAGGCGACGGCAAAGCAGAAACTTTTTGAGTTTGGGGGAAGGAACACAGCACAACACTGTCATATCCTACACAAAGAAATCCCCTTTTTCACCACCGTTGATGTTCAGAAGTCATTCTGATCACTTCCCTTTGCTGCTTTCCTATGTTTGTCGGAAGGTTCTACTTCCTGCATGTGAAGTAGTTCAAGGGCTTTGTGTTTCATAACACACAAGCTAAATAACATTGTTCTATATTAAGTAAAGTGTTCACTAATTATAGCTCCGGTTACGTATACAGGCAAGACTTAATTGTTAAGCAAAAACCTCAAAATTTGGAGAAATTTGGCTTAATGGGGTTACGAGCCTAAAATGCATATCAATTAATAAAGTACTGCATATTTTCAAAGATTCTGTCACGGTAAAACTTACTAAAGCAACATGTTTTCAGCAATCCGTTTAAGGGTAATTTCATTATTTTCTCGAAACACGACTATTTTATTAAATAATCTGGTATCATGTGACCAAAAGCGATCCTACATTCCTGAGCTAACACTATATCCAACACCTGACATCACGTAATAATGGAATTGGTAATGAAACAAGGCCACATAACACAATGACTCTGTTTACACTCAGTTGTTTCATGCATTTTGATTATCTTTGTTATATTTGAATAGCCACATCAACAATTTCTAAACATAAACCCAACATTAAACTTTAAACCATTTCAATCTGGTGGTTCAAACCACTTTTTTAAATATCTGGTTATTCTTTTAATTCAAATGTTTAGTAAAAGCCCAACCAATCTTTTTCTTATATGGTGGCAACCATATAATCATCTGTAAAGAAAGCACCCGGAGAGCGCAAACCTCCACCAAGCTGAAAAAAAGCCCCCAATAAGATGCACACGGGACCCTGCTGGGCTCGCTGTAATGTAATCCTTCCAATAAACTGTCCTTCTTCACAGTATTAAAAAAACCTTTAAAAAATTCCTGGATCCAGGATTTGACCCCGATCATCTCTAAAATATAACAGAGTCTTCATTGTCCAAAGTCCCACCTCTGGTAGAAATTACATGATACACAGCTGAAATTTTTTTGTTTTTTGATTATCTGACCTGTAGTGCAAATAAACTCTGACTAACCACTCATTCACTCATTCACTCATTTACCAAACCTCTAATCCCGTTAGGGTCGCAGGAAGGCTGAACCCAGTCTCAGCCCTTTCAGGGCAAATGTGGGCTGCACCCTGAAGAGCTCACCAGATCAGCACAGAGCCAACACACTCACCCATTCACACCTAGGGGCAATTTGGATCAGCTAATTAGCTTGTCTATGAGCTGTAGGAGGAAACCAGTGTACCCGAAGGAAACCCACGCAAGCACAGGTAGAGCATGCAAACTTTACACAAAAATGCCCTCACCAAGCCTGGGACTAGAACCCAGGATGCTCCTGCTGTCAGGTGGATGTGCTAACCCCACCACCATGCCACCAAATTTTTCAGCTCCTACATTTTTATTTACATTTACGGTATTTAGCAGATGCCCTTATTCAGAGCGACTTACATTTATCATTATTACTTTTAACTGAGCTATTGAGGATTAAGGGCCTTGCTCAAGGGCCCAACAGTGGCATTTTTGGTGATCCTAGTGCTTGAACCCCTGACCTTTGAATTACTAACCCAGAGCTTTAACCACTGAGCCACCACTGCCCAATTAGCTCTTCTAATTGCAATCAAATCTCTTAATTAACCTCTTGCAGATTATATAAAATACAAGACAGATTAAAACATATTTACACATCTTCTCCTGCTAATTTTTTAATTAGTAATCCTAGCCAAGCTCAGATCTAGGTCACCACTCTATTAAAATATACACAGCGCATTCTTTGGATTACCTTGAACCCTGTTACATGTATTTAATGAGGATCTGCTTTAATAACCCTAGTGTGACGTAAAAGCCAGCCATCAGTAGCTTAGAACAAGATTCCGGTTCAGATATTTGAATACAAAAACCTGTGGTTTTTAAATACGACACTCAGGGGCTTGTCTGAACTGTCGGGTTTGATCTGCGGTACAGCAAACTGGCTCAGGAATAATTGATGCCTTTTGAGAAGGGAAAGCCACATCAATTGTTGTGTTTAAAAACACTTACTCTAATGTTCACCCTACATCTATGGTGTTGGATCAATTTTAATTACTTTTGACGTTGCGCAGGACTGGAAGAATGCAGTCGGAGTTTGATAAAATAATGTTGAAATTATTTCATAAACATGTTACTGTTTGATATTAAACAAGAAACGCTGTAAAGCCCTAAATTAAACTATTATTATTATTATTATTTTATTCATTTTATATTTTATACTGTATTAATTCTGCAGGGAAATTTTTGACTTCTGAATTTAACTGATTCAAAGTAAGCACACGCACACACACACTCAGAGCCGTGGGCTGCATCACATTGTAGCACCTAGAGAGCAGTTGGGGGTTAGGTGCCTTGCTCAAGGGCACTTTAGCCATAAATGTGAAGGACAGGAAGGTGCAACTCATTCCCCACCACCACCACACATTTTTCCTGCTGTTTTGCGAATCGAACCAGCGACTTTTCAGGCCCGAAGCCGCTTCTCTAACCATTAGGCCCCGGCTGCCCCGGTATTTGTCTTTTATCACTGCACAACAATAAAAAGGACATTTTTTTACCATACAGTTGTATTGCTTTTCATTACCTCCACCAAGGGGGTGGTTATGAGATTGGTCATGTATATCTGTCTGTTTGTGTGTTTCCCTGACCACGATAACACGAAAACTAATGGACAGAATTCCATGAAATTTTAAACAAATATGGTTCTTGGGCCACCAAAGAACTGATTAAAATTTGGGCATGATCCTGTTTTGGATCCACCTCCAAGACAGTTTTAAAAGACTTTGTGCAATAGGGCAAAGAGGCAGAAATCACCCAGAATGTGCTGCGAGAAAAAAATACAGAGCTCAAAACTAATTGTGTAACAGGCCACAAGGGGGCACTGTAATTCTACATCATCTGCCGCTGTAAGCCATGGAAAAATGAGACTGCACTACCTTGGTGGGGGTCTGCACTCTCTGTGAAGTTCTAGTTTCATCATGCAATAAACATTGGTAGCAGGATTGTAGCATTTATCACGAGATTTGGGAATTTTCTTACTGTGTTTGCTCAAGTTAAAATAATAATAATAATAATTGTGAATACTTAACATCAGATTTGAACTCAGGCATTTGGAAAACCAGGCAAAGACAAATTGCACTTTTGTACAGACTAAAAGAAGAAAGTCAACACTAAAGTGTAATTATCATCTAGACATGTCTACAAACACAACAGAGCTGCAGTTCTCAAAAATGCATTCAACTTCAATATCCATGTCGAGTTCCTGTCACGCTCTTTCCTGTTAGCGCACATTCCTGTGACTGACCTCTGCTTATACTCACTTATATAAAAAAAATTCAAATCATCAAATATTAAAGGTGTGTTTACGATAATGGGCAGCCAGTTTTTTTCTCTCTTCTGATGCCACATTATTAATTCATGCGGTTAAAACGACTTTCCAGCGATTAATGGTAGACGCTCCATGGCTCGGTGAGATTGCTTTCTGAGGAAAAAGAGCAGACTTTCTCAGCTGTCAAACGATACATTATCGGCCTATAGAGTTGAGTGGATGTTATCTACAGAAAGCGCTATGGGCAGGCTGACAGCATGACTCTTTTTGGTGACAATGCGTTAATTCACATCTGATGCGGTCAACCATAGGCTACATCAAATTAAGCAATCATGTTTGCAAAACTAAAGAGGGGGCGAGGGGGCATTCTGTTGTTATTTTCAGTTAGCTTTAAAATGAAGTGCTAAATGTCGGACGGGATACAGGAACACAAATGAATCAGACATCATGTGGGGTCCGGTTCAATAATCGTGCACTAATAGTGAAAAACATTACAGTTCTCCCATCTGAGCTGACAACAAACAAGCAATCAAGACGCTCTGCCCTTAAGATTGTGGTGTGCGTTGGAAAAGACTCAGGAAAAAGATTCTGACATGCTACCATGCTGTAGGAATACCCTGTGTGTTAGCTGAAAGCTGAAAGCTTGGTCGTACAGTATGTATATGATACGCCATCAGTCATAGTGAACATCATAATATCCTTATACATCCTAACCAGTGATTCTCAATGAAATCATTCTGACATGACTACACTTTAATCTTAAATTAAGATTCGCATTAACTGGTGAAGGAAGCGCACTGCTAACACGTATGCACAGTGTGTACATAAAGTCCAGCTGGACACACATGACCTTGTGCGCAAATATAATAAATACCTATTACATTTTTACTCTAATGTAACATTATTTCCTGCCATGACTTTCAACATAAATATTTTCATGTAGGAAAAAAAAAACCCTTGAAACTAATACATTTACCACATTACAAACACATATGGAAAAAATATTATAAGTGTAATAATATATATTTTTGTGTGTATTATATTTATAGTTTTGCATTTTAGAAAAAGGTCAAATGCAAATATATAACACATATTTAAATATTTGTGTATGAGCTATAAAGCTCACATTACTACCATTATAATAATTATTATTATTATTAATAATAATACTAATAATAATAATAATAATAATAATAATAGCAATAATAAATTATTTAATTTAGAGAGAGATGTTTTAA
>JAOUQZ010000022.1:6807837-6844833 GCA_028564935.1 Neosilurus hyrtlii
AATGGATGAAAATAGACAGTTTGTCAATACTGATGGCACAGTGAATTCTAAATTATACCACCAAATTCTAATTCTGTCAGGTCAGCTGTCTGTATACACACACACACACACACACACACACACACACACACACACATATATATATTCGTATGCATGTATATAGGTATACGTATATAAAAACTGACACTATACAGAAAACGAAGTCAAAAATCAAAAATTTTAATTATGTCCTAATAATTGACGTAGGATGTGATGTATTTGACAGTCCTAGGAAATGGAGTTTGTTTTTATAAGTGAGGCCTGCTGTGACATGATAAGTTTAATGGCAAATGATAGGTTATCCTGAGGGAAAATCTTAATTATACAGAAAAATGCATTGCATTCATCAGGATGCATAAACGTTTCACTTTTGTTTTACTTTCTTTTCATTCTCAGGTTTAATTATTGGCTTCATTATTATCTAACAATATAATTATTCCTGAATCATGCAGCTGGATGGCAAAAGGATTTAAAATGTTTACCATTGATAAGTTTTACGCTAGATTTGTGTGACGCTGTATATTTTTTAAATGAAATGTCTACCGGAGGTGAGTCTTTGGATAAGAAAGACTCCATTAAATTCAAGAGATGATCTGGATCCGATTCTGGATTCAGCGATTTTTTTAAAGGTTTCTTTAACAATGTGAGATGGGAGAATTTTTTGACACTTGTGATAAAGAGGATTGCTCGGCTTGGCAGAGGATTGTGTTCTCTGAGTGTTTTTGTTATAATTATTTTGACTGTGATTGTATTTGAATGCAAAAATTGTTTTTTTGGTTGGACTATACTGTACCTGTTGAACATTATTATCTTCAGGTATAAATGTATTCCGGTAAGGGTTATCGTGGATCCAGAGCCAATCCCAGAATAAAGGGACACTCCAGGTATACAAACTGCTCTCTAGATGGGATACATCTGCAGTACACCATGCACATACTAGTGGCGACAGAGACATCAATCTATGTCCTGGCACATTTTTAGACAGAGGGAAAAAACCAGCACTAACTCAAGCTAGTAAAAAAGTTGGCTAAAATTCAGACACAAAGTCTGGACTGTATAAGACTGTAAAAAGAACATGGAAAAACAAATGATGAGGAAAAGATTGATGCAAATTTGTCACTTATGACTATTCCAGGCAAAGTACAAGTCAACGCAATGCAATAACACACATTTAATTATTACAGCATGACCTTAATCTTTTTATTTCCTAAAGTTATTCCAAGTTTAAGAGAAAATGCTTAACTGAACATGAAATGTTCCATTACCCAATTTCAACTTCTTTGCTGGTGTTAGAGATTGACATCAGAATACGAGGTAGTAGCAAACGCACTGTCAGACATGAAAAGGGTGCTTTAGTGAAACTGACATGAACTGGAGACATGTCATTAATTTCTTGCACTGACCCTTTTCACACAGTTTTCCTTGTAAGAGCATCGAGTACTAAGCACATGGCATGTTCGGATATTTGACTCTACACTCAGGTATTTATTTATTTTGGAGATTAGCGCGCTGGAAGGCTGCCCCTAAGCCCTCCATCTGTTCACCATTTGCCGTTTTTTTACACACCCAATATTCACACGGAAGAAAGAGCTGGCCTCTCTCTAAAGAGTTGTGTCTATGCGTGTGTCTCTTTCTGTTCCTCACCCACCCACCCACCCACCCCTCTCTCTGGCAAACATCTTCTCTGGTTTATGTCCTCAGCTTGTGAGAGGGTTTACTTTGGAATGGCTTCCAGAGGGAATCATTCTCCTATGTGATTGAAGACTTTCCTTATTAGCCAACACAGCTGAAGGCCATGCGTACTGTGGGTGCTGTGGTGCTCGTGCCTTGCGCAATAGCAGACAAATCTACAAGATGCATCTAATCGAATACAAAATGACGATTATCCCTGCTGGCAGGTCATAGAACTTAAACACCAACACCTGGCCTATTAGTGTATTTATGAGATTAAAATTTACAGTACCAATAAGTTCGTAGAAGCCTCTACGCAGCATGTTCGACTTGACCAGAGGGGGGAATGCCAGGGAAACACGACAACGATTAGAAAGCAGTAGTAATCTGAGCTAGTGTGTGATCTCTGGTGTGTCTGAGGTGGAGCCTTTGACACAGGGAGGAGAGAAGGAGTGCTACCAGGAGGAGCCCAGATTCACGCAGTCTAATCCGTACACTCCAAATACACTCAGATATTTACAGAGGATTACAGACTATCCCATGACTGTATCCACCACACCAAAGGAGATACAGTGAGGGCGTGCAAAGCTCTTCTTACTCACTGAGGTAAGTGAAGCTATGAAAGAAATGTGGTTCTTTCTTATTGGGCAGACTGTCACATGGATAATATTGTTGCAGGTGAAGTTTATCTCTTTCAGACTCTTGATGTACTGTATATTATATATATATATATATATATACACATATATATTACACACAGATACACTGTATACAACCAGAGATTATAGCTTAAAAAAACCTATTTCATAAATGTAAAAACATTTTCAATCATAGTCTTTATTCAATGAAATCTCCAGCAAATAATTTAAAATGTTGTAAAAATTAGCGGGCATGCTAACAAATTCTCTTAATGATCTCTTGTTTCAGTTGAATGATCCGCGTTTGCTCTCCCTTTGCTGAATTCCTGCTTCTTATTCCCATCCAAACCTTTCCTAAAAGAGGACTCATCCTTTACCTGTTTAAGAGGTACCCAGGACACCCGGATTTATATACGCTCAACCACTTTAAAAACAGATTACATACTGAATACGACTAGAAAACTTCGCTCTGCTAGCCCTGGACATGCCTAAGCCAAAGGATGTGGAAGATCCTAGATTTCCTTTAGGGTATCCTGACTCATATGATTGAATTCAGTGCTCGGGAAAAGTCTGGAAACGGCGTCACCATGATGAGCAAGCTTCAGTCATAAACGGTGTCTTCAAAATACTGCATGCGAACAACCCAACCCTTCCCAACCCAACCCAAACCAGCCTAGACGAGCCCAGCTTAGCCAAGGGGTTCCTTCCTTCCTTCCTTCTATTATACATGGAGGTAAAAGGCACAGGGGGAGCATGATCTATGGTCCCCAATCCTGGTTTAAGGAGCAAAATGAGGGATTTCCCCTCCCAACCTCTTCCCTGAGGTCAGCCCATCACAACACCACCCTGATAAGTCCGACTTAGCGGGGCACGCGGTAAGGACACATCTTCTTGTGTTAACATAAGCTGCTGTGTATAGTCTGGGTGATAAACACCACAGATTGTTCAAGCTCCGATTCTGTATACATGAGGATTTGCCTGCCAATCATTGCTTGGGGATGCTTTGGAAAGGTTTACACATGTATAACTTGATTCTGTCTACCATAAGAGTGTTAGATTACCTTAGAGAGGAAATGTATGTTTGCTGCTTTCCACAAAATATTCCCAGACTCAAATCCCTGTAGAGGATCCACAGTTATTGTTAACTTCCTGTGAGTCATCCACTCTAAACTTTGCACTATAATGGCATGCAATTCATGGGATACCACTCAAGAAGGTAGGGTGGATTTGAATGCAAGACGGGATCATTGAGTAATTACATTCGTCTACCTGCCTGTTAACGGCGTTTACTTCTATAGATCAGGAAAACAGAAATTATTTGTTAGGCCTCATCTTTAAACCACTAGAAGACATTTCTTCATGTTCTGACATGGACGGATTTTATCTGCTAATGTGCAGTCAAGCAAACTATACTGTGCTTTTGAGGTAATCTTACAGGTGAGATGAGGTAGTGGTACAAAATGTTAATATTCATCCTCTATTATCTCCTGTGACTTGGGATTGGGTCTGGATAAACAAAAGGCCTGTCCGTGAGTCACACTGTAAAACTCATCACTCGGCACTTAAGCACTTTCGCTCAGCCTGCAACACTAGCAGGTGGTGAAACCTTCTAACCAGCTCAATCCATGTGGGATCCGACTCTAGCTTGTGCTTCGGTATTTTGTTTTGATGCCTACATGGTTTAGATTGATACGTTTGAGGTTTGTTTTCTCTACCTTCCCTGCTCTGACATGCAACTGCATTTAGCGCTAGCCAAGCTTGAATCAACTGGGCTTTAAAGCTGCCAGCACATAAAACAAAACATGTTTGGAGATTATGTAGGGAGCATGAACTCGTTGCTGTATACAGATCCTGTCAAATTGCAAATACAAATGCTATAAAATCCTTGAGACAAGTATCTGAAGCTGTCTAGTCGGAATTTGGCATCAATTTTCAAACTCTGCTCCTAAATGACCCTATTTAAACGCCACCCTTAAAATACTAACCTAATAATAACATGCATGGCGGCACGGTGGCGTAGTTGTTAGCATGTTCGCCTTACAGCAAGAAGGTTCGAGTCGTAAGCTCGGCGGAGGCGTTTCTGTGCGGGGTTTGTATGTTCTCCCAATACTTATGCGGGTTTCCTCTGGGTACTCGCGTTTCCTCCCAAAGTCCAGAGCACATTAAGCAAATTTGCTGTTCCAAATTGCCCCTAGGTGTGAGTGTGAATGGTTTTGTGTGTGTTGGCCCTGTCATGTTCAGGGTGTACCCTGTCTTGGCTGAGTGTGGGCTGAGATAGACTTCAGCCTCCCCACGACTCTAATAAGATTAAGTGGCTCGGCAAGTGAGAGAACATGCATGTAGGTGCATCTAGGATGAACTCACCAACATTATCCAAGGTGTTCCTAGATATGCTCTGAATATAATATACTGTATGTATATGTATATACATATATGCATGCCCTTTGTTTTTTCTTTTTACCCCATATCAACATTACCAGTGCAATAGATTCATACATCTCTCCTTTGTGCACCCTGTTTTTTATGCTGGCTTTCAATTTTTATTTATTTATTTATTTATTTATTGCTTGCAGAGCCCCCTTTTTTAACAAGCAAACAGACATAAATGGAAGGGAAAGAAAGGGGTCAACAAGGTTCTTGGGTCATTAAAGAACCCGGGTGCAAAAGCAAAAAAATTCTTAAGAAGGCAACTGTGTAAAAAATATCAAATTCCTCTTCCAGTAACCTCCATGGATCAGCAAATCATCCCTCCTGTGCTAGACACCTGACCTCATGACTTTTTTCAAAGTCCATCCACACTGCACACTGCGAAAATGTAAAATGCATCACGCAGTGCAAATATTCTTTCCGAATGACAACCAGACTACATAGTACATCTGTACCCGTTTATCACATGGAAAGCACCAGTCAGATAAGCCAGGTGTTAACACGGCTAACACGCGTACATTAGCATTATCTAACCTATAGAGCTAGCCTTTTAGACACCAGCATTTATCATGTATAATACTGTATTAGCACTAGGCAGCAGCGTGGGGTAGTGGTTAGCACATCCACCTCACAGGAAGAAGGTCCTGGGTTCGAGTCCCAGGCTTCTCTCTTTCTCCCCTGCTTGTGAGGGTTTCCTCCCACAGTCCATAGATCAGGCTAATTGGTTGTTCCATTGGTGTGAGTGGGGGTGTGAATGGTTGTATGAGTCTAGTTAACTGTTCAGGGTGTACCCCGGCTTTGCCGAGTGTTGGCTTGGATAGGCTCCAGCCTCTCTGTGATGCTAATAGGAGTAAATAGTTCAGCAAAGACAGAGTGATTGAGAATTAACACTGTTATTATTAACTTATATAATATCACATCTTGATTAAATTTCACTTTATTTGGAAACAAAAACTTTCCGCATTGCTTATTGTGCCTTTTGATTAAGGCCTCAGGTTTACCAGAAGCTGGCTTTAATTTGAAGAAGGTTAGATGACAGCAAGCTGTGTGACCTTTTATTTTTTTAGCCTTCAGCAAAGTCATGGCGACAGCAAACCTCCCTGTAAATATTTCCACTTACTCATTGAACCACTTACCCCTATTAGGGTCGTACGGGAGGCTGGTGCTTATCTCAGCCGACACTGGGCGAACGCAGGCTACACCCCTAACAGCTCACCAGACCATTGCAGGGGCAATACACACACACACACACACACACAAGCATTCACACTAATACTCACACCTAGGGGCAATTCAGAACAGCCAGTTATCCTAATGTGCATGTTTTTAGACTGTGGGAGGAAACCGGATTACTCAGAGGAAGCCCACACAAAAACAGGGAGTACATGCAAACTCCACACAGAAACGCCTGAAGCCAGGACCTAACCACTAACCACTACACCACCGTGGCCCATGAACATATTCTCGTTAGCCAAATTATGGAAATGTAGTGTAGTGAAGTATGGCTGATACGGTTGACTGAAAGATTTTTGCATATATGGAGATTTCAAGTCCTTCAAAATACAGAGTGTAGCATTTGTTTTTGTACAACATCATACAGAAGCGTATTAGGGCCACCAACGAGGCACAACTGCAACCGTGGTGTGATTCGGAATGGCTGTGTGTGTGCGTGGTGCGTGTGATGAGATGGGCTTCAGCCTCCCCATGATCCAACAATATACTAATGTTTCAATTTTTTTTCTCAGGTATTCTGACTTTAAGCGAAATAATACTGTCGCACATGTGTGTGGGAAAAAAAAGAAAGAAAAAACACCCAGAGATGTCCCTCGTACCCATTCCTAGCATCAGGTTACAATGGAAACTAGCTCACCTAATTTTTATGCATCTTAGTAAGAAATAAGGCTGTGAATAATTTATAGTAACCTGCAAAATAACAGTAAGTATTTCATCAGATACAGTATAACGATAGATTTCATCCATAATATAAAGAGAGAAAGCATTGCTAGGGTATATTGGCTCAAACAGTGGCGAAGTAACCTAATAACCTGACATTCCAGCTCATCAGAGAACTTGATCCCTATATGGCATAATCAGATTAATGAAGTGCTAAGTACAGGGATTAGTCTCAAATCCACAGACAGTGCTTTCAAAACACTAAAAATAAAAATAAATGAATAAGCAGGCAGCACGGTAGCGCAGTGGTTAGCACATTCACTTCACAGCAAGATTCCTGGGCAAGGGTTCGATTCCTGGGCTTGGATGTTTCTGTTCTCCTGCTTGCATTAGTTTCCTCAAACATTCCAAAAACATGCACAATAGGCTGATTGGAGGTTCCAAATTGCCCCTAGGTGTGAGAGTGAGTGTGAATGGTTGGATGTGTGTTGGCCCTGCAGTGGTCTGACAAACTGTTCAGGGTGTACCCCGCCTTTTCATTCAGAGTCAGCTGAGATAGGCTTCAGCCTCCCTGCGACCCTAATTACGGGTCTTACAAAATGAATGAAGGAATGAATGAATAAATAGGCAATGGAAAAATAAACATTGGCGATGTTTAACTTTGCCTCATGTGGACAGAGTTCAGTCCTGCAGTAGCTCAACGGACGAATAGCAACACTGTCTGTCTGCAACGGCTCGAGGATGTAATGGGATGATGCATTATTTCACTCCATCCTCCATGGCTAGTACTTATCAGAGTATTTAATGTCCGAGTTCAGCCTTAAGTAAGATTTGGGCTGCAGTAGCAGCTCTGGTTATCCTGTCATGACCTCACAGTGAAGAAAATCTATGGCTATGATGACCTGCAATGGCTTGGCGAGCTGTTCAAATTGTACCACGCTTTTCGCCCAGAGACGGCTAAGATAGGCTCCAGCCTCTCCCTAACCCTAATAGGATTAAACAGATTGACAAATGGATGAATGGATGGTTGGCTCTTATAATACTGTGTATTCCTTCCTCCTATCATAACAGGTAAAACGAACAGGAATCGAATTGTTCAGCCGAATCAAATCTGTGGTCATCGTCGTCTAAAGAACCGTATGGTGGAATTGTACTGTCACTATACGTTTAATACGTGGCGTAGGAGTAAGCACACCTACCTCATAGCAACAAGGTCCTTGAGTTCGAGACCCAGGCTTGGTGAGGGAATTTCTTGCACGTTCTCCTGAGTTTCCTCTGGGTTCTCCGGTTTCCTCCTACAGCACAAATACATGCACATTAGGCGTATTGGCTAAGTTCTGTGTAAACAGTTGTGAGTGTTGTCCCTGTGAGGAACTGGCGAGCTGTTCAGGATGTACCCAACCTTCACCCAGAGTTGGCGGAGATAGGCTCCAGCCTCCGCTAATAGGAGTTTGGCAAATGAATAGCATGGTAGTACAGTGAATCTGATTTTCTGTTTCAGCCCAGTGTGACATCCGTACTGTGAAATGTAATAAGGTTTCACAAATCCAGCACATAATGGACCGATTCCTTTAGCTTCAAACCCCCTTAACACAATCACGCTTCACCAGATCTTTTTCATTCAAACTTGGACCGGGCTTGAATACGGATTAATTCGAGGCTCAAACGTCACTTGTACACGCCAGCTCTGCGATATCTCTCCCAGTTGTTTTTTAAAAAGTTTCACAGGCTGCTAACCTGAAAAAATACACGAATGTGATTATGTTCTGTTAAAACAGACAGGAAACAACAAATCTGATTTGAGTGGTCCGGCCATCTGTCTCAACATTGCCTGAGGGAGCAGGTCAGGAATTACTAAGGAGAAATAACTTTTTAAAAGGTTTTTACTCAAAGCATTGGAGAGGGTGTAACGTAAGCAAGAGATAATTCAAAGCTTTTGGGAAACGAGACCCGGGTTAAGATACTCAAGCAATGTGGGGTGAAATTAACCTTCTGTCATTCTGTTGTTGTTTTTTTTCTTTGTAAAGAGAAGGTGCGCTAAGATGGTTAGCATGTGTGTGTGTGTGTGTGTGTGTGTTTGTGCTGTGTGGTGTCAAATAAGGAAATTGCCAGATTAGCATCACTGGCTGCTTTCCAGAGGGAACGATAGAGAGCTGGTCCCAGGTGTTTGCGCGTGTCACTGTAAATAAAGCAGACAGCATTAGCGCTAATCCTGTTCTGATCTTTGCACAACCCTCCTGTTCCATTCCCCTACCGCTTCTCCACACTCTCGGACAGGACACGGGAAAGACAACAATGAAGCATCAGCTAAAAATATTTTTTAAAAAAACATACAGTACATGCTCATCTTTTTTCTTTCTCACCATAATCTTATTAGGGTTCGCAGGGAGGCTGGAGCTTATCTCAGCTGACAATGGGTGAGGGCGGAGTACACCCTGAACAGCTCACCAGACCATCGCAGGGCAACACACAGACAACCATTCACTCTAACATCCACAACAAGGGGCAATTTGGAATGGCTAGTTAGCCTAATGTGCATGTTTTTGGACTGTGGGAGGAAACCTGAGTACCCAGTGGTAACCCATACAAGCTTGGAGAGAACATGCAGACTCCACACAGGAACAAAACTCAAACCCTGGACCTTCTTGCTGTGAGGCAGACGTGCTAACCAGTATGCCACCGTGCCACCCTGTGGATATAATAATAATAAGCAATTATTGAATGAAGTGAAGCATGATATGGATAATTATTCAGAGCAGGGGAATAACTTGAACACTTTCCACCAATCAGAAACAAGAAAATATTTTTGAATGACTAATTTTTACACTTCTTTTATATAAGAAGTGTAAAAATTAGTCATTCAAAAATATTTTCTTGTTTCTGATTCTGAGATATATATATATATATATTCTTGCACGCATGAAGAAATTTTTGAAATGAACTCCACTTTGAATTCAAGCACTGCACCTGGCCAGTTGAAGTCCCGTGTCCTGTGTCAACTCTGTTTGAACCTGCAGGGTTCCTTTCATAGACCCATGAATCAAATCCTGGAATATTCCACACAGCCACGGCATTCATTGCCGCAAAGCGTTTTGGACTGCCGCACTAAAATCTGTCATCCATGTGCTTTACATGGACTACACTTTCATTCCTTCAAAAAAATAAAATCAATAAAAATCTAGATCTGCTGACCACTCTGCTCTTTCACAAAGCCATTGTGACCATCGGGCCGGCACTCCTGCGGCTCTGAGAACCAGGAATTATTCACCCACAAATGTTAACACCGTTGGCAGTGAATGATAATTATGCTGAGTGAAGTTTGTGCTGAGTGCTGAATAATCACAATCTACTCCATACAACTCAGCAGTATTATATTTAAAAATTTTGAATGTACTGTGAAGGTAAAAATCATCATGTGAAGCTGAACTGTGGTCAGAGTTCACTGCACTGCCATTACTGTAACAGTAGTTCATTTTATTTACACAGGCACTAATGTTTACTTTTCAGAATAATTACACTCACCCACTCACTCGACGAAACGCTAATCCTACTCGGGTCACGGGGAAGCTGGTGTCTATCTCAGCCAACACTGTGCGAAGACAGGCTACACGCAAAACAGTTTACCAAACCATCACAGGGCATCTCACACACACACACACTGACTTACACTCACATCAAGGGGCAATTTTGCACATCGTATATATTTAATAAGAACATTTAAATGTTAACATCAATGCCAGGCTGTACGGTGATGTATGGTGGAACATCTGCCTCGCAGCAAGAAGGTCCAAGGCTTGAGCATCTCTGGGTGTATGTTCCCCCTGTGCTTGCATGGCTTTTCTTCGGGTACTCCGGGTTCCTCCCACAGTGCAAAGACATGCACATTAGGCTAGCTGTTTCAAATTGCCCCTAGTTGTGAATGTGAAAAGTTGCATGTGTGTTGGCCCTGTGATGGTCAGGTAAACGGTTTAGGGTGCACCCTGCCTTCACCCAGTGTCAGCTTAGATAGGCTCATACCTCCCCATGACCCGAGTAGGAGTAAGCAGTTTGGCAAATAAATAAGTAATGGGTGAGATGAATACTAGCGCCTTCACCCGCAGTCCATATTTTAACTATTATGCATCTTATTTGCATAATTGGAACAGGGTTGGAACAGGAATCGATTAATTGTCAAACTCTTGAAGGGGGCGGGGTTCACCCTGAACAGCTCGCCAGGCCATCACTCACACAAACATTCACACTCACATCTAGGGGCAAGCTGGAACAGCCAGTTAGCCTAATGTGCATGTCTTAGGACTGTAGGAGGAAACTGGAGTACCCAGGGAAAACCCGTGCAAACAAGAGAACATGCAAGCCCCACACAAATACGCCCTTGCCGAGCCCATGACTCGAACCCAGGACCTTCTTGCTGAGAGGCAGACATGTTAACCACTATGCCACCGTGCTGCCATTATACATATTTATACCGGGATAACCAAATTCTAAATTATCTGTAAAAAAACCCCAAAAGGTGTGGAACATCTTACTGTTGTTTTTGATCTATGACTGTAGAGAATATCCTGTTGCGATGGTTGCATCTTTGAACCCAGTGCATATTTGTAGCCTCATGAGGTCAGCTATAGCACCATGCAGCTGCAATGATGGAATTGATGGCCTGAGCCACATTTTAATACGATACTAACACGAGAGGTGCGAACATAATGTCGAGTATACTTTTACATTCGAATCACCATGAGCACGTATTCATGTCCAAAGCGGCAAATAATTAGCCGTCAAACTAATACGAGTGGACATGGAGAATTGGAAATTGGAACACGTTTCTAACAGAAAAATGCTTTTTTTTCCCCTCCCCTGCTCCATTTTATATCTGACAGATGGACATGTTCATGTAATTTACCCTCCCTGTGTTGTACACACATATCAAGCATGTCCTTTCACCAAGTAATTATGTGCTCAAATAGTAATTTCCAGCTGACCGGTGTGGTTTTCTGCAGATGCAGCCAAGCTGCCTCAAGTTTTAAAGTCTGGGATACACCAAGCAGACGGCAGATCATCATTTGTACATCAGCACTAGTCAGACCACTGAATTTTAACTCCAATAACAGGGTCCAGTGGTGAAAGAAGTCACGCTAATTAGCTCCTCAGTTTAAAGAGAACTCAAGACAAGACGGACCTGATGAGGTTTGACAATACAGCCGACAGTGCAAGTGCCAACTTCCCAAAGCCATATTTTTCTTTTTTTTTTTTTATCTTCCAAACCGCTGGAGCGACCCTATCTCAGCCAACCCTGGGTAAAGGCTGGGCACACCCTGAAAAGCCTGCCAGACGGTCACAAGGCCAAGACAGGCAAACAACAATCACAATGACACCTAAGGGAAATCTAATTAGCTTAACGTGCATGTCTTTGAACCATAGGAGGAAACCGGAGCACCCAGGGGAAACCCACACAAGCACAGGGAGAACAGCAGGCGCCCTTGCTGTGCACAGCTCTCAAACCAAGGACCTTTCTCTTGTGAGGTGAAAGTGCTAACCACTACACCAGCGTCCCACCCCGTATTGTCGTTCTGAGATAAGTGAGCAAGAGTTGTACGAAAACGAGAAGCAAACACAGTGTCCCTATTGAATGATCAATACTCACTCACCCAGCCACTTAATCATACGAGTGTCACTAGAAGCCTGGAACCTATCTCAGTCGACTCTGGATGAAGGTGGGGCACACAGTCAACTGCTCCCCAGACCATTGCACGACCAACACACACACACAACTATTCACATTTACACTCACACCTAGAGGCAATTTGGAACAGTCTATAAGCCTTGCATGTCTTTGGCCTGAGGGAAGAAACCGGAGTACATGGCGGAAGCTCACATAAGTACAGGGATAACATGCAAATTCTATTACAGAAACACCTGAGCCCGGCACTTGAACCAAGGCCCCCTGGCAGTGAGGTGGAGGTGCTAACCACTAGTCCAGCCTGCTGCCCTGAATGACAAATACAGAGTCAGGTTATCCTACAGGTGCAGACCGTACGTGCTATTTGACGGTTGGCTGTAGTCTTTGCTGTCTTCAAGCACAACTTTTCTTGCCTGAAGACATGCAACGTGAGGCAACAGAGCAGGGCTCCTTCCACTGCCGCTAGCTGGACGTCTAATCCTGAAATGCATTTCTGCTCCCCGTGGTTGTAAATACTTTCCTGTCCAGTCTGGCCGTTCTCCTTTGACCTTTCATCATTGAGATGTTTCTGCACGTACTCCCTGGGCTGTACAGATGTTTTTTCTGTCTGTCCGTCCCCCATACACTTCTGAATAAACTTTAGAGACTGCTGTGTGCGAAAATCCCAGGAGATCCGCACAGTCCGAAAAACTCAAGCCTGTCTGGCACCAACAACCAAATTTACTGAGACCACGTTCTTCTGCATTCTGATTTGCTCATTTAATGTGCATGTGCTTGATTGGTGTGAACTCATGTGGATACTCAAGAGTCTCCAGTTTGTCTTTGAAGCTTCAGCTGTTCAGAGAAGAAAGTATGTTACATCAGTTTGGTTCCACTGCAGAAAAGAGCATTGAGCTTCATGTCTCTCCTTGCTACAAGATTGCGTGTTTGGATAGTTACACAAATGTGTAGGTGTACACAGGTTCTCTTAAAGTGACCAGTGAGTATATGTTCCGTGTACTGTATATACATAAACGCTGAAGGATTTTACTGAACACTTTTAAATCTGTATGTTTGAGAATATAATGCTTCCTTAAAGACTAAGATGTTGGAGCGTGACCTTCAGGGCAGGAGCTTAAATTTGATGCCAGGTTGCCCCTTTAATCTTTCCTTCTATCATGAGAAATTCCCCAGTCCCTGCCGCAGAAAGACATCCCCACAGCATGATGCTACCCCCACCATGCTTTACTGTAGGTATGATAGTCTTTGGATGGTAAGCTGTATTGACTTCCCACCAGATATACCGTTTGGCTTTGAGGCCAAATAGTTTAATTTTGGCCAAATCTAAACATATTCCTGTTAATGCTGTAAAGTTGCCATTGGCCTCTTGGTAGCCTCTCTGACCAGTTTCCTCCTCGCTCTTCCATCTAGTTTGGGGGTCCTAGCAGTACCAAACACTATCCCATTTCTACTCATTTATGACGCTGAGTTATTAAAATGAGTTTAAATAATTTTTTATGGCTTCCATACCAATCCATCTTCCCCCAGTTGAATTTGCAGTGAGTTCCTTCCTATCAAGAACAGTTTGCTAGGTGGGCCGATGAAACCTAATTGTCCTGTATATGAATGTGCGAATGTGTAGGTCTGGAATCCCATCCAATATTCCTGCTTCTCTTTTAAATGTAGTTCGTAGACTCAGCTCAATCTTGCCCATGATGCAGGACAAAGTGGTTACTGAAGAATAAGAACAAGGGAATTCCTACTTATTGTGGGATATCCCTTGACATTGCCAAACCACTTAGCGGTACACATTGAAAGTCTGTATCCCTCTGTCTCTGTCTGTCACAATGTTCCACCATGACCTGTGTGCACTTAAGCTTCATCTCCAAAACCATTTATAACAGAGACTTGATATTAGGGTCATATGAAAGGCCTTTACACAAACTTTTAGAAAACATGGATTTGGTTGTTATGATAAACAACATGGTTGCTATGGAATCATATATATATATATATATATATATAGTTGGTATAAATAGATTTTTCTGTTAAAAAATTCCGATTTAGTATATTTTACCACCCTGGGACATCCACCCTACAGAGCTTTATACACTGAATCTCTATTTTTAACTTTCAGTTGCAGTTGTGTGCTGAACTGCTGTTGAATTTTCATGTGTACAGTAAAAGACACACGACTGCATTCTGCTTTTGTCACAACACATCTCATTCATGATTACATGCCTCTGCTCAGTAATTCTTGAGCATTAAATCAGTTTCAATCACATTAGTAATTTGAAATGTATTACAGAGTGGCATGGTGGGGTAGTGGTTAGCACATCTGCCTCACAGCAAAAAGATCCAGTGTTTCAGGCCTGGACTCGGTCATTTTTGTCAGGAGCACATGTTCCCATCCCACAGTGAACCTTAGGCTAATTGGCTGATCCAAACTGCTCCTAAGTGTGAGTGTTGCTCTGTGTTGGACTGGCGAGCTGTCCAGGCTGAACCCTGCCTTCACCCCATGTCGGCTGAGATAAGCTTCAGCCTCCCCTGCATCTCTAGTGGGATTAAGCGGTTTGGCAAATGAGTAAGTGAAAATCACGCAAGTCGTTTTTTTTTATTTATCTGTCACAGAATCTCATTTGCTCTTATGCATGCATGCCGTGCTTTCCAGTAACAGTAAATGTACGTGAGGTACCGCCTATTAGTGGGTATTTTTGATGTGACTTACCAGCAGCAGTGCTGGAATGAACTTTTAAAAGTTTGTGGCTTTGTTTTATTATAATCAAATGTGTCATTTTGGCTGTGGGTTGTTAGTATTACGTAGGGAAGCACTTCCAAGATGGATGTGTGCATCAGTAGCTTCCGTCTCCTGGCACTGTTGATGTACACAGATGACTTAGTAATGAAACAAGGCTTTTTATTCATTTAAAGTCAATTTTCATTTGTCATAACTTCAGCGTCTAGGGCACACATCACACTTTTACAGCTATTCTCACCATTTGTTGACATAGACCAGTTAATTACAACACTAATACTCAGTACATAAACATCCATTAACGCCAGGTGCTCAGGATGTTGAAAGCCTAATGCGTTAATTGCAAACAGAGTGGTTAAATATGGGGTGGTGATGGCGGTGGTAGCCGTGCAGATCAACATGCAATCCATCAAGCGTAGTGTTTGATTATTCGTCCTGCAATCAAGCGGCGAAATAAAAGAGCGAAAAATAATTAAAGGCTTTCCAGTAATGGTAATGACAGTACGCTAATACGTTCCATTTTTAGCCTGGTTTATTGATATACCATCATTTCTAATTTATTAAGACATTACGCCGTCTGGTTTAATGGGGATTTGGGTAAAGAAATACTTCAGTGCTCGGCTGTATGAATAAATAGTTATAAAATGTTCATTCATCTTCATTTGTGAGAAACACCAATTAAAGGTCCTCCAAAATAGTACTCCATTCTTCATTCTCGTAATGGACGAGATTCAGTGGTGTAGTTTATTGAGGCGGAACCAAATCCAAATCACACAGTACATGGATCCAAGGATCCACAAATGGAGCAGGTTTCTCATAAATTGAGATAAGTATCTCGAGAACGTTCTGAGCAACCTTAAGTGAGGTCCATCACTAACACCTGTTGTGTGTAACAGCGAAGGAGAATCGGATGAATAATTTGATTTATCTGGTGTGGTGTGATTATTTTTTAGGTTTCAGGTCATATTTTATAAAGCGTGACACCCAGACCCTTCTTTAACTGGAGTCACTTACCAAAGATCTGCAAACTTGCCAATAAGCTAACAGGAAACACTCACTCTCAATCCCAATCATTTGCTGAACCGCTGACTTCTACTGGGGTCATGAGGAGGCCGGAGCCTATCTCAGCCGACACTGGACAAAGGCCAGGTACAGCCTGAACATCTCGTCAGACCACCACAGGGGCAACACACAGAGCCACACTCACACTTAGGGTCAATTTAGAACAGCAAGTTGACTTAAGGTGCATGTCTTTGGACTGTTGGAGGAAACCCACGCAAGCCGGGGAGAACACGCAAACTCCACACAGAAACGCCTGAGAAGAGCCTGGGACTCACACTCAACACCTTCTTACTGTGAGACGGACGTGCTAACCACGACTCCACCGTGCTGTGATGGGGTCTTTTTCTCTTGTAGTATCACATCCACATCAAGGTTCGATAGCAAGGTTTGTTTCGATACTTTTCTGCTCGCCATGGTTATAAATAGTGGTTATTTCTACTACCGTAGCTGCTATACCAGCTCAAACCGCTCTAGCTATTCTCCTCCCTCATCAACATCTGCTGAACTGATCCGCATGTCTCGCTTGTTTGTTCTTTCCGGAACCTTCGGTGTTAACTATATAGACTGCTGTGAGCCAAAATCCCAGAAGATCTGCAACTCCTGAAATAGTCAAACCAGTTCAGGTCTCTCCAGAAAGCATGCCATGGTCAGAGGCACTGTGATAATATAGTTCTTCATATTGATATTTCATGCATTATATACGTGTGACTAATGTTTTATCTCATCTACACAACTTAGCAAATTAGGGTTAAGGGCCACTGACCCATACATTATTTGTGTGAACTCATGTGAATTCCACTCAGAAACACCTCAAACCCAGGATCTTCTTGCTGTGGGGTAGATGTGCTAACCACAACGCCATATAAAAAAAATCTCGATTTAGCTTATTTTTTTCATCGTGTCTCCTCTAGTGTATACTAAAACACCTTTAGGGAGCACAGATAGAAGCCATTGGCTACAGTGTTAGATGGCAGAGCTCACCTAACCTGCCTCGTGTCAGAGTTATAATATGTAAAAATAAACTATAGAAATCTTATTTTAGTTTACTTTTCATTGTTTGCAAATTACATACACTGAAATTCTTAGAAAGCGTTAGAGGGCCAAAATAAATAAGCACATAAAATCTTTCTAGGGGTCGTATATTGGCGCAGTGGTTAGCACATCCGCCTCATAGCAAAATGACCTAGGTTCGATATCCGGGCTCGGGCCCTTCTGTGTGGGGTTCTCATGTTTTCCCTATGTTTGCTTGTGTTTCCTCTGGGTACTCTGGTTTTCTCCCACAGTCCAAAAACTTGCACAGTAGGCTAATTGGCTGTTCTAACTTGCCCCTAGATGTGAATGTTTGTGCGAGTGTTGGCCCTATGACGGCCTGGCGAGCTGTTCAGGGTGTACCCCGCCCCCTTCCAGAGTTGCCAGCCTCTCTGTGACCCTAATCAGGATTAAGCGGTGTGCTTTTTTTTTTTGCTTCTCTTCCGGTGAAGCATATACTAAATCGTTTATGCATCTTAGGCTCGGTGGATGTTGCTGAATTGAATAGTCCTGAGTGGTCCTGGGTGCGAGTCCCAGGCTCGGCGAGGGTGTTTCTGTGTGGTGTTTGCATGTTCTCCCTGTGCTAGCGTGAGTTTCCTCTGGGTACTACGGTTTCCACAGTCCAAAGACATGCACATCTGTTCTCAATCAGCAACTTCCACCTCACCTGAGCTGCACAATTGTCAATTACCTTGTAACAGTGGCAAGGAGTGGGACGTATAAGGGAGAAAGTGAACAGTCAGTTCTTGAAGTTGATGCGTTGGAAGCAGGTAAAATGACGAGGCATAAGGATCTGAGTGACTTTGACAAGCATCACACTGTGATGGCTAAACGACTGGGTCTATTCATCTCCAGGTCTTGGGGGTCTTCCTGGTATGCAGTGGTAAGTACCAGTACATGAGTGTCATGGCTGCTCAAGTCTCAGTGATGCGTGTGGGAAGTGAAGGCTGATTCCACTGAAGAGCTCCTGTAGCACAAACTGCTGAAAATGGATATGATAAAAAAGAAGTCAGAATACACAGTGTATGCAAAGCTTGGTGTGTATGTGGCTGCAGTCAGGTGGTATTAATGTTATGGCTGATTGGTGACGAGGCGTTTTGAGTCCTCCTTTAAAAGTTTCTGCAGTTAAAGTGTTGTTTTGTTTTAGTTTTTTAGAAAAACTGTCCATCCCTACAGTATATTGCATACCCATTTCTAGATATGCATTAGCCAAGGCTAAACATCTCATACTTTACAGTATCTTACAGAGACCACCACATCACAAGTGTGTCAAAACACTTTACAGTCCTCTGGGCTGTCTGGATTTGTTCTTAACCACTACACTACACTTTTTTTTTTTCTTGCTCACACAATGGAAGGCAGTATATGGCATACATGGGTAGGTAAGTGTAAAAAGTGGCTCATCACAGCCGGAGCTTATCCTGGTTTCTGTAGCGTGAAGTGACTAGGAGTTCAGCTCCTCCTGGATGCGACGCTAGTTACACCATGTTACCTTCCCAGTATTTTTACTGGTACACATTTATACTGCAGGGTGGACAGAGGCAACCTTGTGGTTAAAACGTTGGCCAGGGGTCTTAGTATGGTGGGGTCTCGATCATGAGCACAGAATCCTAACCACTACACCATCGGCTTTATAATACATGGGTGGTGGATCACTATTTGTTGGTGGGTAATACGGCTGCAATGCTACACAGCTGTCATGTAAGGGATCGGTGATGAAAATGTAGAGTATGTGATTATATGAACATACATTCACTTAGATTAGGAAATAAAATTACAGGAGTTCCAGTTATGCTAGCACAGCAAATACGTAGCTGAGGGAAAGCAATGGCTTTTGTTATGCTTCTCATAATTTTCTCTCTCTCTCTCTCTCTCTCTCTCACACACACACACGCACAGTCATGTCAACAGGAATAACTATGTTTGTCAGGCCAAATCTGCTCCCATTCACTGAATCAACAGTTTCGTAATGCAGAGAGGGACCGCAGTGGGTTTTCACTTTCACAAATCCTGAGGCTGAATGTTTGGACATGCTTGTAAATACTGGTGTGGGGTCCCCACCCCGGCGGATGTTCTACGCCCTCGTCAAAACTGGAAAAAAAAAAGATCACAAAAAGAGTATGACTTAAGGCTTCAGAAAAAAACAAAAGTGGGGGCATTCATCTTGAGCAAATAGAGAAGGGTACAGTAGTGATGAAAAGCCAGATGCAAACATACAGGGACGACAAATGAGAAAAATTCGGGGGGAAGAAAGAATGACTCAATTCTCAAAAATGATAATAATTAGCACGACCGCGATTTCTTTCATGGTGCAACGACTTGCATTTTTTATTATTATTATACTATTATTATTATTATTATTTTTAATAATAAAAGACGCTATGATAATCTTGAGCAACAGAAAAAATGCCTCTTAAGTAAACACCACCAGTTCACCTATAGGTTCAAATTTTCATTCTTGGCTTGTGAATGCTATTCGTTGATATCCCCTGAAGGGAAACAGCTCGGTATTGTGTTAGTGTTAACAATGTAAACAGCGTATACACTGAATATTAAAAGAGGGGGGAAAAAAAAAGACACGATTGCATTGCAATTCAAACAAAGAAATTCCCACATGCTTGGGTTTGGCGTAGTAGTTAGCACGTCAGCCTCACAGCTAGAAGGAACTGCATTCGACTCGCGGGCTCGGCGAGAGTGTTTGTGTGGAGTTTGCATGTTCTCCCTGTGCTTGCACGAGTTTCCTCAAGGTAATTCAGTTTCCTCCCACAGTCCAAAGACGGCTAGTTGGCTGTTCCAAATCACCCGTGAGCGTGAATGGCTGTGTGTGTTGGCCCTGCGACGCTCTGCAGAGCTGTTCAGGGTGCCTTCGCCCAGTGTTTGGCTGAGATGGGCTCTGCCCTCCCCACAACCTGAATAGAGGATTAAGTGGTTCGGCAAATGAGCCCAACACCTAGTTCACACTTGGTTTCCAAAAGAGGCGTGGCTACTTATTGCACATTTGCTATATCCAGGGCCTCTGATTTCTATATGTGCTCCTTGGTTTACAAAAAGAAAAGAAATCAAACAGGGTGTGTGTACTAACTTATAATAATAATAACTAGAATGCCTGTACAACCTATAGTGCCTAATATCTGATCTCTCTATCCTTTGTCTTGTAGAGTTTCAATGCTCCACGCCGTTCTAAGATGAAGTTATGGAAAAAGGCCATTTTTGCCTTCATACTCCTTAGTGCTGCTGTCTGCCTTCTGTTCATCATAACTATGATACCTGCTGGGTCAGCCATCCCCCGGGCCTCAGCTGTGTCTGTACATCCTTCAACAATACCCCCATCACCACCATTAACATCATCATCATCATCATCATCATTTTTACCCAGAGTTACCAGTCATCGCCGGGTGGCCAGAGCGTCTGGGGACATGGGCTCCCTCCTACCTGAGTGTAAGATAAACCCCCCACTATTCTCCTGTGGATTAGTTAGTCTAAAAATAGACTTCTTTTTATTGGGGGGGGGGGAGGATTAGTGCACCGCTCAGTATTCCATGCTGTTTCATTTACACATCTCACTCAGATCACACCTCATGTGTCAGGTCCCAAGGGCCTGCGCCAGGCTTTCGGAGGATAAAAGAGTCTTTCAGTATCAGGCCCGTTATAAACTGCTGTGTGAGACATCAACATCTGACAGAGTATAATTCCACTTCCAAGAAGTCGACTCCAAATCCACACATTTCTGAAGGTGAAGATAACGAGTGATAAACGAGCTCTTAAGTTCAGCAGAAATCTTTTAGTCGGTTCCCTTGCTTTCCTCTGGTCTTAAATACTTTCATGTCAGTGAACCAACAAAGGGAGGCAGGGTGATGCAGTGGTTAGCACGTCCTTCTTACAGCAAGGACGTCGTGGATTCAAGTCCCGGGCATTTCTTTATGGGGTTTGCATGTTCGCCCTTTGCGGGTTTTCTTTAGGGTAGCACAGTTTCCTCCTTCAGTCCAAAGAACTAGTGCACATTAGGTTAACTGTCTGTTCCAAATTGCCCTTAATTGTGAGTGTGAACAGTTGTGGGTGTGTTGGTCTTGCAATGGCCTGGCGAGCCTCCCTGCCACTTAGAAGGATTAATTGGTTCGAGAAATGAACGCATGAATGAACAGTGGTGTAGCGGTTAGCACGTCCGCCTCACAGCAAGAAGGTGGACGGTTTAAGCCCTTGGCTCGGCGAGGGCGTTTCTGTGTGGAGCTTGTATGTTCTCCCTGCGCGGGTTTCTTCAGGGTACTATGGTTTCCTCCAACAATTTAAAGTATTACGGCACATTAAGTTAATTGGACGTTCCAAATTGCCCCTAGGTGTATGTGTCTGGCGAAGGTGTACCTAGCCTTTGCCCACTGTCGGCTGAGATAGGCTACAGCCTTCCCGTGACCCGAATAGGATTAAGCAGTTCAGCAAATGAGTGAGAGAGTGAACCAATCAATACATGCTCACCTCATCCCTCAGGCTTTAAGTTACTAAACAAGCGTAAAAAGTTATCAGTCAAGAGGCCATTGTGGAAAAATAATCCTGCTTTACATGTTTCCCCAAAATGTTGAATTGAGGCCAAGAGCATGTCAGCACTGCTCCGCTATCTAGAGCACCGACGTGTGTGTCTTGTCGCTTCTTTCTTTAATCTCAGAGCCAATCTAGAGATGTTTATTTCCTTTCAAATTTTTGTCTTGCTTTTTCAGTTTCCTACCTGCTCCAGCACTTCACCGAGGCTGAGCTGCGGAGAGTCATCAGGTCACTGGTGGACAGGAAAGTTGGGAGAAGGACCAAGCGGGAGAAAACCACGAAGGCATGCTTAAAGCACAAGGTGAACCTAACAGTGAGCGAGCTGGGCCTGGGTTATGAAAGTGATGAGACGGTGAGCTTCCATTACTGCAGAGGGAGGTGCACCAGACACCTTGGCAACTATGATATGGTACTGAGAAACGTGATCCTGAACAAGGCATCCGAGAAAGACCTAACCACTAGGGGGGGCACCACTAAGACTGAGAGGATGCCACACAGCCGCTGCTGCCGGCCAATCAAATATGACAACATGTCATTCTTTGACAGTAAGGCGAATAAGTTCTTTACGATTCAGGATGTGTCGGCCAGAAAGTGCGGCTGTGTGTGACACTGCAGCAAACCACGGCAGTCTCTGAGAGTATCGAAGGTATGAGATGGATGGATGGATCGCCGGGAGCTTCAGAAAAAGGCTAGCGCCAATTAGATGGAAATGGAAGGTGAGCCATATGCATGAAAACTTCCTTGGAGGATCTATACTGATTGATGACATGCATTTCATAATCCAAGGCACAGGATAGACGGTGGTGCCGGACCCCCAGGCAGTGCACGCGGTAGAAGGAGAAGATGGAAGGGAGATGAAAAGCTTTACTGACAGCATGTGAATTATTAATCTTCAGTGCTCAGACACAACACTGGCCTTTTACGGAAAACACAAAACTGTTACCGAACGGCGCCGGCAGAAGCAAAAATCCAGAATCATTTGGAATAAGACATTTCCACAGTGCATTGAAACAGTATCAGATTTTTCTTTTCCTTTTTCTTTGGTAACAAATACTCTCTGTATATTCAAGTATGAAGTTATCCACAGCTACCTCATATGTGTATTTGGTTAAAAAAAGATATGCATCATACCAGTTCCTTTAGGGGTCAACAGTTCATTGATATTAATGTTTAAAAGTCCAGTCTTCTCAGGTCAGATACTGTAAATAACAGCACACACTGTTACTTGAAGTCAAAAGCCATCAACTCGCACCCTCATTTCATTTCATTCAAGAGTCCAACTTGTCTCAAGTTCATATCAACCGAACTGGTTGCCTTAAAGGGGCATCCGACTTTCCCGTGGGATGAGGTGAGGTCTAAGACACATCTGTTAATATTATTTAAAAAAAGTCTTCTGTATTATGGTGGTGTAGTCCTGAGTTTGAGTCCCAGCTATTTCTGTGTGGAGTTTGCATGTTCTGCCTGTACTCTGGGTACATTGGTTTCCTCCGACAGCCCAAAAACATGCACATTAGGCTAATTAGCTGTTCCAAATTGCCCCTGGGTGTGAGTGTAAGTTTTTTTGTGTGTGTGTCGGTCCTGCGATGGTCTGGCGGGCTGTTCAGGGTGTACCCCCACCTTTACCCAGTGTCGGCTGAGATAGGCTCCAGCCTATCCACAACTCACTAGGAAAACGAGTGTGTCTTATCTGTTACATTAATTCTGACATATTCAACTATTACGCAAATGTGCTGCTGCTCCCAACCACTTCGCCGGATAGGTTACGTTTTACCCATTTTCATTAAATTTATTATTATTGGTTTATATTGGGGATTACTAGGCTTGGCAGAGGTTTGTGCTCCCAAGTGTTCTTGTTATAGACTGTTGTTACCTGAAAGTGTCTGGTTCACGTATACCTTAAAGGGTTCAGTCTGCTCATGATTTTTAAAGATTATTCTCTTGTACATTTACGGTGTTGCCCTATGATGGCCTGGTAAGCTGTCCAGGGTGTACTCTGCCCTCGCCCGGAGTCGGCTGAGATGGGCGCCAGCCTCCCCGCGACCCTAATTAGTATTAAGTGGTTCAGAAAATGAATGAATGATTTACGCTTTGTGTTATAAGTGAAACCTGTGCCGGTTGGATTGCCCCACTGTACACAGCATTAACATCTTATTCCTTTTAAGTCAAAGTGACCATAAATAACCAAACAGAACAGTTAGATAGCCTTTATATCTACTTATAAAGTTTTGCTGTGCTCTGTTCCACATACAGGCTGTGGGAAAGTTTGTTAAACTATATACAGGAGGTAATTAAGCACAGAACCACAGACAGATTGTCCCTGAATTATATACAGAGCTATGAAGCTCTAAACACAGCCTGCCATAAACTGTGAATACTGAAGAAACATGCAGCCTTGCAGACAAACCACAGACAGGCAGATTAAACTACAACAATAAAAAAAAAAATAATTTAAAAAAAGGCCAAACTGAAAATGTGGAGTCTCCATCTGATAGAAAAGGAATTTCTCACACCATACACATCTATAGAGCTTCCGTGCAGAACATTTCTACATTCCTCAAGCGCTTTTCTACAGTCAGTGAGACTCCTCACCTGTAGTGTATTGATGTATTTCCAAAGAGAATGGAACGATCGTGGAGTGTTTAGAGCTGTTGCCTCACATCAAGCAGGTTCTGGGTCACCTTTATGTGGGCAGTTTGTATGCAGGTTTCCTCTAGGTGCACTGGTTTCCTCCCACTCTCAATATATATATATATATATATATATATATATATATATATATACATATACATATACACACACACATATACATATATATATATATATATAGTTAACTGGTTACTCTAAATTTCCCAGATGTGTGAATGGTTATCCCTCATTCACTTGTCAAAGCACTTACCCCTACTAAGCATCATGGGGAGGCCTCTCTCAGCCAGCACACGGCGAATGTGGGGTACACTATGAACAGTTTTTCAGACCATCGCAGGGCCAACAGATACACTACCTTTCACACTCCCATTAATGGGCAACATGGAACAGTCAATTAAACTAATGTGCATGTCTTTAGAATATGGGAGGAAACCCAAGCATACACAGGGAGGGCATGCAAAGAAACGCCCGAGCCTGGGACTCGAACCCAGGACCTTCTTGCTGTGAAGTACTATGCCACCGTGTTCCCATGGTTATCCCTGTGTAAACCAATAGTCCATGATGTCCAGGGTGCACCCCACCTCTCTCTGTGTCGGCTGTGATTAGTGCTTACCCTTAGCTTATCTTTTTCTCCCCTAATTTTAGTTGTATCCAAGTTCTACCCCTCAAGTGTTGCCTACCTATCTCATACGACCACCATCCAGGGAGGGATGAGCATGCACACACATTCCCCTCTGTGACATCCGATGCTGCCACCCGCCGATTTACTAACTGCTGCGTATATGCATTCGGAGGGAAAGAGCTATACTCTCCTTTTGTACAAATGAGCTCAAAGACGCCCATGGATTGGCTGATGATAGCTGTGAGTGACAGGGGAGCATATGCCATCCCTCTCTCCCGTTAGAATTTGGTCAATAAGCTTGATAAGCACGATAAGATCAGTACACGTCAACCATTTTGCAACTCCTAGTTGATACCATATATGGTAACATTGGCATCTTATATTCATTTCAAATACTGTTCAATGTGTTCAAAGGCTTGTTCAGAGGGTGACGCGTTGTTTTTGTATTAATATTGTGGGAATGAATTGTTTCTTAGTATAAAGTGTAGAACTGTGTTTTGTTTCCTATCAATCTGTGTACCTCTCTATGTAAAGATGACCTGAACGAGACTGTACTATGTATGTACAGATAGCTTCTCCCATGCTACCAAATTACAGATTTGGCAGCGTTGGAGCTTTTTTCTGATAGCAACAGCAGAAATATTGATGCAGTGCATCTTTGTTGTGAATAATCAATATTTATTGGACAGTGGTGTGCATATTTATTTAGATAATTTACTCAAAAGGGAGATGTTGACTTATTTATTTAAAAAACAATAATAAAACGCAGCTTGTGCCAAATGTATTTTGTTAACAAATGCACTATTCCTAACTAACTGCTGAATAAACATACTCAGCTTTACCAAGAAAAACAATGCCTTTTTTCCTTTTCATTGTGTCCACGCCCCACGTGTTTCATTTCTTCTCCTGAAATTGCAAACTGATGGCCGACTGCGTCATCCCTGACGATAAAATAATAAACTTGCCTTAAATTGTTCTGCTCTTATAACAAGTAAACAACTGAAGAGAACTTATGACGTTTATTTTATTTATCTATTTTTAGTAGCTCGTCCGAAGTGGTCTTTAGCATCTCAGTGAAGCCAGATGCATTACCGAACACCTTCACGAAGACGGGCATGACATTAGTTTGGGTGGCACGGTGGCGTAGTGGTTAACATGTCTGCCTTATAGCAAGAAGGTCCTGGGATCAAGTCCCAGGTTTCGATGTGGGGATTGTGTGGGTTTCCTCCGGATTCCTCCTACAGTCCAAAGACATGCACATTAAGCTTATTGGCGATTCCAAATTGCCCCTAGGTAAGAATGTGTATAAGGTGGAGTGTGTGTTGGCCCTACAGTGGTCTGGCGAGCTGTTCAGAGTGTACCCCGCCTTTGCCCAGTGTCGACTGAGAGAGGCTCCAGCCTTCCTGCAACCCTAGAAGGATTAAGCTGCTTGGCAAATGACTGAGTGAGATGACATCACCTCCAAAAATTTCATTTAGACATGATGAAGATCCAAACACTTTTAGGGTGGGGGAAAATGTTTGTACAGCCACAAGCAGCTCATCCATCAACCATATGATGAGTTCATACCAAAGGAACAAGAATAATAAAAAAAAAAGAATAATTACAACACACTCTTTGTTGAAAACAGGCCTGTAAACACAAGCATGAGCGCCTGCAATAAACAATTACCACAATGAGGAAACTATGTCTGTGCTGCTGGGTGCTTGCACTGCTTAAGCGAACACATTTACAACCTTGCCACCAGAATTTAATTATAGGAGTTCTAGCTAGGATTACTGTTTCAAAGGTCGGGGGTTCACGCCCCACTGTCACAGGGTTGTCACTGCTGTCCCCCCGGTGCGGCTAATTGGGTTATCAAAGGCCGGCCATGTTTCTCACTGTCTATGGTGAGAGGCGTGTAAACGATCCGTTACTGTCATTCATAAAAAGAGTAGGGCACTGGGTTGCCATCAGCGTGTTTCTGCCCTGTGATGGCCTGGCGAGCTGTCCAGGGCGTACCTTCCCCTCGCCCAGAGTCGGCTGAGATAAGTGCCAGCCTCCCCGGGACCCTAATTAGGATTATAATAAGCGCTTCAGAAACCGAACAATGAATGAGTCCTAGCTAACAAGACTAGAGCCAATGTAAAATTGGGGGCAGCCGTTGTCTAATGGATAGAGAGGAGGGGTTTGGGACTGAAAGGGCATTGGTTTGATTCCTGAACCAGCAGGAAAAATGTGTGGTAGCGTTAGGGGAGTGAGCAACACCTTCATCCCCTTCCACCACCCTGACGGCTGAAGTACCGTTGAGCAAGTCACCTAATCTCCAACTGCTCACCTGGGTGCTGCAATGTGGCTGCCCACTGCTGCGAACGTGTGTGTGTGTGTGCACTCACTATGGATGGGTTAAATGCTGAGGAAAACAAATATAGTACATGAATGCATGAGTTTATACCATCAATACAACTACATTTAAATAACAGTGTATAATCAAACAGATCGCAGGGCGGTATGTTCCTGAAAGTTTGTGTGAATTTGTGACAGATGTTTATTCAGGCTACACACATTGAACCAATTATCAAAACGCCACACAGTTCCCCTGAGGTCATGCCAATGACACAATCATCAAACCATTAGAACAACGGTACTGCATTAAATTGCACAACGCTCAGTCGCCCACCATTTAATCTAGTATAAAGCGTTTCCTAATGAGAACGCCTGCACTGCATGTGGAACGACTGGAAACAAAAAGTGGCTGTAGATGACAAGCACGTTTAACACGCTGATTAACTGCAGACTCAAACTACTTTATACTGCATATCCAAACTCACACTTCCGCATGTATGATTGCAAGCACAGGGAGAACATGCAAACTCCATACCACCCTAACATCTATAACATCTGCTTCCTCCCACAGTCCAAAAACATGCACATAAGGCTAACTGGCTGTTCCAAATCACCCCTAGGTGTGAGTGTGAATGCTTGTATGTGTGATGTTTTGGCGAGTTGTTCAGGGTGCACTGTAAAAAATATGGCGTCGGTTTATTTCCACTCTTCGCGTTACTTGTGACATCACGCTAACATCCTCCATTAACCTTTTCATTCATTAATTCATTTCCTAAGCCATTTAATCCTAATTAGGGTCGCGAGGAGGCTGGTGTCCATCTCAGCCAACTCTGGGCGAGGGCGGGCGAACAAAAGGTTCAGTCATTTCAGCCATCTTTGAGATTTTACAACTGTATATTGTACGTGTACATTGGAAGTATACCAGAGCCATAAAGTCCACATCATTAAGTCGCTGTGGCAACCTAGTCGTCATCTTAAGAACGGAGGGAACACTGCTTTCCACCAGGGGTCACAAGTGCACGGTCTCAGTTAGTCTGTCTTTTTTTTTATTTTTTATTTATTTATTTTTTTTTAAAGTGTGCATGAGTCAAAAATATCATACCAGTATCAGGATAGGTTGGCTCCTGACTATTCTCGCACGGCAGCATGTCTGCACCCAAAAAAAGTGCTATACAAATAAATGCCTGATGTGGTGCCAAGGAAGTCACGTGACCAATCTGACATATTTCAGGTAACATGCACCAAAACAAGCTGCCATTACTTTGAAAAATTACTCAATCATGCTGGCTTTTGATCCTCACAAGTTAGCAACCTTTATTTTAGTATGAAAAATCCAAATCCAAGCTATCCAAAATGTAAACCAAAGCCATCAGTGAACACACACACACTCTCACACACACACTAGCAACAACATTAGGGTGGATGGTAGAATCAATATCCTAAATAAGAAGTTTTAAACTCACACTGCATGCACTGGTGCGTTCAACCAAACGGCTACGCCATGTGAAGCCTGAGTTAACCTCCACTTCATGTCCCAGTGATAAAAGCCCTTCCTCTACACTGCCACTCTAATGAAACTTCTCCAGCTGAAGATATTTACGCTCTTTAACATGATGCTCGTCACGTCCCCAGCAAAAGAGCAAACACAGCCTGCGTAGTCCATCCATCAGCTCATTTCTGTACGAAAGATCCCTTTAGTTATTATATCTTAAAATAGATGAGATACAGAATAAGTTGTTGAACCACTGTGGAGATGGTTCACATCATTACACTTTGTTTCAATCTTGAAAGGAAGAAGAAAGACAATACAGTCAAAGCTGCCTCAGGCAGGAACGTTTCAGGTTCGAGTCCTGGGCTTGGTTCAAGCGTTTGTGTGGAGTTTGCATGTTTTCCTCCTGCCTGTGTGGGTTTCCTCTGGGTACTCCAGTTTCTTCTCACTGTCCTGCAGACATGCACATGAGGCTAACTGGCTGTTTCAATGGACTGGCGAGCCGTTCAGGGTGTACCCTGCCTTCTCCCCAGATAGGCTCCAGCCCCCCCACAACCTAGTACGATTAAGCGGTTTGATAAAACAGTGAGAGTGAGTGAGATCACAGGTCACATGTTATGTATGATGTAATTACAAAATATTATTATTATTTTTTATTAATATTAAGACTTTAGAATCTTATGTCCATGAATTTTTGTAGGTAGACCCATGATCCATCCCACCTCGCCAATGTGAACCGATCTACCCACCAATATTTCTGTATTTACATCATACGTAACATGTGGCCTATGATCTCACTCACTCATTTACCAAACCGCTTATCCTACTAAGGTCACGGGGAGGCTGGAGCCTATCTCAGCCGACAGTGGGCGAAGGTAGGGTACACCCTGCACAGCTTACCTGTCCATCACAAGGCCAACACACCCACACACACCTGGGGGCAATTTGAAACAGCAAATAAGCCTAATGTGCATGTCTTTGGACTATGAGAGGAAACCAGAGTACCCAGAGGAAACCCACGCCCAGAAATCAAACCCAGGACATTCCTGCTGTGGGGCAGACATGCTAACCACTACGCCACCATGCTGCGCAATCTAAATTATTCATTTAAACAACAAAGTTTTACCAACCCTGTTACCTTAGAGGCGCTGTAGGGTTCAGGCCACCACCAGTTTAACAAAATGACTTGTAACAGTTTATTGTTTGTTATTGTTTGCTGTTTGTTTTTACCCAGAATGATCACATGACTATCCATGCACTAGAAATGTATACTCTTTTATAAGTAGAGCAGTTTGTTTTGGAAGGTGTGCCCTCCATGTTGGGAAGCTGTTTCAACTAGTTCACGGCGTAATATCTGTATATATGTTATATTTGTTTTGAGAAGCACTACATACTCCAGACGTGAACTACCTTGAGTAGACTTTGAACAAGGATTTGGTGTTTCCCACCTCCTCAGATAAATGTATCGCAGTTTTGCTGTGTTACAGTAACCCAGTAACTTTATTTATTTTCGTTTCCAAGTCAACTAAACCCCCACGGCAACCACTTTATTGTTTGGCCACGTGACTCCTTCATTCCCATGCCAACCTGTACTCCCCCTGGACTCCCAGAGCTCCTCATTTAGCTTACCTTAGGATCAGATAAGTCAGTTTGCTGCACAGAGCTTAACCACAGATAAGCAATCTAAATCAGAGTGGAGTTACACTAACCTACTGAGCGACACACTCTCTGGCAAGTGTCGAGCGCTTGTGGATCATTTGGAACAGGGGTCCAAACAAGGAAGCCTGGAGGAAAGAGGATGGCAGACAAACTGGAAGAGTTGAGACAACAGTGTCTGAGTAGAGGAGCAGCTGGGATTAAAGGCCTGGCAAGGTACATGCACATAACTACAAATACATTTACAATAAATACACATACCATCATGTTCAATAATGTGACGATATGATGATACTGCCGTGTATCCAGAACCTTCCGCATCATGGACGATGACGGCAGTAAGTCCCTAAACCTGGAGGAGTTCCAGAAAGGTCTAGAGAACTATGGTTTGTGTGTCGGAAAGGAAAAAGCCAGCGAGATCTTCACATTCGTGGATAAAGATGGAAGCGGCACCATCAACTTCGATGAATTTTTAGAGAAACTAAGGGTAAGGAAGCAGGTGCAAGGCAGTAATAAATACAGTACGTTCCTTTCTCTGAAGGTTACAATGACTAGTCTTGTCTCAGAAAATAGTTTTGGAAACAAGGCGTGATTATGAAAACGAGGAATGACCTAGTGACTGACGGTGTAAGCTCGTGTCGTGTTCATATCCCCCCCAGCCCCCTATGTCCAGTGTCAGAAAGCAGGTGATCACACAGGCTTTCCAGAAGCTGGACCGTACCGGTGATGGAGTGGTGACTGTGCAAGACTTGGAAGGAGTCTACAACAGCAAACATCATCCCAAGTACAAGAGCGGCGAGTGGACCGAGGAACAAGTGTTCCGCTCTTTCCTCGACAGCTTCGACTCACCGCATGAGAAAAATGGAAAGGTATCGCTATAGTCTCCGTATCAATCACAGGGTTGTAGCTTAAATACGATCATTTAAAGCTAGAAAAATGGCCTACATGATTCGTAGGTTTTACTATATACATTACACAGGAATGGAGATATCTGATCTGATCAGGCTCGCCATCTGAATATAACGTCTAGTATTACCCCTATCCAAGAGATTTTCCTCATTTCTGATTGGTTGAAGGCAGCAAATATTCCTTGGTATTGCATTACTGCTATGGGATAACCTAATTATTGCACTGTTGCCATCGGATAAGTCTGCACGAATAGCATGCACAACATAGTATCCTGATCTGTCTACTTGAAAAAAATATTTTGAACGGATGAACTATAGAATTCGGCATTCGTAGATCTCGGAAGGTGTTTCAGCCTCGGCAGGTAACGACCCCTCGACTGAATAACTCTCCATATCATACTTTCCCTCATTCAACTATTGCTTAATATCCTCGTTGCAACTTTTTATGCTTAAAATATTCAAAATATTAAAAAAAAAATCATTTTAGCTTGCTTTCCGTATGTTTCTTTGTAGAATATACTAAAACAAATTTTCACCTCAGACTCGGTGGATATTGCTAATTTGTCCTAGCTAAACTTTTCAGCGATATCCACCTCGCTTTTGGTGAACAAGTGTAACATATCCACCACAATGTGATTATTGCTACTGAATCTCATAACGCACACCTCGTTACTCAACACATATGATTTTTGTTTGTACCTGCTCGTGGAATTTTCTAATGAAAATCACACACAGAAGTAGAGGTGTCTGTAGGGACTGGTGCCCTCCGAGACCCAGTAAAAGCTTCACCATTATTTGTTTTGGGAGAAGGAAGAGTCATACAGATTAGCATGGGAGAATATTAGGTGCTTAGACACATTGTAGGATTGAGGAAGAGGAGAATCATCATCATTATGGTACAGTGGGCTTGATATATTCTTACGAGCAGCACATACACCATTACAGCACCATCAGATCATTGTGCTGTGTCGAGATCGGGCTTCAACACCTGAATGAATACAGTTAGGCTCCATCGTTCTTTCACTGATGGACGTTTAAAAACAAAGTCGACATGTTCAGTTGTAGATACCATCACCACATGCATACTGTTCAGCACTAACTCAGTATGTGCTCTATTCTATGGCAGGTGACTTTGGATGAGTTTGTGAATTACTACAGCGGAGTCAGTGCCTCCATCGACAGTGATGATCACTTTGTCACCATGATGCAGAACGCATGGAAGCTGTAATCAGAACAGCTCTCGTGACTGCAGTGGAACACTAGAAATTTCCTTCAACTTTGCTAACTGTTAATATTACTGTATTGAAATATTACTGTAAGCAGCACTAAGATGTTTCACTTTCTGGAAGTTTAATCGTTGGAGTTTGTAATTTGCTTTTTAAAAAAAATGTATCTGTGCAGTCCGTAGGGTTCACATTAAGCAACACATTATACCTGTATCTTAATAAACCTTTAATCCTAAAGAAACATTTTCCTCATACATAGATCCAAGAGCAGTAGAATGATTTCCTATAGAGTACAGAACTCTTACCATTGTTTGACAATAAATCACATCTCTGACTCCCCCTGGTGGAAACACAGAAGTACTACAGCAGGTAAAAACCTTTAATAAACCAGAGTTGTTGGGTTAAAGAGGCATTTCTTATGGAAATCCAAATTTGCAATATTTAACCTCTATTAAAATCTATCAAATATGAAATAGTCTTAACCCGGACACTTTTCTGAGAAATCAGAACGAGAACTGCAAACTCTTCTACGTCCGCTTCTTTGTCTATACACTATACGAAGATTTTTTGCAGCTGTCACACTAATGGTAATGGTTGAGGCTCCTGCTGGCTCTGGCCCGGTGAGTACTGTACAGAAGAAAATGATGTGCACACACACAGGATCATGGGATTGCTCAGACAGTAAAAAAATGGTGCGGATGACGACATGCGACTGATTTAGAATTCTTTTGCTACATATGCACTGAAATGAAAACAACCAGTGCAGAGGTGAAGGGGTAGATGTTATCACTGAGCACTTCTGCTAGGATAAAGGCCTTTACAGAGATCTCTGTGGAAGAAAATGCCCCTTTAACTGAACAGATGGATGCTCATTGATGTGCTGCCATAATAAACGAGCACATTCTCAGTGTGCATCATTTAAAATTATATTCAATAATGTGGTTATTTATTATAAACGTAAAAAAACCCAGAAGTGTACGCCTTCCTCCAATTAACACACGCACAAAAAAATTTAATAAATAAAAAATATTAAAGAAAAACACTGCAAACCAAAGTTAACTGATGACTCCCAGGGTTGAATTCACAGTCTGCCGCTTTAATGTTACAAAGCACTTTGATTTTCATTGACAAAAACCAAGACTGATAAAAAGGTAAAATGATAGACCACATTTGACATTACACAAAAAATTTATTTCAAAGCTTTTCCTTGTTTTTTTTTTTTTTTTTTTAATTTTGACTTTTTTTTTCTATTTGTTTTGTAAAGGAGATTGGAGACATGTTCTAGTAAATGATAATATATTCATAGAAATTTACACGAGAAGTCCTGTATTCACGGTTCTAAATGCACTCAGTATCTCACACACACACACACACGCTCACACAAAAACAAAATCATCTCCAATGTACTGTCTCCAATGACATGGAAATGGATTAAAAAAAAAAGTTAATAAAACAATAAAAAAGGAAACATTACAAACATTCAGAATATGGAAAATAAACATTAATATCTGTAGAGATGTGGATTAAAAAAAAAAAAAAAAAAAAAAAAAGTTTTGTTCAAAATTAAAACAGAAATAAACCATACCTGTCCACCATCAAAGCTAGAAGGGCAGATTCTGGTGATTCCATCATAGTGAGAGAGAATGGGGAGGGAGGGGGCGGGGGGGGGGGTGTAACTTAATTCCCTTTTAACTTTCTCATCTTCTTCAGTGCTGGAACATTGGAGAAGCACAGATCCACAATAGCACGTCCGGGCGATGGTTTAGTACTTTACACGTGTGGGCATATCCACTGTAACAAATCTAACGTAACGAGCATATATCTATTGGGACGTAGTGATGTCATAGGTAGGTATTAGCTATATAAGTGTGAAGAGTACTCTATATTTTGACAAGCTAGAACATTCCAACGAGGATACTGCTGTGAGAACCAAGACCAACTGTTAAACCGACTTCCTTTGCCTTACTTGGACTGTTCCAGCCACTTCTGGAATTTGCACCAGTCCGTCACATAAATTAGGGGCACGTCCAGGATTTCCACGGGCTGACGACAGACCCCCATGTCTCGAGCAAGCCAGACATACAACATCAATACTCTTTCCGGCAGCCCGGCTGCGAACTACCAAACACTGCGACCCGTTCATGTCCAAAACATGTATATATGTACGGTGTACTAGCTTCACCGTTGGATTCAGGATGAGAACCAGGCAGTGTAAGAACGGTGAAAGGGAGGATATACACATAGACCAGGCACGTGGAAGTGCTGTGTGCACTGCCTGTGGATCTGTACTTGAGGACAACATCATGGTGTCTGAGGTGCAGTTTGTGCAGATCAGCAGAGGAGGAACGTCAGCTATCGGCCAGTTTGTGTTGGTTGATGGTCCTGCAAAGACCCCAGTGATAGGAAGTGGCTTCCACACAAGTCTTGGGAGAAAAAAGCTTTGAACTTCAAGATGGTTGTGAGCAAGCATCTGACAAGAGGGCGCAAGATGGCCCATGTTATAGCTGCCTGCTATTCTGGACTCTGTGGTGGCGGCCCGCATGAACGAATTCCAAATGGTGAAGGACGTCATCAGCGTGGTGAAAGTATGTGAGACGACTCTCAGGAAAAGGCTGACAGAATGAGACGACACACCCACCAGTCATCTAACTATTGATGAGTTCATGCGCGTGGACCCGAAAGAGGAGTGTGTTCCCCTTTAATAGCTGGTCAGAAAAAGGTTTTGATTAATTAAAAAAGCTTGATGAATGTTAAGGTCAGAATGAGACAGCTGGAGAACCGCAGGCCTAAATTGAAAGGAATTTATGCCATGTATGCAAGAGAAGACACCAACAATGGCACCTTGTCTCTGATGTCGGACCCCACAGGAGACAAGAAAAAAAAGAAGAAATGGAATGGAAAACCGGTGTTACCTGAGCTGGAGCCGGACCTCAAGGGGGAACGGAGGCCCAGGAGCAGGGCGAGGCAGCAAAGTTGCCCAGAGGATTCACTCATGTGCCATTGACACTCACTACTTAGCCCACTTCCCAGTGGTGCCAGCTTAGGCCTCTCAGAGTCTATCCGCCATTGCCTGAGTGAAGAGGGAGAGGATGTGTCTGAAGAGGATAAATCCGAAAGCGGCGAGCTTGATCAGGAAGGCATCAACGAGGACAAGACTGAAAAGTACACCCTTGATGAGAAGGAGGTGCAGGGGAAGACAGAGCTGTGGATGAGGCAACAATGAGGAGCATCTAAGGGAGCAGAAAGAAAAAGAAGAGAGGATAGCTAGGGAGAAAGAGCGAGGGATCTAGAAGGAGAAGCCCAAAAAAGGGTCCAAAAGGCAAGAGCCCATTCGGACCAGCACCACAGGAGAGGCAATAGAGAAGACGCTGGAATAGATGATGATTTCGAGTAAAATCAATTACGATGTACTGCGAGACCTGAACAGCAACGGCAGCAGCAGTCCAGCACGAAAGACAGAAGAAGCCTCTGGTATCGTCCCTGGATGTAAGAAGCTCATCCGCCGCAAGAAACAACCCAACACGAGCAATCTGGGTCTAGCCAAGCCTGCAAACCTCATGGGAAAAAGGCTCCGCCCCCTCATATCAAATCCCAAGAGAAAAAGGGCATCTACACAGATTGTGTCCAGTCATAGAGAGGGGGCCTGTGACGTATGAGGAGCCCACTGAGGAAAAGGAGGATGAATCGGTGGAAGAGCCCTGTGTAGGTGCTCTATTGCTCATAGGAGGAAACAAATATGGCTGTGAAGCCAAAGAGGAAGTTTTAGTGCACAGTGTTCGTCTTCTCTTCACCAAGCCATGATTTCACCAGCATTTGAGCGCTGTCCTCTCCTACATATATAAATAAGAAAGAGGGAGAAAAAAATGTGCCATTGGACTTTTTCAGCTCATGTAGATTCTGAGATAGTAGAGGAAGGGTGTGTGGGACACCCTCCCTCTACTATTGATTTTACTGTTGATTTTTGGACATGGACTATTAGACACATGTTAATCCACCAGATGTGCATTACTGTAATTACTTATAGGGAAAAACAGTTTAAGAAACCATTCACATGTAAAGATGAAGTCTAATAAGCTGTCAGGCATCCAGTTATATCAGACACCGCGTGTGTAGCATTCATTTAGGAATGAAGCCCACTCAGGTTCTGCACTGACTACCGGAAAGTAAATACCCTGACAAAGACTGATTCATACCCGATGCCAAGGATAGACGACTGCATAGACAAGATTGGAAAGCGAAGCACATCACGAAGTGTGACTTACTAAAAGGGTACTGGTGTGTTCCACTTACGGAGACAGACAAAGTGGTATCATCTTTCGTCACCCCGAGCGGCTTGTACCAATATAATGTCATGCCCTTCGGTATGAAGAACTTGCCAGCCACATTCCAGGGGATGATAAACCAGTGTCAACCTAGCCAAGAGC
>JAOUQZ010000022.1:6863546-6874775 GCA_028564935.1 Neosilurus hyrtlii
ATCCATCAATCCATCAATCCATCAATAATTTTTTTTAAATTAACGGTTTGACATTTTTGTTTGTTTTTTGTTGTTTAACTTCATAAACGAACAAAACCACAAATACAGCACAAATTTAAATATAATTTTTATTGGCTGAAACATAAAACTAAATTTTTGTAAATAAAGAAAAAAAACTAATTACTGAATCACCTTGTAACTTTCATTTCTAAAACAAATCTCCACAAGAGTCTCAAAATGCAGAGAGGCTGCTTACAGACCTTAAGCTGGTGGACTGAAGTGCTGGAAAATGGAAAGAATACAAGCTCTTCAATAAGGAATTCCAACATGGAAGGTGGCAAAAGACGTCTGTTAAAAGCTGTTGAAAACTCAAAGCAGCAAGCATTTAAAGAACACAAAGTGAACAACAAATGGGCGAAAAATATGAGTCAGAATCCCAGGACTGTAAGAAACCAGCTGAAACAGGATTTACATCTAAAAATGCCAAACACAATCCAGCACCAAAACTGGAGAAAACGAGATCACAGTACGCTTGAGTGAAGAAACCGTGAAGTGCGGCTGACGACTGGATGAAAGTAATATTCAGTGGTGATGCACAGTCTTGCCTTTTCCAAGTGGATAATGTTAGAACTTTTGTCTGGTGCTGTTCTAATGAAAAATGTAAAGATAATCACATTTCCACACTCGTTTAGGGTACGGGGTTGCATGTCAGGTAAAGGACCAGGGGGCAAGGCAATCATTACCTCACCAGTCAATGCACTGAAATGCTTATACTGAAATTCTGGATGTTTTTCCTCATTCCATCTTAGAAAATAGGCTTAGTCGAGATGCAGTCAATTTTCTGGAAGACTTTACAATTAAAATATTAATACGAAAGGTCCATGATGAGAATCTGTGCTGCAAAGCTGATCTGTCTACTGCTATTCGAGAAAGGCTGTAGTTGTGTATAATTGAAAGCAAAAATGTGTTTTTATTTCAATTCAGCAAAAAATTGCTTTGCCAAAAGATTTTTTTTACCGTTATCATTACTCGTTTTTCTTGCAACTTGTATGATCAGTCAAAACTTAAACCTGCTTGACAAATTCAGAGCCCTGTTGATCGCTCTCGGGAGCACGGAAGCATAGTGGTTAGCTCGTCCACCCCACAGCAAGAAGGTCCCTGGTCTCGGGTTTCCCAGTGCTTGTGTAGGTTTCCTCAGGGTACTCTGGTTTCCTTCCACTGTCAGACTAATTGGCTGTTCCAAACTGCCCCAGGTGTGAGTGCGAATTTGTTGTGTGTTGGCCTGCAGTGGTCTGACAAGGTGTTCAAGGTGTACCCCACCTTCGGCCAGTGTCAACTGATCAGCTTCAGCTTCCCAGGATATTCATATAGGATTAAGTGGTTTGGGAAACGAGTGAGTGAGAGTACCGGGTGCCCTCAGATTCACAAAACCTCATTGCGGAAGAGCTCGGACAGGGAGGGGGAGGCATGGAGGGCAGTCCGCAAGACAAAATTAGCTTGCAACTGAGAAAGCAGGCCTAAAAAAAATCACGTCATGTGCACTGATTACTGAATCGTCAACTTTCGGAGGCAAGGTGAAAAATCACAGATACCCAGTAGGGGTGGAACGAGGCGAAAATGTGATGCATTATAAAAATAATGTGGTATCCACAATGTCATACTTTGCACTGTAACATCTCATTTTTACATTTTGATTTGAAATCCATAAACCATGTACTCACGGAGCAGTGAATCAAACACCTCCAGTGACCTCGACAGGTTTATTTTAAAGCACTAGGAATAACCCATGCTTCTAATAAAACCCTGGCACGGGGAAGAGGGATAGAATACGCATCACAGTTTGTAAATAAACAAAGACACACGATCAGCCTGACCCCACCTGATATTTTAAACAGCTGTAGTAATACATCTGTTGCTGTAACTGCTGTAAATGAAAGCTGATACTAAATCAACGTGTTTCGAGTCACGTTGATGGAAACGTAGACGGATCAGAAAACTTCCAGTATGTATTTAGCATATTTAAGCCATCAATCGTGCAAATATTCCTCCTCACATATATCATATCAGATAGAAAAGCTGCGTCTATGCTGCCGTAAGCCATATCTGAGAACGAGTAGCAACGACCAAGACAGTGGCTCAAAGTTCTGCCACCAACAGCGCTAGCGCCTCCTTCCAGAAAATGCTAGCGAGAAAATACCTGCCTGCCCTCGAGACTAGAGGTGTGCTGCTCGCAACAAGCTGAATGTTGTGTTGGAGGGTGGGTGAGCGACTTTGTCTAATTGTATAAAACAAAAATACACCTTTACCATCACGTTCTTTAATCCCTTATTTTTCGGAAATGGCGTTAGCGGGGAATAGCTTGCAGTACGTCCGCCTGAGTCACACCAGCTAAGATGCCCTTTCCTCTGCACCTCTAAATATTTGGAACGAATAATAAAAAAAAAAAACACATGGAATTCTGCTTTTCTATGACATGGAGATTTATTCAGAACTCTGACTGTGTGTGACGTAACAAGCACCTCACGTTTCCATAGTAACGCAGCTGACATGTGTGTACTTACTTATGACAAGTCTAACGTATGGTTCATTCCATGTCCAATCTCCGAGCTTTCAGAAAACTTCCCAGGTGACCACCTCAGAATTCAATGAAACCTTAAAGTTCCAACATGAACACATGCAAAATTTTAAGGTTCTAGTTAACAAACGTTCCGGGATATGTCCATTTAAAGATCGCTGGCTAGTAACCATTTGTCATCCTGCGACTTGCATTTGCCATTTTGGGCATTTTTGAAAGCTTAACTCCCTAATAATTACTGTACAGGGCTGAAACATTGCTTACCAATAGAACACGACCCACTCTGCCAGAATCTGTTAGAACAGCGGGACAAATAGGTACTAGCCTGAGATCTTTAAATGAATATATCTCATGTTAAAACATGGTTCAAGTTTCACTTCACCTGTGACCCTGTAAGTAAGCTGACGGAATGACCCATATCTTTTATGATGCAGTGATGTCACAGACAGCTGTATTAGCGTGAAGAATACTCAGTAGTTGAACGGACTTCTCTGAAACATTCCACCAAGAACACTGCTGTGAGACCCACGACCTTCGCCTGCCATCTCCCTCCCCCTGAGGTTGTCTAATCTGAATCCATATTTGTTTACTCGCAACCTATATTGGCTCATCTTTAAAAAATTGTTAAACCAACTTCCTGTGCCTGACTTGGATCATCCCAAACACTTCTGTATCATTCTCCTCGGCCGAATAACTATTCATATCTCTTTTAATAAGTGCCCATTGTCCACTTCGCAAAAAATAGCTCACGGCATAGCGTGATCACTGACACGGAGCTGCAACCCCCCTTTATAAAACGGTACAAATAAAACCACAAAAATCTCTTTTCAGCTTGATTCTTCCCAGCACTACCCACCTCGCTTTCAGTGAATAATTGATATATACACGGAGTAAACGTATAGACAGAGCCGCAGCTAACGTCATGCTCAGACTATCACGTGACCTCACGATCTTATGACCGCTACTGTCGCTTGTGGACATCCACAGGTGGAGAATTTTAGAAGCTATAGCATGCATACTCACTTTCTTAGCAAAACCGTACAGCAAGCTGACTGTAATAGCTACATACACGAACCACAGCCACTAACAGCCACTTCCTTCAAAACAACGTGAAGAATGGACACCACTCAATACCTTTCTCATACACTTTTTGTCTGTAATACATCACGCTGTCTTTTACTTTAACAGTTTAATTCCAGGGTTCGTTTAAAAACACTCCACAGCAATAAAACAGCCCTTCTGTGTATGGACCTCTGTTCAGGACCCTCTCAAGCCAGTCATTCATTCACTGTTGTACTTCTGATTACATCATCATCATCATCATCATCATCATACTGGAAGGATAGTTTCAAAAGATTCATCACAAAATCCAATGAATGCTATCCAGAGAAAGAGAGAGAGAGAGAGAGAGAGAGAGAGAAAGACAGAGAAAGAGAGAGCATGAAAGAGAGAGAGAAAGAAACAGAGAAAGAGAGACAGAGAAAGAGAGAAAATGAATGCAACAGAGACAGAGAGAAAGACAGAGCCAGAGAAAAAAAGACAGAAAGAGAGAGAGAAAGAGACAAAGAGAAAGAGAGAAAGAGACAAAGAGAAAGAGAGAGAAAGAGACAGAAGAGAGAGAGAGAAAGATACAAAGAGAAAGAGAGAAAGAGACAAAAAGAAAAAGAGAAAGAGAGAGAGAGACAAAGAGAAAGAGAGAGAGAGACAAAGAGAAAGAGAGAGAGAGAGAGAGAGAGACAGGATCTTTTAAATATTGCTTAGTGATGTCACCATAATTTGTGAAAAACCTTTTTTGGCAAATCTTCCACAGTAAACAGGAGCTTTACAGAAGTGTTTTTGTAAACTGTGATAAATAAATCCAAGTTGATGCTGTAGCCATCCGTGGCCGGGAGTCCATGGGAACGAATTGGTCGAGTTCTCACTGGAGGGAGGGATGGCGTACGTTCACCTCCGTCACTCACAGCGATCACCAGCCAATCACGGGCATCTGTGAGCTCTATTGTAGAAAGGGGCGGATAGCGCTTTCACTCCGAGTGTATTACGCCGCACCTGAATACACATAAGCAGCAGTTTGTAAAGATGCTGTGGCAGCATCACGTGTGACGAAGGAATAGGGAGGCAACACTTGACAGGTGGGATGAAAATTAGGGGAGAAAAGTGAGTGGGTGTAAAATGATCAAATTGCCTTTAAAATAAAATGTCCTGGCTCTTGGAGATCTTCATGAACTTGACGAGCGCCCCGGTCCCCACTGAGAGAAGCAAGTGCTGCCGCCACCGTGCTTCTCCATAAGTGTGCTGTTCTGAGGGTGAGATGTGTTTACGCCTCCAGTGTTTTTATCTTGGCATCTCATCAGAACATAACATATTTGGCCATGTGGTTTTTGGTTTTACCTGAGCAGGCATGGATATTTTTTGTCAGGGGCTTTGATCTCAAGACCTACCCTACCCCAGACACAAAGAAAAAAAAGAAAGATTGTTTCCACAAGTAACTACTAACTACAGACACTCGTCCTGCAGCTCTGTGACGCCGCAGCTCTCTCCCCAGCCTCCCTGATACCTTTTCATCTTGTTCTTTCTTCAAATATGGAGGGACGTCGTGTTCTTGGTCATGTTACTATGATTTCCTTTTTTCTCCACTTGCTGATGGTGGTTCTCGATATAACAGCGAGGTAAAACCAAAACGATGTCAAGAAACGCCTAAAGAGACTCACGATCTTTATTTGTGGTTAACCCGAATTCCTTCATTGATAACTGATGTATGATTATCACTATAGTGCAGGAGTATGAATGTGATTGGTCAATTCTGAGCAGGGTCAAACAACCCACTTTAATACCCACCTGTGCTACCAGGGTATTAGGCATTGTGTCCCCCTCCCCCACTTTTTTCCTTTCCCAAAATGGGGTGGTGGGATAAATTACAATAGTGCACAAGATATCACGTTTGGGTTTTTTGCTCTCATCAATCTCATTACTAAAAACAAACCCACAAACTAAAGCCTCGTTGACACAAGAAGCAAGAAGCAACCCTGAAATGTCAACAATCGCGTGATACGTGTGACAAGAGGCGACGTTTTCTCGCACGACAAAAGAGGGCGGGTGCAGAGTTCAACTGTGCTGAACTTCTATACGAAGAGTTGAGCAATTACCAATCAGAGCTTAACGCTAGTGTTGAACAACAGATGTCTGTCATAAAAACTGTGCAGATCAGAATAAAGTACTGCTGAAAGTGCACTCCGTCTAAACGGAGCTCCTGAACAAGCCACCCTGTGGTGATACCGTGCTTGTATCGCAGAAGCGGGAAGTCATGGTGCTTTTTTTCTCAAATAGGGAGCGGAGATGGCGAGGAGAACGAACTGTATATGATAATATTAAGATAAACTCAAACAATATAAGATAATGATAATAAAAGCTCTCACAGACCTGCTGTAGGGAAGCGCAATGCTACTCAGTTTCACCCGGGAAACTTTCGAGGGGGTTACCTAGGCAACGGGAGCTGAGAAGGGAAGCGATCTGAATCTCTCGCCAGGTGATGTCGTCTGTCTCTTCCTGTGTGAACAAGGCTTAACGGCTTTGCAAAAAGGGAACCGTTCTGAACCGATAAACCAAAAGAAATTAAAGGCACTTTTAGAGTCTGAAAAAAATCTCGATTTGAATATCTCTACTGGTAAACAACCGCTTTCCGTTATTTGTTTATTCTAGGTAAACCAAGTGCATTTGAAAGCAGATAGACGAGTTCACATGATGATATGCTTCGACAGACTGCAAATCGAATGACATGCATGCCTACTTCCTGGTTACATCATGACACAGCACTTCCACTGTTAGTCTATTTATCTGATTCAGATTGAAACTGATAACTTCGGTTTCGTTTCACATGTAACAAATAAAGGGGAAAAAAGGGGGTGCATAGGACTGATACAACTCTTCCATTCATTCACTCATTGGTCAACAAAATCGCCAAGTGCAGCAAACACAGAATTTATTAACCTGTGATTATATAAGAAGTCGATTTTAGAGATCACACCCTTACGGGTCGGTTAGCGTGTTCCGGTTCAGGTCCAGATACTCTGCTCTCACCTGCACAAACGAAATGCATTAAGGAAACGCAAACACGGAGTTAAATTCGAATGGATTCATCACTGCATGTGTGCAATCAGGAAAAAAAATCCCTGCATGCAAATCACTAAAAATTTAAGAATTCAATAGATTAAGTGACTGCGGCTTCTTCCAATCGACTCCATTTCTACGATAAAAATATAGAAATCAGGATACCTATTTATAGCTTGTAATTAACACGCCAGAAATGTGATGTAACTTTAAGCGAAGCTGATATTAGTCACGTCGCTCTCTTATTCAGCCGTGCATGCCCCTGCACCCACAGTTCATAAGAGTAGCAATTCTTCTGCTATGAATCGGCTGGACTTGTACGCAGGCAAAGTTATACACAAGTCTCACATAGCAGAGTGAATACGTGGGCGGTTGGTCACAAAAAATATGGGCCGAGGAAATGGACACTTGCCTGAGAAACATGAGCATCACTGTCATGTCTACCAGCAGGAACAGCGATGCATATGTGGCAGCCTCATACTCTCAACACAGGGACCTTTGGTACCGTCCAGTAGGCCATGCATGTCTCACAGATGCCTGCATGGTTGCAGAGGTGGACCTGATCAGGGCATCGACCCACTGAAGTTTTATTTATTTTTTGGGGATTTTGCTATACTGTATTAATCCCACAAGGGAAATTACTGCCTCTGCATTTAACCCATCCATTGAGCGCGCACGCACACACACACACACACACACACACACACACAAACAGTGAGCACACATACTTGGAGCAGTGAGCTGCCACACACATTGCGGTGCCCGGAGAGCAGCTGGGGGTTGGGTGCCTTGCTCAAGGGCACTTCAGCCATGACAGTGGAGAAAGAGAAGGTGTAGCTCTCTCCCCCACCGCCATACATTTTTCCTGCTGCTTACGGAATCGAACCAGTGACCTTTCGACGCCAAAGCCACTTCTCCATTAAGACCATTAGGCCACGGCTGCCCCCAATGTGGGCAATGCTTTCAACACTACCAAAATTTACGTGAATGGAAGCCACGCCCTTCCTGTTCTCAAACCAACAAACGCCAACCACAATCAACCCCGAAGTGATACCGGCCATGTGAGACCTGCGATTTATTACCAATTAACACCTCTTTTGTGTACTCAGTGGTGGGGCGGTGGCGTAGCGGTTAGGGTGCCGGGCTCACGATGCCGAGATTATGGGATCGAATCCCCATTGGACCCCCACCGTGCTAAGACCCCCTAAGGCAAGGTCTTAACCACAAGTGTGCCTCTGTTCACCCAGCAGTATAAATGGGTACCAGTAAAAATACTGGGAAAACCTGCGTCGGACTAGCGACCCATCCAGGAAGAGATGAAATCCTAGTCGCTTCACACTACAGAAACCGGGGATAAGCACCGGCCTGACGAGCCACTAGGCTCGGGTGTAAAAGCCCAACAGACCTACCTTGGGTACTCTGTAAACACTGGTTTACACCGACTTCCCATCTCACACACACGCAGGCAGTTGGTATTGTGTAATACTTTTTAAGCATGGTCAATGCAAAAAAAAAAATGATCTCACTTCAAAGTAACGAATCTGGGGTTGGACTGGACGCTCATGTGCAGGAGAGTTTTCATTACACTCCGAATTCACGGCCCGATTTAGCAGCACGGACGTTCATTACCCAAGTAACTAACATTACAGATGCCTGGCCTGCTCACGGGATGCTGATATCCTCATATCAGATACGGTCCTTGCATCGCTAGATCTTAAGTGACAAGTACACAGTAACGCTAAAGGAACTGACCCCGCAACTTCTACCTGTCTGCGGTGGACGTGAGGAGGGCAACAGGAGCATGATGGGGTTAAGAGCCTTGGCATGACAAGGGCCGAGCAGGGGGGGGGTTATCAGGGCTGGGATTTGAACCCTTAAGCCATCAGAACAATCCCTGACTAGAGTGTGTATTTTCCTCACCTCCCAACCTCACGTGAAAGACAAATGACGACATTCACACGAACTATTTTAGCCGGCGGGCCTTTATTTATTTATGCATTAGTGTTAGCAAGAACGGCGTGTCACTGCTTTCATATTCATCCGCCAAAGCTTTCATCAGTGCACGGGACTGATTTCTTAATAAAATCACCGACCAAAAACACCCTCAAACACACAGAACGACCCATTTCCAGTGCAAACACAGCCCGGTTACACGATTAACACCAAGCCGAGGTGAAGATATCAGAACCAGAGCTCACAGGGACCCAAACATGCCATAATAAACTATATAAACTAACCTCCACGGGCTGCACCTTCATCTGATCGGCTTCTTCAAAGTGAAAGTGTGCACATGCTGGACTGTCGGGTTGGTTCATCAGCACCTCTTAGCTAACCTGTAAATAAATGGTTTACACCACTAGATTTCTTCAATAAACCCCCGAATGAGACACTCTGGGGTTGGGGGGGGTAGTTAAGAGCTATGTGTCCTGGTTTGATCACATGCGAATTAATTAATCCAGCTAGCATTAGCTACAAGCTAAGCGAGCAAACCACCCATCCAACCTGATTCCAAAATAAAACAAACTTAACACCAGCTCTGGTGGAAACCTCTGTATCTCAACACTAGCTCTGATGGAAACGTTTTGTTGGCCGTGTTGTGGACTCCATCCTCGCACCTACCCACACGAACCCTGACATCACCGCTAAACATTAACCCGTACTATAAAAACAACAAACACACGATTCGTTCGGTGCAGCTTTCAACCCCGACTGACTGGTTCCTGTCCTGAGATGTCCATGACTTAGCAACGTTAGCACCCAAATCGATTCCCCGGCTGTGAAACTGGTGAAAAAGACCCACCCGCCTAAAAACCAAAAAAACAGAAAGGCCCAGAACATTAGCTATCTCCTGAGGAGACTATTTATCCATTGCTAGCACCTTAGCTAGCCAGGCTAATGCTAGGCAGGTTAACGCTAACCATGCTAGCCGAAACATTTCCCACCAAAACTAGCAGCCGGCTAACAAATCAAACCCGAAGCTTTCAGACAAAAGTCAAACCGAGTGTAGCGTCCTAACAACACACACACCTGCTCCGGTACTTCTGGAAATCACGTATGTTTTGGTTTTGTGGCTTCATTGCTTCGCCCCATTTGCTTACCTTCGTTTGCCAAGTCCGCCATTTTACTTCTCCGCGCACACCCACAATGCACCGCGCCACACGGGCGTTATTTCTAGCAGAGAAACAAAAGCTGGGAGAGAAACCGAGAAGAAGAGATTATTCCTGTGTTTTGTTGTTGTTTTTTTTTTTTTTACAAACCGTGACGTCATCTACATTTTTATGCATTTATAACATTTTATATAGTGACTGGGTTTCCTACTGTGTACGGAATTTACTCCGTCTTTTACTCATTCCAATAATTTGCTCGTTTTATTCTGTTCTGCTCTCCATCAGGGCTTTATTTCAGTCTAAAGATGTAAAAAACTTAGTTTTTTCTTGTCTGGTTACTTTTGTGAGGTCGGTTTTTTCATCAATAAAGGTTTAAAATTTGAACAGTTCCATCTCATAGTTCTAAGAACCGTGCACTTATTTTTACAACCACCAGGTGGCGCAACTCTGCAAGTGGCCAATAGTTCTTCCTATTTATTTATGTCCTGGGTGGGATGGTTATTGTTAAACATAATTTTAATCTGGAAATGATATTTATCTGCGATGGCCTGGTGAGCTGTCCAGGGTGTACCCCACCCTCGTCCTGAGTCGGCTGAGACGGGCGCCAGGCTCCCCGAGACCCTAATTAGGATTAAGAAACTGAACGAATGAGTAATATTTATTTACTGAAACCAAAATGGGTGACGTGATGGCGTAGCACGTCCACCTCACAGCAAGAAGGTCTTGGGTTCGAATCCTGTGCTCCAGTGCTGTGTTTCTGTGCTGCATGTTCTCCGCATGCAGGGGTGTAGTGTCTAGCACGTTCATCTACAGCATTTACAGCATTTGGCAGACACTCTTATCCAGAGTGACTTACAATTATCATTTTTTATACAACTAAGCAATCGATGGTTAAGGGCCTTGCTCAAGGGCCCAACAGTGGTGATAGTGGGGATTGAACCGCTGACCTTTGGATTATTAACCCATTGCATTAACCACTAAGCCACCACTGCCCTCATCTAATGGCAAGGAAGTTCTGGGTTGAAGTCCCAAGTGTTTGAATGTTCTACCTGTGATTGTGTGGGTTTCATCCAGGTACTCCGGTTTCCTCCCCCAGTCCAAGGACATGCATATAAGGCTGTTTGTGCCTAATTGCCCCTAGCTGTGTGTGTGTGTGTTGACCCTTCGGTGGACTGGTGTACTGTTCAGGGTGTCACCCAATGTTGGCTGAGACAGACTCCAGTGACTACTGAGATGAGTGGAACCGAGATGATAAAGACTTGATATCACAATCCCTGTTAGTTAACTGCTAGTATGTATGTATTTTTTATTGTAATATAAATTAATGTATGTAAAACAGGCTTCATCGATCATACTGTGGATTACATTCATTCATTCATTCATCTTCTGAACCGCTTATTCCTACTTAGGGTCGCAGGGAGGCTGGCGCCCATCTCAGCC